>JAYESA010000001.1:38120361-38720361 GCA_036927795.1 Iris macrosiphon | reverse complement strand
TAGCATAGATCTATAGATATTTCTATGTGTTCTAATGTGGTGTATAAATATATGTATGTAGCTTTCTTGCATGCAATTATATATGTTACTACTTGTTAATAAAATAAATTATACATAAATATTTTATAAAATATATTTATGTGTTTAAATGTGTAATTATATTATTTATAATTATTATATATTTAATTGTTAATTTAATGAATGTATTTTTATGTGTGCTTCTAGCCATGTAAAATACGTACATATGTGCATGTGTTTGATATTTTAATTTTGTAAGTTTATATGTATGTATATATAAGTATATAGTTATTAAATTGTTTATATTTATATATATATGCATTTTGATTTATATATGTATATATAGGTGTTTTTGTGAGGTATAATACTAATAATAATATATTATTTTATTTGTATAAATATTGGTTTGTATATACATTATTTAGAGTGTGCATTATTTGTATTATTAGTATTCTTGTGTGGGTATCTTTTGGGATCTAATTTTGATTCCTAAATTGTTGTATTTTATTTTCTATATTATTTATATAGATTTCTTGTGAGGTTGACCTTGGTTTGACCATGTTTGACTTTAGTTGACTTTAGAGTTGACCATAGTTGACTTTTAACTTAGAATTGATTTATTGACCTAGAAGTTGACTAGTTTGACTTGTTCTCTTTCCGGGACCTTGTATTAATGTGGTATTCAATATCTAGGTATTTGAGGCACCGAGTCAGACATCTGTGAGACTATTTATTGGACTTCAGGCGAGTACATTCTCTGATAGTTTCTCATTTATGATATCCTCTATGTTCGTTGTATCTAGTGTAGATATACATGTTTCTCTTGACACTATGGTTACACGGAATGGTATATCCGGATCTCGTCATGAGATGTTATTCCTTGGTATATGGTGTATATGGTGCAAGTATTGTTCATTGGTTATCTTGTACATGTACAGACACCGATTTTCGGGAGGAGTCGCTCTCTTCTTGGGGAATCTAGTGCCATAGCATACCGTGGTTGGATCTATTATACCAGTCGGGGGTGGGGAGTATTAGTATAGATATGTGATCAAATCCCTATTGAATAAAGTACTGGTAAGCGAATAGTGTTGATCATGCACCGCACGTATGATTAGCCTGGCCGCATTGCATCTTGCCCAAGCCGATCACATGTTAAGCTAGTACTCACACACTTAGTCATTAGTATTATTGTTTCATTGGCATATTGTTCATTATTGTATTTCCTACCAGTATTTTCTTATTGTCTATATATTTCTATCGTGCATCTTGTTTATCCACAGCTATTTACTGTTATATAGTTTTTATCATTAATTGAGAACTGCTGTTAGGGTTGTACTCTGCTCCTTTCCTGACTGGATATATTTTTCCAGATGACACTGAGGAGTACCCTACCTATTATGGACCCCAGGATGTTGTGGGTTTAGATTCTGAGACCCTGGCTCAAGAGGGACTTATCCCAATTGAGACAGTTGACCCTGGAGTTGTAGCTTTGTAGTATTGTAGTATTCTTTTGTACTGGATTTGTCTCCAGCTCATTCTGTTGTTCTTCAGACTCATTGGTGTATTATTTTAAACTCATGAGTTGTATGGTGACTATTCTATTCTTATCTGATTCGTGTTCATTCTATCTTAGTTCTGTGATTGAGTATACTATCTTTATTGGTGGTTCATTATATTAAATAGATTATCTAGACAGCGTTCTACCGCCGATTCTGCGGCGTAGGCTGGGCGTTATTTCCGACTAGTACCCTTACCCCGGGTGCGGGTCGTGACAAGCCGTGAGGCTCCTAGGAGTCAACCTGCTGTTTCCCCGGTTCGGGATGATTTTTTGACTAGAGGTCCTTCGCCTATTAGAGAGGGAACCTCCACAGTTCCGGCTGGCGGTGTCAGAATTTCTTTGCTCAAGACTGCTGTCGCTACTACCGATTCAGGTAGTGCTACGAGATCGCCTTCGAGGCTGAGCAAATTAAGGATCTCTTTATCCGGCCCAATAACAGAAGTGACCCCTGCCGCGTATGTAAGTATATCCATCGAGATTCCACCTAATGAACCTCGATTGGATCTGGATGAAGACTTGAATGATTACCCTCAGTCATCATTTGGTGTACCCTCCTCTCCAGGTATGACAGCTTGCTTAGCATCATTAAGAAATAATTTAGCTGTACTGGCTACAGACGCGACATATATACCATCGGCCATGGGTAAATATCGTCTTTACGCCTCTTTTAGAAAAATTAACATCAGGTTGATATTAACTTTCTCTTGTCTTCTTTTCAGGGGAAGACATCTACGGGGAGGACAGCGTCGACGCAACCTTTGGCTTTGTTGCGGCTTCCGCCGATGAAACCACAGTGCTCGACCTTGAAGAGGCAATATTTTTGGGTACTGGCTCGCCCAATACAGTTCCGATATCTTCAGAGGAGGATGAGCCTGTCATCACGACTACGCCTCCTTTGTTGAGTACGCCAACCACTTCGACCGTTGTTGGTGCCTCTACTTTTGTCGCGCCATCTGCTGAAGCGACGACTGTGACGACACCCTCTGCAGTCGTTCCTGGAAGGAGATTCATCGATATTGCAGTCACTCCCTGTCACGATCCGCACCCGGGGTAAGGGTACTAGTCGGAAACAACGCCCAGCCTACGCCGCAGAATCGGCGGTAGAACGCTGTCTAGATAATCTATCTAATATAATGAACCACTAATAATGATAGTATACTCAATCACAGAACTAAGATAGAATGAATATGAATCAGATAAGAATAGAATAGTCATCCTACAACTCATGAGTTTAAAATAATACATCAATGAGTCTGAAGAGTAACAAATAAGCTGGAGACAAATCCAGTACAAAAGAATACTATCATACTACAAAGCTACACTCCAGGGTCAACTGTCTCAGTTGGGATAAGTCCCTCTTGAGCCAGGGTCTCCGAATCTAAATCCACAACATCCTGGGGTCCATAATAGGTAGGGTACTCCTCAGTGTCATCTGGAAAAATATATTCAGTCAGGAAAGGAGCAGAGTACATCTCTAACAGCAGTTCTAATCCATGATAAAAACTATGTAACAGTAAATAGCTGTGGATAAACAAGATGCACAATAGAAATATATAGACAATAAGGAAATACTGGAAGGAAATACAATAATGAACAATATGCCAATGAAACAATAACACTAATGACTAAGTGTGTGAGTACTAGCTTAACATGTGATCGGCTTGGGCAAGATACAATGCGGCCTGGCTAATCATACGTGCGGTGCATGATCAACACTATTCGCTTACCAATACTTTATTCAATAGGGATTTGATCACATATCTATACTAATACTCCCCACCCCCAACTAGTATAATAGATCCAACCACGGTATGCTATGGCACTAGATTCTCCAAGAAGAGAGCGACTCCTCCCGAAAATCGGTGTCTGTACATGTACAAGATAACCAATAAAACAATACTTGCACCATATACACCATATACCAAGGAATAATATCTCATGACGAGATCCGGATATACCAATCCGTGTAACCATAGTGTCAAGAGAAACATGTATATCTACACTAGATACAACGAACATAGAGGATATCATAAATGAGAAACTATCAAAAAATGTACTCGCCTGAAGTCCAAAGAACAGTCTCACAGATGTCTGACTCGGTACCTCGAAGACCTAGATATAGAATACCACATTAATACAAGGTCCCGAAAAGAGAACAAGTCAAACTAGTCAACTTCTAGGTCAATAAATAAATTCTAAGTCAAAAGTCAACTATGGTCAACTCTAAAGTCAACTAAAGTCAAACATGGTCAAACCAAGGTCAACCTCACAAGAAATCTATATAAATAATATAGAAATAAAATACAACAATTTAGGAATCAAAATTAGATCCCAATTGATACCCACACAAAGTATACTAATAATACAATTAATGCACACTCTAAATAATGTATATACAAACCAATATTTATACAAATAAAATAATATATTATTATTAGTATTATACCTCACAAAAACACCTATATATATACATATATAAAATAATTTAATAAATATATATACTTATATATATATACACATAAACTTTACACAATCAAATACTAATAGTTAAAAAATACATTGCACATATTAATGTACATATTTTACATGGCTAGAAGCACACATAAAAATACATTCATTAATATACAAATAATTATATAATAATTATAAATAATATAATTACACATTTAAACACATAAATATATTTTATAAAACATTTATGTATAATTTATGTTATTAACATAAGTACATATATATTTGCATGCAAGAAAGCTACATACATATATTTATACACCACATTAGAACACATAGAAATATATATAGATCTATGCTACAATAAATACCATAATAAATACACTAAAATAATATATAATATCTATATATATTTACTAGTTATAAATGAAGAATTAAAACATAAATAATTAGATCTACACATAAACACACAAAATTGAAAAGTTTCACACCGTATCCCACTAGATTTAGGATACGCATGTGACACGAGTCCAACACACAACCAAATGTACCCCGAAGGACACAAACAAGTCACAAATAATATTTATGAATAAATCGAAGTGTCAAAAGTAGATCTATGTGTCCGTGTCAAAATACGACATGTACAAAGCCCCGTGTCGGAGGGAAAACCCCCAAAATGACACGTATCACCAAATAGTTGGGATACGAACCACATGTACCAAATTATGGACACGACACTAGCCCCAAACACAAAAACACATGCCCAATTGATCTATAGGATCAATTGACACACACAACAAAATGTAAATTCGGAATTCTAACAAAATTGACACAAAAAGCACTATAACTTTCTCCATGGGTCTCCTATGAACATAAAACAAAGTCCTATGGGTAGTACATACATATAGGTTGATTTTACATGATTAAATCTCAGATTTAGAAGATATTTTAATGGAAAAAACTGAATTATACCTATTAGGAGATGGATTCCCAATGAAACCTCCAATTGAGATGAACTTGCTTCCAAATTGTAGATCCTTGCTCCTCTTTGTAGATCCTTGCTTCCTCCTTCTAGATCCTTGCTTCTCAACTTTCTAATGGTGAATTGGGAAGAATTTGGAATGAATTTGGTGGAGAATTGGAATGGAAATGGAAAGAATTTGGGAGTGGGAAAATTCTAGATCTAAATTTGGAATGAGAATGAGAGGAGAGAGAAATTTCTCCCCTCTTTTAATAGGCCGGCCTTGCCCCTCTCCCAAGCAATTGTAAAATGTCCAATGTACCCCTTGGGGCCTCTCATGAAGAAATAATTTAGGAAGGAAGCTTCTAGTCTAATCACTTAATTAATTTAATCCATCTCCTTAACCATGGGCTTTCTAAATGGGCCATGTCCAACTATTTAATTCATGTTGGTCCATGGGTCCAAACTAAACTAGTTGGGTCCACTAATATAAGTCCAAAATAATTAAATAACATCCAACAATAATTAAATAATACAACAAAAATTATTTACCATGCACAATATTTATTTAAATAGGAAATTACTAAAATACCCTTTTTCCTAAAATGTGGTAGTGACAAGTCTACCCTCCTTAAAATAATTTTGTCCTCGAAATTCAAAGACGAAAACTACCCCCAGAAAAACACAGAACAGAACTAAAGAATCACAACTAACTAATGAACAGAACATAACAATGAACAGAACATAACTAGAAAATAACATACCTCAAGGTACAAACAAATATGGATAACGCTCTCGCATGTCATCCTCTCTCTCCCAGGTAGACTCCCCCGGAGAGTGATGCCTCCATGCGACGCGTACCAAAGGAATAGTCTGGTTCCTCAGCACCTTCTCTCTCCGATCCAGAATCTCAACTGGCTGCTCTGGATAGCTAAGAGTAGGACCCACCTCTATCTCTGAGTGATCCAATACATGATTAGGATCTGCCACGTATCGTCTCAACTGTGACACATGAAAAACGTTGTGCACTCCCTCCAATACAGGTGGCAAGTCTAGTCTATAAGCAACTGCACCGACCCTCTCTAGAATAGTGAAAGGTCCGATGAATCGCGGACTAAGCTTTCCGCCTCCACCGAAGCGAATCGTGCCTCGTGTCGGAGAAATCCTCAGAAACACCAAACCACCCACCTAGAACAAAATACCATCTTAAGAACTTAATCTATAACAAACAAGAACAAGCACAAACAAAATCTAAACTATACCTCGAACTCCAAAGGTCTCCGATGGCTATCGGCCCAATGTCGCTGTCTGTCCTGCGCCACTCGAAGTCTGTCTCTGATCAACTGAACCTTCTCCGCTGCATCCACAACCATCTCTGGCCCAAGCAAAACTCTCTCTCCAACATCGTCCTAAGACAAAGGAGTACGACACCTCCGACCATATAGAGCTTCAAAAGGTGACATCTCTATACTGGCCTGGTAACTGTTGTTGTAAGCAAACTCTACCAAATGGAGATGGTCCTCCCAAGAACCCCCAAAATCTAGTACACAAGTGCACAACATATCCTCGAGAGTCTGGATAGTCTGCTCAGACTGCCCATCTGTCTGGGGATGATATGCAGTACTGAACTTGAGCTGAGTGCCCAAACTCTCCTGCAAACTCCTCCAGAAATGAGAAGTGAAACGACTATCTCGATCTGAGACTATGCTGACGGGAACTCCATGTATCCTAATGATCTGCCTCACATACATCTCTGCCAGCTTCTCCGTAGACAAACCCACCTTGAAAGGCAAAAAGTGGGCCGACTTGGTCAACCTATCAACAATGACCCAAATCGCGTCTTTCCCTCCTGGAGATCATGGAAGTCCGGACACAAAATCCATAGTAATGTGTTCCCACTTCCACTCTGGAATGGGTAATGGCTGAAGTAAACCTCCTGGCCTCTGCCTCTCGGCTTTCACCTGCTGGCACACTAAGCATCTGGATACAAACTGTGCCACTTCCCTCTTCATGCCATACCACCACACACTCTCTCGCATATTCCGATACATCTTGTTAGCACCTGGATGTATGGAATACTGAGAGCGATGCGCTTCCTGCAATACCTCCTCTCGCAACTCCCCACTAGGCACACACAATCTAACTCCATGCCTCAAAGATCCATCCTCTGAAATAGTAAAATCATCCTCCAATCCTGCTCTCACCTGAGCTCTGATACTCCTCAAAGATACATCATCATACTGTGCTGCCTTAATCCTGTCCATCAAATCTGAGTGTATCTGTAATCCCCACATCTGCATAGCACACCCAGGAACAATCATCTCAATGCCCAAGCTCTCCAAGTCCTCCAACAAATATCGATCCTGCGTTAAGAACATAGCTACCGGATACCTGCTCAAAGCATTGGCAACTACATTAGCTTTCCCAGGATGATATTGCAAAGATATATCAAAATCCTTCATCAGTTCCAACCATCGACGCTGCCTCATGTTCAACTCCTTCTGCGTAAAAACGTACTTCAAGCTTTTGTGGTCTGTGAAGATCTCCACACGCTCTCCGTACAAATAATGTTTCCACAACTTCAGGGCGAATATGACAGCTGCCAACTCCAAATCATGGGTAGGATAGTTCTTTTCATGAGGACGCAATTGCCTGGATGCATAGGCAATCACTTTCCCATGCTGCTGAAGAACACAACCTAAACCCTTCCCCGATGCATCACTATAAATAGTGAAACCTCCGGACCCTGATGGCAACGTCAAAATAGGAGCAGACATCAACCCCTTCTTCAACTCTTCAAAAGCAACCTGGCAATCCTCCGTCCAAACAAACTCCACATCCTTCCTTGTGAGTCTGGTCATCGGCTCGACAATCCTCGAAAAATATTGCACAAACTTCCTGTAGTAGCCTGCCAATCCCAAGAAACTCCTGATCTCTGCTACCGAACTCGGAGTCTTCCAAGATTCCACTGCTGAAATCTTCTTCGGATCCACTGAAATACCATCACCAGTCACAACATGCCCCAAGAATTCTACCTTGTCCAAGAAAAACTCACACTTGGACAACTTCCCATAAAGCTTCTCCTTCCTCAGCACATCCAACACAATCCTCAAATGCTCCTCATGCTACTCCGGTGTCCTCGAGTATATGAGTATGTCGTCGATGAACACCACCACGAACTTGTCAAGGTACTGGTGGAACACCTTGTTCATCAAGTTCATAAATACCGCTGGTGCATTAGTCAAACCAAACGGCATCACCATAAACTCGTACTGACCATACCGAGTTCTAAAAGCAGCCTTCGGTATGTCCTCCGGCTTCATCTTCACCTGATGGTAGCCTGATCTCAAATCTATCTTAGAAAATACCTTTGCACCACTCAACTGATCAAACAGATCATCAATCCGTGGCAAAGGATACTTATTCTTGATAGTGAGATTATTCAAAGCCCTATAATTAATGCATATACGCATCGATCCATCCTTCTTCGGTACAAACAATACCGGGGCTCCCCATGGTGAAGAACTCGATCTGATAAATCCCTTATCCTGTAATTCGTCCACCTGCTTCTTCAACTCGACCAGCTCGCTGTTGTTTACTCTATAGACATGCTATGAAATTGGTTATGCACCTGGCACCAAGTCTATAGAAAATTCAACATCTCGATCTGGTGGCAATCCTGGCAATTCCTCAGGAAATACATCCAAGAATTCTGCTATCAACGGATGCGGCAACTCCTTGTCTTCCACCATAGCTCCACAAATAATGCCTTCTCCCTGTTCCGCAGCTCCTCTAGCAAACTCGAAATCTGGCTCTCCTGGCGAACCAAACAAAACTCTACCTCCTCTACAGTCTATGCTAGCACGGTGCCTACTCAACCAATCCATCCCAAGTACAATGTCGTAGCTCGGAAGTGGCATTACAAGTAGACACGCACTCAACTCCCTGCCTCCCAGAGTAACTCTCCGATCCTTGCAAATATCATTAACCAGGATAATGCCTCCCCCGGTCATGATCTTGCAAGTCCTAAGCAAAGACTCAGCTACCAAACCATGCTTCAGAGCAAAAGAAACAGATACAAAACTATGGGAAGCACCACTATCAAACAAAGCTAAAGCTGAAATGGAATCAAGAAGAATAGAACATGCGATGACATCTCCGGTGGATTTCTCCTCTTCGACGGTCATAGCAAACGCTCGTCCCTGTCGAGCACCTTTCTGCTGTTGATGCTGGACAAAACGTTGCTGCTGTGTCGGAAGCGGTCCCCTCGGCTGTGCTGCAGGTGGTCTCGTTTGTGTCCTCGGAGCTGGAGCTGCTCCTTGAACTGCACGACGAGGACACTCCCTTGATTGATGCCCTTCAGTACCATAATACAAACAAACTCCTAGCCTCCTCCTGCAAACTTCCCAGATATGGCCGGGCTTCTTGCAGAAGTTGCATGGAGCTTGCTGTAACTGTCTCTGCTGCTGAGGTACCTGGTAAAAAGGTGCTCTAGCTGGAGTCTGGTTCTGCTGTGGCTGCTGGAAAGGTCTGGACTGGAAATGAGGACGTTTGGCAGATACTGTACTGCCGTTGGCCCCCAGAAAAGAATCACGGTCTCTCTTGGTCTTCAAACCCAGATCCCGCTCAACCTTGCGTGCCTCCGCAAGTATCTCCGAGTATGCCTCATAAAAAGATGGAATGAGAATCAATATGGCACAAGATGTAAGACATCAAGGAAAGGACAGTTTAAGAGATCAAGTATCAATATCAAAGGAGAATAGTTGAATCAAAAGAATTTTCCTAGATGTGATTGAGTATCTCAGCCTATTCCCTATATCCTATTGCAGGCTCGCAGTAGTACAACTAAGTTGTTGCACTACCACGATATTACATACTTTGTGAAGCTAGACCTGCATGGGCCACCACCAAAAATGTGTCACGACCCGCACCCGGGGTAAGGGTACTAGTCGGAAACAACGCCCAGCCTACGCCGCAGAATCGGCGGTAGAACGCTGTCTAGATAATCTATCTAATATAATGAACCACTAATAATGATAGTATACTCAATCACAGAACTAAGATAGAATGAATACGAATCAGATAAGAATAGAATAGTCATCCTACAACTCATGAGTTTAAAATAATACATCAATGAGTCTGAAGAGTAA
Organism: Iris macrosiphon; assembly: GCA_036927795.1. Classification (NCBI taxonomy): domain Eukaryota; kingdom Viridiplantae; phylum Streptophyta; class Magnoliopsida; order Asparagales; family Iridaceae; genus Iris; species Iris macrosiphon. Next base: position 38,710,220 of record JAYESA010000001.1, on the reverse strand, counting down.
CAAATAAGCTGGAGACAAATCCAGTACAAAAGAATACTATCATACTACAAAGCTACACTCCAGGGTCAACTGTCTCAGTTGGGATAAGTCCCTCTTGAGCCAGGGTCTCCGAATTTAAATCCACAACATCCTGGGGTCCATAATAGGTAGGGTACTCCTCAGTGTCATCTGGAAAAATATATCCAGTCAGGAAAGGAGCAGAGTACATCTCTAACAGCAGTTCTAATCCATGATAAAAACTATGTAACAGTAAATAGCTATGGATAAACAAGATGCACAATAGAAATATATAGACAACAAGGAAATACTGAAAGGAAATACAATAATGAACAATATGCCAATGAAACAATAATACTAATGACTAAGTGTGTGAGTACTAGCTTAACATGTGATCGGCTTGGGCAAGATACAATGCGGCCTGGCTAATCATACGTGCGGTGCATGATCAACACTATTCGCTTACCAATACTTTATTCAATAGGGATTTGATCACATATCTATACTAATACTCCCCACCCCCAACTGGTATAATAGATCCAACCACGGTATGCTATGGCACTAGATTCTCCAAGAAAAGAGCGACTCCTCCCGAAAATCGGTGTCTGTACATGTACAAGATAACCAATAAAACAATACTTGCACCATATACACCATATACCAAGGAATAACATCTCATGACGAGATCCGGATATACCAATCCGTGTAACCATAGTGTCAAGAGAAACATGTATATCTACACTAGATACAGCGAACATAGAAGATATCATAAATGAGATACTATCAGAGAATGTACTCGTCTGAAGTCCAAAGAACAGTCTCACAGATGTCTGACTCGGTACCTCGAAGACCTAGATATAGAATACCACATTAATACAAGGTCCCGGAAAGAGAACAAGTCAAACTAGTCAACTTCTAGGTCAATAAATAAATTCTAAGTCAAAAGTCAACTATGGTCAACTCTAAAGTCAACTAAAGTCAAACATGGTCAAACCAAGGTCAACCTCACAAGAAATCTATATAAATAATATAGAAATAAAATACAACAATTTAGAAATCAAAATTAGATCCCAATTGATACCCACACAAAGTATACTAATAATACAATTAATGCACACTCTAAATAATGTATATACAAACCAATATTTATACAAATAAAATAATATATTATTATTAGTATTATACCTCACAAAAACACCTATATATATACATATATAAAACAATTTAATAAATATATATACTTATATATATATACACATAAACTCTACACAATCAAATACTAATAGTTACAAAACACATTGCACATATTAATGTACATATTTTACATGGCTAGAAGCACACATAAAAATACATTCATTAATATACAAATAATTATATAATAATTATAAATAATATAATTACACATTTAAACACATAAATATATTTTATAAAATATTTATGTATAATTTATGTTATTAACATAAGTACATATATATTTGCATGCAAGAAAGCTACATACATATATTTATACACCACATTAGAACACATAGAAATATATATAGATCTATGCTACAATAAATACCATAATAAATATAATAAAATAATATATAATATCTATATATATTTACTAGTTATAAATAAAGAATTTAAAGCATAAATAATTAGATCTACACATAAACACACCAAATTGGAAAGTTTCACACCGTATCCCACTAGATCTAGGATACGCATGTGACACGAGTCCAACACACAATCAAATATACCCCGAAGGACACAAACAAGTCACAAATAATATTTATGAATAAATTGAAGTGTCAAAAGTAGATCTATGTGTCCGTGTCAAAATACGACATGTACAAAGCCCCGTGTCGGAGGAAAAACCCCCAAAATGACACGTATCACCAAATAGTTGGGATACGAACCACATGTACCAAATTATGGACACGACACTAGCCCCAAAATCAAAAACACATGCCCAATTGATCTATAGGATCAATTGATACACACAACAAAATGTAAATTCGGAATTCCAACAAAATTGACACAAAAAGTACTATAACTTTCTCCATGGGTCTCCTATGAACATAAAACAAAGTCCTATGGGTAGTACATACATATAGGTTGATTTTACATGATTAAATCTCAGATTTAGAAGATATTTTAATGGAAAAAACTGAATTATACCTATTGGGAGATGGATTCCCAATGAAACCTCCAATTGAGATGAACTTGCTTCCAAATTGTAGATCCTTGCTCCTCTTTGTAGATCCTTGCTTCCTCCTTCTAGATCCTTACTTCTCAACTTTCTAATGGTGAATTAGGAAGAATTTGGAATGAATTTGGTGGAGAATTGGAATGAGAATGGAAAAAATTTGGGAGTGAGAAAATTCTAGATCTAGATTTGGAATGAGAATGAGAGGAGAGAGAAATTTCTCCCCTCTTTTAATAGGCCGGCCTTGCCCCTCTCCCAAGCAATTATAAAATGTCCAATGTACCCCTTGGGGCCTCTCATGAAGAAATAATTAAGGAAGGAAGCTTCTAGTCTAATCACTTAATTAATTTAATCTATCTCCTTAACCATGGGCTTTCTAAATGGGCCAAGTCTAACTATTTAATTCATGTTGGTCCATGGGTCCAAACTAAACTAGTTGGGTCCACTAATATAAGTCCAAAATAATTAAATAACATCCAACAATAATTAAATAATATAACAAAAATTATTTACCATGCACAATATTTATTTAAATAGGAAAATACTAAAATACCCTTTTTCCTAAAATGTGGTAGTGACAAGTCTACCCTCCTTAAAATAATTTTGTCCTCGAAATTCAAAGACGAAAACTACCCCCAGAAAAACACAGAACAGAACTAAAGAATCACAACTAACTAATGAACAGAACATAACAATGAACAGAACATAACTAGAAAATAACATACCTCAAGGTACAACAAATATGGATAACGCTCTCGCATGTCATCCTCTCTCTCCCAGGTAGACTCTCCCGGAGAGTGATGCCTCCATGCGACGCGTACCAAAGGAATAGTCTGGTTCCTCAGCACCTTCTCTCTCCGATCCAGAATCTCAACTGGCTGCTCTGGATAGCTAAGAGTAGGACCCACCTCTATCTCTGAGTGATCCAATACATGACTAGGATCTGCCACGTATCGTCTCAACTGTGACATATGAAACACGTTGTGCACTCCCTCCAATACAGGTGGCAAGTCTAGTCTATAAGCAACTGCACCGACCCTCTCTAGAATAGTGAAAGGTCCGATGAATCGCGGACTAAGCTTTCCGCCTCCACCGAAGCGAATCGTGCCTCGTGTCGGAGAAATCCTCAGAAACACCAAACCATCCACCTAGAACAAAATACCATCTTAAGAACTTAATCTATAACAAACAAGAACAAGCACAAACGAAATCTAAACTATACCTCGAACTCCAAAGGTCTCCGATGGCTATCGGCCCAATGTCGCTGTCTGTCCTGCGCCACTCGAAGTCTGTCTCTGATCAACTGAACCTTCTCCGCTGCATCCACAACCATCTCTGGCCCAAGCAAAACTCTCTCTCCAACATCGTCCTAAGACAAAGGAGTACGACACCTCCGACCATATAGAGCTTCAAAAGGTGACATCTCTATACTGGCCTGGTAACTGTTGTTGTAAGCAAACTCTACCAAATGGAGATGGTCCTCCCAAGAACCTCCGAAATCTAGTACACAAGTGCACAACATATCCTCAAGAGTCTGGATAGTCTGCTCAGACTGCCCATCTGTCTGGGGATGATATGCAGTACTGAACTTGAGCTGAGTGCCCAAACTCTCCTGCAAACTCCTCCAGAAATGAGAAGTGAAACGACTATCTCGATCTGAGACTATGCTGATGGGAACTCCATGTATCCTAATGATCTGCCTCACATACATCTCTGCCAGCTTCTCCGTAGACAAAAACACCTTAAAAGGCAAAAAGTGGGCCGACTTGGTCAACCTATCAACAATGACCCAAATCGCGTCTTTCCCTCCTGGAGATCATGGAAGTCCGGACACAAAATCTATAGTAATGTGTTCCCACTTCCACTCTGGAATGGGTAATGGCTGAAGTAAACCTCCTGGCCTCTGCCTCTCGGCTTTCACCTGCTGGCACACTAAGCATCTGGATACAAACTGTGCCACTTCCCTCTTCATGCCATACCACCACACACTCTTTCGCATATTCTGATACATCTTGTTAGCACCTGGATGTATGGAATACTGAGAGCGATGCGCTTCCTGCAATACCTCCTCTCGCAACTCCCCACTAGGCACACACAATCTAACTCCATGCCTCAAAGATCCATCCTCTGAAATAGTAAAATCATCCTCCAATCCTGCTCTCACCTGAGCTCTGATACTCCTCAAAGATACATCATCATACTGTGCTGCCTTAATCCTGTCCATCAAATCTGAGTGTATCTGTAATCCCCACATCTGTATAGCACACCCAGGAACAATCACCTCAATGCCCAAGCTCTCCAAGTCCTCCAACAAATATCGATCCTGCGTTAAGAACATAGCTACCGGATACCTGCTCAAAGCATTGGCAACTACATTGGCTTTCCCAGGATGATATTGCAAAGAGATATCAAAATCCTTCATCAGTTCCAACCATCGACGCTGCCTCATGTTCAACTCCTTCTGCGTGAAAACGTACTTCAAGCTTTTGTGGTCTGTGAAGATCTCCACACGCTCTCCGTACAAATAATGTTTCCACAACTTCAGGGCGAATATGACAGCTGCCAACTCCAAATCATGGGTAGGATAGTTCTTTTCATGAGGACGCAATTGCCTGGATGCATAGGCAATCACTTTCCCATGCTGCTGAAGAACACAACCTAAACCCTTCCCTGATGCATCACTATAAATAGTGAAACCTCCGGACCCTGATGGCAACGTCAAAATAGGAGCAGACGTCAACCCCTTCTTCAACTCTTCAAAAGCAACCTGGCAATCCTCCGTCCAAACAAACTCCACATCCTTCCTTGTGAGTCTGGTCATCGGCTCGATAATCCTCGAAAAATATTGCACAAACTTCTTGTAGTAGCCTGCCAATCCCAAGAAACTCCTGATCTCTGCTACCGAACTCGGAATCTTCCATGATTCCACTGCTGAAATCTTCTTTGGATCCACTGAAATACCATCACCAGTCACAACATGCCCCAAGAATTCTACCTTGTCCAAGAAAAACTCACACTTGGACAACTTTCCATAAAGCTTCTCCTTCCTCAGCACATCCAACACAATCCTCAAATGCTCCTCATGCTACTCCGGTGTCCTCGAGTATATGAGTATGTCGTCGATGAACACCACCACGAACTTGTCAAGGTGAAGCCGGAGGACATACCGAAGGCTGCTTTTAGAACTCGGTATGGTCAGTACGAGTTTATGGTGATGCCATTTGGTTTGACTAATGCAACATCCAAGAATTCTGCTATCAACGGATGCGGCAACTCCTTGTCTTCCACCATAGCTCCACAAATAATGCCTTCTCCCTGCTCCGCAGCTCCTCTAGCAAACTCGAAATCTGGCTCTCCTGGCGAACCAAACAAAACTCTACCTCCTCTACAGTCTATGCTAGCACGGTGCCTACTCAACCAATCCATCCCAAGTACAATGTCGTAGCTCGGAAGTGGCATTACAAGTAGACACGCACTCAACTCCCTGCCTCCCAGAGTAACTCTCCGATCCTTGCAAATATCATTAACCAGGATAATGCCTCCCCCGGTCATGATCTTGCAAGTCCTAAGCAGAGACTCAGCTACCAAACCATGCTTCAGAGCAAAAAAAACAGATACAAAACTATGGAAAGCACCACTATCAAACAAAGCTAAAGCTGGAATGGAATCAAGAAGAATAGAACCTACGATGACATCTTCGGTGGGTTTCTCCTCTTCGACGGTCATAGCAAACGCTCGTCCCTGTCGAGCACCTTCCTGCTGTTGATGCTGGACAAAACATTGCTGCTGTGTCGGAAGCGGTCCCCTCGGCTGTGCTGCAGGTGGTCTCGTCTGTGTCCTCGGAGCTGGAGCTGCTCCTTGAACTGCACGACGAGGACACTCCCTTGATTAATGCCCTTCAGTACCACAATACAAACAAACTCCTAGCCTCCTCCTGCAAACTTCCCAGATATGGCCGGGCTTCTTGCAGAAGTTGCATGGAGCTTGCTGTAACTGTCTCTGCTGCTGAGGTACCTGGTGAAAAAGCGCTCTAGTTGGAGTCTGGTTCTGCTGTGGCTGCTGGAAAGGTCTGGACTGGAAATGAGGACGTTTGGCAGATACTGTACTGCCGTTGGCCCCCAGAAAAGAATCACGGTCTCTCTTGGTCTTCAAACCCAGATCCCGCTCAACCTTGCGTGCCTCCGCAAGTATCTCCGAGTATGTCTCATAAAAAGATGAAATGAGAATCAATATGGCACAAGATGTAAGACATCAAGGAAAGGACAGTTTAAGAGATCAAGTATCAATATCAAAGGAGAATAGTTGAATCAAAAGAATTTTCCTAGATGTGATTGAGTATCTCAGCCTATTCCCTATATCCTATTGCAGGCTCGCAGTAGTACAACTAAGTTGTTGCACTACCACGATATCACATACTTTGTGAAGCTAGACCTGCATGGGCCACCACCAAAAACGTGTCACGACCCGCACCCGGGGTAAGGGTACTAGTCGGAAACAACGCCCAGCCTACGCCACAGAATCGGCGGTAGAACGCTGTCTAGATAATCTATCTAATATAATGAACCACTAATAATGATAGTATACTCAATCACAGAACTAAGATAGAATGAATACGAATCAGATAAGAATAGAATAGTCATCCTACAACTCATGAGTTTAAAATAATACATCAATGAGTCTGAAGAGTAACAAATAAGCTGGAGACAAATTCAGTACAAAAGAATACTATCATACTACAAAGCTACACTCCAGGGTCAACTGTCTCAGTTAGGATAAGTCCCTCTTGAGCCAGGGTCTCCGAATCTAAACCCACAATATCCTGGGGTCCATAATAGGTAGGGTACTCCTCAGTGTCATCTGGAAAAATATATCCAGTCAGGAAAGGAGCAGAGTACATCTCTAACAGCAGTTCTAATCTATGATAAAAACTATGTAACAGTAAATAGCTGTGGATAAACAAGATGCACAATAGAAATATATAGACAATAAGGAAATACTGGAAGGAAATACAATAATGAACAATATGCCAATGAAACAATAATACTAATGACTAAGTGTGTGAGTACTAGCTTAACATGTGATCGGCTTGGGCAAGATACAATGCGGCCTGGCTAATCATACGTGCGGTACATGATCAACACTATTCGCTTACCAATACTTTATTCAATAGGGATTTGATCACATATCTATACTAATACTCCCCACCCCCAACTGGTATAATAGATCCAACCTCGGTATGCTATGGCACTAGATTCTCCAAGAAGAGAGCGACTCCTCCCGAAAATCGGTGTCTGTACATGTACAAGATAACCAATAAAATAATACTTGCACCATATACACCATATACCAAGGAATAATATCTCATGACGAGATCCGGATATACCAATCCGTGTAACCATAGTGTCAAGAGAAACATGTATATCTACACTAGATACAACGAACATAGAGGATATCATAAATGAGAAACTATCAGAGAATGTACTCGCCTGAAGTCCAAAGAACAGTCTCACAGATGTCTGACTCGGTACCTCGAAGACCTAGATATAGAATACCACATTAATACAAGGTCCCGGAAAGAGAACAAGTCAAACTAGTCAACTTCTAGGTCAATAAATAAATTCTAAGTCAAAAGTCAACTATGGTCAACTCTAAAGTCAACTAAAGTCAAACATGGTCAAACCAAGGTCAACCTCACAAGAAATCTATATAAATAATATAGAAATAAAATACAACAATTTAGGAATCAAAATTAGATCCCAATTGATACCCACACAAAGTATACTAATAATACAATTAATGCACACTCTAAATAATGTATATACAAACCAATATTTATACAAATAAAATAATATATTATTATTAGTATTATACCTCACAAAAACACCTATATATATACATATATAAAACAATTTAATAAATATATATACTTATATATATATACACATAAACTTTACACAATCAAATACTAATAGTTACAAAACACATTGCACATATTAATGTACATATTTTACATGGCTAGAAGCACACATAAAAATACATTCATTAATATACAAATAATTATATAATAATTATAAATAATATAATTACACATTTAAACACATAAATATATTTTATAAAACATTTATGTATAATTTATGTTATTAACATAAGTACATATATATTTGCATGCAAGAAAGCTACATACATATATTTATACACCACATTAGAACACATAGAAATATATATAGATCTATGCTACAATAAATACCATAATAAATACACTAAAATAATATATAATATCTATATATATTTACTAGTTATAAATGAAGAATTAAAACATAAATAATTAGATCTACACATAAACACACAAAATTGGAAAGTTTCACACCGTATCCCACTAGATCTAGGATACGCATGTGACACGAGTCCAACACACAACCAAATGTACTCCGAAGGACACAAACAAGTCACAAATAATATTTATGAATAAATCAAAGTGTCAAAAGTAGATCTATGTGTCCGTGTCAAAATACGACATGTACAAAGCCCCGTGTCGGAGGGAAAACCCCCAAAATGACACGTATCACCAAATAGTTGGGATACGAACCACATGTACCAAATTATGGACACGACACTAGCCCCAAATACAAAAACACATGCCCAATTGATCTATAGGATCAATTGACACACACAACAAAATGTAAATTCGGAATTCCAACAAAATTGACACAAAAAGCACTATAACTTTCTCCATGGGTCTCCTATGAACATAAAACAAAGTCCTATGGGTAGTACATACATATAGGTTAATTTTACATAATTAAATCTCAGATTTAGAAGATATTTTAATGGAAAAAACTGAATTATACCTATTGGGAGATGGATTCCCAATGAAACCTCCAATTGAGATGAACTTGCTTCTAAATTGTAGATCCTTGCTCCTCTTGGTAGATCCTTGCTTCCTCCTTCTAGATCCTTGCTTCTCAACTTTCTAATGGTGAATTGGAAAGAATTTGGAATGAATTTGGTGGAGAATTGGAATAGGAATGGAAAGAATTTGGGAGTGGGAAAATTCTAGATCTAGATTTGGAATGAGAATGAGAGGAGAGAGAAATTTCTCCCTTCTTTTAATAGGCCGGCCTTGCCCCTCTCCCAAGAAATTGTAAAATGTCCAATGTACCCCTTGGGGCCTCTCATAAAGAAATAATTAAGGAAGGAAGCTTCTAGTCTAATCACTTAATTAATTTAATCTATCTCCTTAACCATGGGCTTTCTAAATGGGCCAAGTCTAACTATTTAATTCATGTTGGTCCATGGGTCCAAACTAAACTAGTTGGGTCCACTAATATAAGTCCAAAATAATTAAATAACATCCAACAACAATTAAATAATACAACAAAAATTATTTACCATGCACAATATTTATTTAAATAGGAAATTACTAAAATACCCTTTTTCCTAAAATGTGGTAGTGACACTCCCAGCGTCCATTCGGATTTTGCCATGCTAGTTGAGAAGTATACTAGCATTTTCTACATCACTTTGAAAACGCTGATATCAATGGTGCTGGAGAAGAATCTAGGCTTCGAAGCTCTGAAGACGTCCTCCCAACTCTCGATAGCGCCGATTAGGAATTTCGACGACACTGGGAGAGCTGATGCGCTGGAGCAAATAGTTAATGGTTTATAACAACCCATTAACAATTATTTGCAACTATCCCAAGGCAGCATTGATGACCTGATTCAGGCTGAGTATGACTCCATAACTGCGAGGCTTGTTGGGGAGATAGAAACTCTGAGCAAATCCATCGAGGCACAGCAGAAAGAGATGAATGAAGAGCATGCCATACTGGGGTATGTCATTCCCCAGCTGGCTAAGTGCGAGGCCGAATATGAGGAAGAGGCAGCGAGGGTCCATAAATTGAAAGATGAACTTGCTCATGCAGAGGAGAGGGCTCTCGCTTCATCGATAGCTAGAGACGTGTTGAAGGACCGAATAGAAGCGGCTCAGCAGAACCTGACACGTGTGGGTATCATCAACGTAGGTTTTGTACATGCTCGGTCTGAATTGTCTGCCTTGAACAATGAGGAGGCAAGATTGGAGCGGGCTCGCACTACAGTTTTGAGCTCCAGGAACGAGAGAATGGCCTCTCTAGCGCGACAGATTCGTGACTTAACTGCTCCTCCCAAATGATGTACCTTTTGCTTTTATATGTACTTGCTCTTTCTGGAGATAATAAAGAGACTTTTATCTGACTTTGGTAGAACCATCATTTTTTGAATATAAATGATATGTTAGGGTGAAAGTAATATCAGAGGTAATATGGACGTGATATACTTTCGATAAGCTTCAGCTAGACCTATCTATTCAGAGGTTATATGGACATAATAGAATATGATCCAACTAAATTTGTATACAAAATACTATCAGAGGTAATATGGACGTGATAGGTTTTGAAATTCTAAATTAGTTAAACATATCTATTCAGAGGTTATATGGACATGATAGAATATGATCCAACTAAATTTGTATACAAAACACTATCAGAGGTAATATAGACGTGATAGGTTTTAAAATTCCAAATTAGTTAAATATATCTATTCAGAGGTTATATGGATATGATAGAATATGATCCAACTAGTTCTTTGGACATAGTATTGTCAGAATGAGATCTTCACCATACTCCGTTGAGCAGAGGAGATTAAGCATAGTACCTCTTCAGGAATTTGCCGTTGATAGGAGCCATTAACAAGTCTCCGTTAGGCTTGGCTAATCTGTAAGCGCCGTTTGAGAACGTCGTCTCGATCACATAAGGGCCTTCCCATTTGGGCTGGAATTTACCTTTACTCTTGTGAGTAATGATCATTGGCCTCTTCACAGCTAAAACTAGCTCGCCAACTTTGAACACCCTTTCCTTCACTTTTTGATTAAAAGCTTTGGAAATACGTGCCTGGTAGAACACAATACGTTGTTGAGCTAGGAGGCGTTTCTCGTCTAATCCTTCTAACTCTTGAAGCCGTAGTCGATCATTATTTTTCTGAGTCAACTCATTAGCCACTGCTATTCTGAGTGACGAAATTTGGATTTCAATGGGAAGAACTGCTTCACTCCCGTAAACCAATGAGAATGGGGTACAACCTGTCGGTGCTCATACCGTTGTGCGGTATGCCCAGAGGCACTCTCCTAGCTTCTCATTCCAATCTCTTTTGTTCGAAAAGATGAACTTTTTTAAAAGTTTGATAATGGTTTTGTTAAAAGCTTCCGCCAAACAATTAGCAGCAGGATTGTATGCCGTAGAGGCCATATTTTGTATCCGATTTTTATCGCAAAATTGATGAAACGCTTGGCTGATGAATTGAGGCCCATTGTCATAAATTATCCTTCGGGGTATCCCAAAGCGATAAATGACATGATGCTTGATAAAGCTGATCACGTTGGATGTTTTCACCTCAGAAAGAGGGATCGCCTCTGCCCATTTGGAAAAATAATCTGTGATGGCCAATATGAACCGATGACCTCTGGAAGAAGATGGGTGAATAAGACCAATGATATCCATACCCCATGCTTCAAAAGGCCAGGATGCAACCGTAGGATGTAAATGTTCAGAAGGTTGATGTATAAAATCTGCATGAACCTGACAGGCTTTGCATTGTCTTGCATATTTTATTGCATCTGTGATCATAGTAGGCCAGTAATAGCCCATCCTCCTGATTCGATCCTGTAGCTTAGGACCGGGTTGATGTGCTCCGCATATGCCGTCGTGGGCTTCACGGATAATCTGCTGTGCCTCATCATTAGAGAGACATCGTAATAGCAGTCCATCGTAGGTTCGGCGATATAGACATTATGAAGATGCATCAAAATAAAAGCATAATGATGGTCTTTTGATGGATACTGCTTCTTTAGGATCCTCCGGTAAGATTCTGTATGCTACGGAATCTATAAAGGGACTTCTCCAGTCTCTCTTGGGAAGATCTGTGTTCACAGCGTAGCTGCGTTCTATGTAAAAGTTGTTTTTCACATAGAATAAATCTCTGTTAAGAAGGATCACCGAATTCTGCCTTCTTATAGGAATAGCTAAATCTGCAGCTAGACTGGTTAGGGCATCAGCTTCCAAATTTTGAGATCGAGGTACATGCTCTAGGAAGAACCCTTTGAAAGACATGGCTATCGCGATTGTTGCTTGGTGATAAAGAATAAGGTCTGGATTACGGACTTCATATATTCCTCTGACCTGATTGACTATCAACAGAGAATCACCGAAAGCTTCCAGATATTCGACGTCCAATTCTTTAGCGACTTGGAGTCCGATGAGTAGGACATTATACTCTGCTACATTATTAGAGCAGGGTTCGCTAAGAGAATATGCTCGATAGATGATGAGTTTATCAGGAGTGACTAGGATAATTCCTACTCCTGAAACCACGTTCCCCCTGGGACCAGTCCTGGAGGCACCATCGAAGAATAGCTGCCATGTATCATTTTTCTTTGCGGACTTATATTCTGCAACTTCGTCAGGAATGTCTTCGTATAATCTGGAGGTTTCCAGAATCGGATGAGCAGCTAGGAAATCAGCCAATGCTTGGCCTTTGATGGACTTCTGGGGGACGTATACCATATCATATGGTGTTAATAATATCGCCCAAGTCGCAAGTCAGAAATTGAGAACACTTGGCTTGTTCATCAATACCCGAAGAGGATTGATCCTGGAGATGATATGAATAGTCTGGCCTGTGACGTAATGTCGCATTTTCTGAATAGCGAACATTAGGGCCAAGCATTCTTTTTCTACCGGATTGTACCGGTGTTCAGCTCCGACCATCATCCTGCTTAAATAGTAGATAGCATGTTCATGACCCTCATCGTTCTTCTGTACGAGGAGAGCTTCCAGTGAATGATCCATTGCTCGCACATACAGCAAAAATGGTCTTCCTATGATGGGAGGCACCAGAACTGGAGGATTAGTAAGGTAGCGTTTGATATCATTGAACGCTTGCTGACAGGCTTCGTCCCATACGAAGGATATACCTTTCTTCATGAGACGAGAAAAAGGCTGACATCTCTCAGAGAGGTTGGATATGAATCTCCGGATATAAGCCAGACGACCTTGAAATCCCCTGAGTTCTCTCAGATTATGGGGAGGTCGCATCTCTAGGATAGCCTTCACTTTATCAGGGTCCACTTGAATGCCTTTGGCGGTAATGACAAATTCTAGGAATTTGCCGCTGGATACACCGAGAAAGGACTTCGTGGGGTTTATTTTGAGTTGATGTTGGCACATTAATTCGAATACCATATTCAAGTCTTGGATGTGATTATCCTTGATATGGCTTTTGACAGCTATATCATCCACGTAACATTCTACTGTTTTGCGTAGGTGCTCATGGAATATGTTACTCATAGCTCGTTGGTACGTAGCCCCGACATTCTTTAGTCTAAAGGGCATAACCGTGTAGCAATATACCCCCAATGGTGATCGGAAGGCAGTATGCTTTTCGTTTTCAGGATGCATCTTGATTTGGTTGTATCCTGAAAATCCGTCCATGAAAGACATGCATTCAAAACCGCACGTATTATCGATCATGACGTCTGTAATGGGAAGAGGAAACTCATCCTTGGGGCAGGCTGCATTCAGATCTCGATAATCGATGCAAACATGCACTTTCCCACTTTTCTTCATGACTGGGACAACATTGGCGACCCAGTCAGGATATTGTTCTTCCCGGATGAACCCGCAGGCTATCAACTTCTTGATTTCAGCTTCAATGGCGTCCATCATATCCGGGAGGAACCGGCGTTGGTGCTGCTTTACATGCTTCGAATTGGGCAGTATGTTGAGCTTATGAGTAGCCACTTTAGGATCGAGTCATGGCATATCCTCATAATTCCACGCAAAGACATCGATATATTCTTTTATCAGCTGGATTATTTCTTCTCTTTCTTCGCCGAAAAGATTGTTACTGATAAATATCGGCTTTGGCGAAAGTTCATCCCCCACGTCTATTTGGATAACTTTATCTTCAGTGGGCGGTTCTCTTTGCTCGAACCGGAGTTCCCATTGCATATCCATTTGCTATGCCCAAGAGTCATTCTCAAACGGTTCAGATTTTTGTTCGTCTGCTTCGAGGGAATCTGTCAATACCGTATTTACTGATAATGCTCGTTCGAGATCATCATATAAGCCGGAGGATGACGAGCCATTTTGAGAAGAGGAAAATATATCCTCATTAAGCTCAGAAGTTGCAAAGGAAGTGGCATACCCTAACCCAGAACGAGTTCGTTGACAGTAGGGATCACCGTACAACGGCATTCGTCTGCCTTTTCCATAGTTAAGACTTGGTTCCAGCTTCAAGTCATAACCCATACTTTGCATAATCTTCAAAGCTTGCAGGCTATATCTGTGAACCTGTATTTTTCCAGCATCGGATTCGTGAGAATCTTCTTGTACAGTCAGTTCATTGCACATGCGACCGAAGACTATTGGATGCTGACTTTTGTGAGTAGGCGGGACAATAAAGATAGAATCCTCATATGGCCCATATGTCATGATGACATTAGATGTTGACGCTACTTCCCACATATACGGATGATAGAAATCTATAGCTTTCAAGAATTTTTGTGCTATAGGTTCTATATCGTTATGGGGAGAGGATTCCTGATTTGGAATTTGAGCGTCAATGTACTGGAAAAGAGGATCTTTATTATCGTCAGAAACCACGTTCCTGGTTATATTTACATCAGTTGGCTGCTTGTTACGTCAAAGGTTGATGACCAAAGTTGGAGGCTTCTGGTTCAAAGTGATCACTAGAGGATCACCTCCTTGTCCTGACTTGGTTTTGTTCAAGTGGATAGCCATGGGTTCCATGACTTTCGGATGAGTAATTTGCCCTTTCACCTTGATTGACAGGGTTTGTTCGGTAGAGGGTTCTTCTGGCTCCCGGTGGGATTCCTCCTCTGTCTTGCCTGACACCTCCTTCATATAGTCTTGGATGTACAACATGGCATCGGAGTAGTAGGATTCTACTCCTTTAAACGGGTTAAGGTCAGCAAACTCCGTTTGTACTGTTCCTTGGGCATCTATATATTTGAAGCATTGATGTAGAGTCGAAGGAACGATGTTGTGATCATAGATCCATGGTCTGCCTAGCAAAATATTGTAGGACACCTCTGAATCAATGATATAGCATGTAGCCACTGATCTAAGATTCCCAATCTGGATCCTTAGACGAATCTTCCCCAATGGCTTACTTTTTCTGGCGTTGAAGCCCACGATTGTAGTGGTGGTGTAAGCCAATTCGCTGGTAGGAATCCTCAGTGGTCTGAGCAGACTATGAGGAATAATACTGATCGATGATCCCGGATCTATGTGAATCCGGTTGACCTCCATGGAACCGACATATCCGGTATAATAGAGGGGTCTGTCATGCTTGTTATGTTTCAACAGCATGTCATCTTGAGTGAAAGTGATGTTGGGGACCACTTCCATCACACTATGGCATTGAGGACATGCCACCGGTTCTTCATCAGGGGACTTGAGCTGGGTCAAGTATGTATCCGCCTGCATTAATGCTTCACTCAGGGCTTGACGAGTGTCTTTTGATAGCCTGAGTAGCTCAAAGATGGACAATCTGGCTGGTGTATTAGCCAACTGGGCCAGGATGTCGAAGTTATATGGCTTCTCCAAACCTTTCTTTTGAATATTCTTCAAAGGTTTGTCAAAGCGCACTTCTTTTTGCTTGCCCTTGTCTGCCGAAGTAGGTCTATAAGGACCTACCTCTGTTATGACAGGTTCAGGTTCTGAAGGCTTAGCAACTGGAGTGTCCACCGTTGATTCTTTCTGATTTCCTCCATAGTCCTTGAGGTATGCTTTGCCTGACCGGGTTCCGGTAGCCAAAACCTCTTCTTCTGATATTGAGGATATCGCAACCATATGGCATGGTCTACGCTTCGAGTTCTTTTTTAGACTTAGCCTTAGCAGCTTGAGTCTCTTCCTCGATCTCTGATACCAGATCTGGATGAACCCACATAATCTCGCCACGCTGGGTAGTTAGGGGTACTAGGTCATGATTTTGACCCCTGGCCGGAGGAAGATTAACAATATTCATCATTGTCCGGGAAATAGGTACAACCCCATTCGGAACTTCTTGAGGAGGCAGATTGCCAAATTGGAGAGAGATTATGTTGGCTGTGACCGTCTTCTCGCTATTGCGCAGAGTGATGGCCTTAGCGTCGATCAACTCCTGGATTTTCCTTTTTAGTACATAACACGCTTTGTGGGGTGATGTATGTACCTATGGAAAATGCAGTACTTGGGGTTATTGGTACTGCCGACTTCATTAGGCCTTTTTACCTCGGGGAGGGTAAGCTTGCCACTTTTGACTAGACACTCGAATATGCTCGGAATATCGTCGTCTCAAAAGAATATACTTCAATGGGCCTGGAAGTCCCAGGTTTCATCTGTGTGGTTGCCGCAGTCTTTTACCTGGACGTATTGATCGCCAGAGCTTCTTTTCCTTTGGAACCACGAGGATGATTGCTGTTGGAGGATGACCTCTTGCCTTTATCAGAGGCAGATATCATAATTCCATTATCATGCGCCTTCCGACTGTTATCTTCAGCGGCTACCACTAAGATGATAAATGAGGGCCAATCATGGAACTGATATGGTCCTGTGCACATAAAGATCACCGAAAGAAGATTCTTCCTGTAAATGTCCACCAATGTCGAGTCTAGAACTCCGGGAGGCATTTGCAAAGTGGCTTGACAAAAACGTTCGATGAAAGTGCGAACGTTCTCTTTCTCTTTCTGCTTTACTTCGATTAGAGAGGACATAGACATGTCCATCCCTCCTTCGTAGAATCGCGCGAAGAACAAAGTCTTGAAATCTTCAAAGGAAGTAATACAGTTGTCCGCAAGACTACGGTACCACTGATAAGCCACCCCCGAGAGACAGCCTTTGAACACTCGAGTGAGAAGGGCGTCATTCGCTTGCAATAACACCGTCATCATACTGAAGTAGTTCATGTACTGGCTCGGTGATGTCTTTCCCTCAAACAAAGCCATAGCCTATGGTTTGTATTTAGCAGAGAAAGGGATCTCATCCCAGATAGCTGGGTAAGGCTGGTTGATTCCCAATTTCTTGAGCTGGTCTTTATGCTTCAAGGCATCAAATTGGGCTTTCAAGTCCTGCACTGCCTGCATCGGATCTTCAGCTGGTAGAGGGACTACGGAGTGGTGAGAGATAGGTTGTATTATAACTCCAACAGGAGGTAATACATTCTCCAAATTAGGAAGTGGAGGAGCTGCTGACTCCTAATTTAGAGCAGGATCCTGATTCGCGTTGGATGGTGGTAAGTCCACCCCCACACGTATTTGAGTCGGAGGGACCGATTCTTGAGCTATAGCAGCTGTGTGTTGAGTCAGCATCATTTGGTGCATATTATCCATCATGGACTATATCTCTTTCAGAGATGTCTCCAACACAGCGATGCGTTGCTCAGTACTTCCTGATGGGGAAGCCTCTTCGCGTTCATCTTCAATGGCATAGACTCCCATTTCTCTGGATGTCATTGAAGGGTTAGTATAGGTCTCTGTAGAGATTGACTCTATACTTTCAGCATCTGATTCGGGAAACTGGCGACCCCAGTGACAAAATCAGAAGAATACAAAGCCGGTTGTCGTAACCTCGAACGGGTATTTTGGAACACCCCAGCTTCAATGTTCTCAAGGAGTCTGTCGAATCTCCTTTGGCTTGGAGTTCTAGAGGGATGGCGTCTTGAATTCGACCTTCCTCTAAGAACGTGTGAGGCCATGTTCACTGATGCAAATATAGGCTCTTCTTCCAGTATAGACAATGAGTAGTTTAACTGGTCAAAAACTAACCATTTTGCCTTAGAACAGCAATAATTAACTACAACTTTATGCCTATTACAACAGTGCTCCCTAGGGGGCATAATAGACATGTTGGAAGATCCTTTATCTTTGTGCTTCTGGATCAGAAATTCACGCAAGTCAGGAGGATTAACAGAAGAAGAAGAAGAAGAAGAAGAAGGCTTGTTCCTCATGTTTACATCAGTTGGAATACGGATATTGGGAACCCCAACCCTTTCTCTGTCGTAGGAATACAGTAGTTCAGCCATATGAGTAGCAGCTGATCCATAAGGAGCGTATCTATCCACAAACTGGGTCTTTTTTACGTCGAGGGGCTTCTCCTGACGTATTTTGAAATTTTGCTCAGGCTGGCATAAAACTGAGGAAGTCCTCAATCGGCCATCAGCTTCTCGCGTAATCAGGAGAGCGGGCAGATTCTTCTCTTGATGGCGTAAAGGCCAAGAGGTTAGGAAATCCGTCATTTGTTTTCCCTTGCATAGATTGCAGGGACCATCTGCTTTTCCATGGAGGGAAAATGCATTTTTATGCTCGGAGCGCGTTTAGAATTTCTGAATTGGTGCTGAGGCATTATCAAAAATTTTGTCTGCCACGTCACAGACGAGAGACTGAATTTTATGCGCAGAGCGCGGAGCAGACTTCTGGATTAGCATTGAGGCATTACCATAAGCTTTGTCTGCCACGTCACAGACGGGAGACCAAATTTTACGTACAGAGCGCGCAGTAGACTTCTGGATTAGCACTGAGGCATTACCAGAAGTTTTGTCTGCCACGTCACAGACGGAAGACAGAGTTTTACGTGCAGAGCACGCAGTAGACTTCTGGATTAGCACTGAGGCATTACCAGAAGTTTTGTCTGCCATGTCACAGACGGGAGACAGAGTTTTACGTGCAGGGCGCATAGGTTGTGAAGCTACAACCTTGTTGGTCGGAGAAACCAAAGAGTCGGCAGGAATGGTAGGGGATGTCCGGGGCATCCACACCTTACGTAATTTCCTATTGTCTTGGACAGAGAGGGAATGAGATCTACCCCCTGCTCGAAGCATGGCTTCGTAGGATGACTGGTCAAACTGGACGACCAAGGTCTTCTTCATTGATCCTACTGATACTGCATCGTGTTGAGCAATTGCTTTCTCGTTAGATGAGAAAGTCGTCCCCAGCAGAGTCGCCATCTTGTGTTTGATAATAAACAAAAAAATGAAACTAGGCTTATACAAAACCCTTTCTTAGGTTTACAAACAAGAAGTACTATTAATCCTATACGAGGATGTTAAGTACAAAATTTAATCTGGATAAATATTGCTATAGGAGTCTGATCTACAGTCGATCACTTTGTCCCTTGGACCACACGATGATGAAGAAGTGCTGTAGAAGAAGGAATAGCTTCAAAGATTGCAAGAGGGAGTGGATGCTCAATGCCAAGATCGTCGATCACTACTCTCTGTATAAAATTTGACCTCTCCCCAAAATCTGCCCTTGACCTCTGTGGACGGAGGTCTCTATTTATAGGCGTAGAAGCTGAACAGCGGAGAGAACCGCACCTTTTACGCGACGATTATCATAACTGCTACCCACGTATAAATGATCTTCCGAATAAGCGTGTGACGCGTGTCCCATTAAGAGATAATGCGTATAACTGCTGCGAAGATCACGGCATGCAAGCCTCGTAGGTAACTGCCCCTCGCGTAGAGATGATTGGCGTAGAAGCCAAATAACTGTCTCGTTGGCGTAAAAACCAAATAGCTGTTCTGATGGCGTAAAAGCCAAGTAGGTGTAGATGCCTAATAGCTAACATATAGGCATAGAAACCCAATAGCTGTCAGGTTGGCGTAGAAGCCAAGTAGGCATAGAAGCCTGATACTGCATAGATGGGTAGCCGGTATAAAGGTAGCCAGTTATTCCACCTTGACCGAGGTCTTGAGCATATTCTGAATCAGATAGCCTGTTTACATATCTTTGCAAATATGGCCTGGGTTGGCATATTTTAAGAAGATAGCATACGGCGTACTCCTATAGCTGAAAATAGCCAGGTTGGCGTATTTCGAGGAGATAGCATACGGCGTACTCCTACAGCTGAAAATGGCCTGATGGCGTAATGTGCAGGAATGGTAACATGGACGTATTATCCCTAATTATAGCTCTCCCAGTCATCGGAAATAGAACAAAATCTCGTGCATTAAATACAGAGATCTGCCCCCATCTCGCGCATTAATTACAGAGACATGCCTCGGGCTCTGCACGAAGAGCAGCTTTTGATGTGGCGGTCAATTTTGTCTCATCTTGAGCGTAAAAGCTCCTATCTGCCTATGTAAAACTAGGCAGCGTATTCCTTGAATGCGTAGACGATAACTTAAATCAAGGCTTTGATACTAAACGACAGTCTGGAGCTCTGTGCCGAATCATTATTACAGCCGTCGTCTTGATAGTCGTACAATACTCATTGTCAGGAGTCAGGTTCATTGTACTGTCTGACAGGTTCATTCAAGGAATACGAAGCGTTCCTCGTACACTTCCATGCTACATTAAAAGCGGATGAGTTTTATGCCATAAAGGCGAGGTAGTAACCTTTATACGCTGAAGCAGTCTAAAATACTGCATTACGCGGGTTGTTCTGGAGCTATATTTTACGCTGAACAGCGTTGAAGCTCTGCTATACGCCGATGGCTCTGAAGTCATGTTTTACGCCGCACAACACTGAAACTCTGCTTTACGCGGGTTTTATGCATGTTGCGTATAATCCTGTAGTGTATTTTCATGCTACTACAATAATTATTTTTATATACAATTATTATTAAATTCTTGAATATTAAATAATATGATTTTATATAAAAATATTTTATTACTCAAGTTGGTAATGCTGCATGTACAAACTAGCATCAAGTTGCGAGAATACCTAGTCGACGTGCAACATGACTTTGTGATGCGATTCTTGGAGGGTTTGATCTTAATTCCTAAAACTGAATTTATATATATTTTAATTTTGGGAAATAAATTATTTAAAATTTATATTTATGATATTTTTATGTTAAAACTGAATCCTAAAAATATGGGTCCTTAGACTAGGTTCTTGGATGAATTTATGACATATTTTGGCTCATAACAAGGGGCTGATTTTGGTTTAAAAAGGGATGCTATTTTCTGATTTTTAATCAGACTTTAATGTGAATTATTATGGGTTTTCATCAATCTAGGTCATAACTATGGATTGGTGACATTTCAGACAAGTTTCGGACAAGACTAGTAGACCTATTATGGCAATAACCATAAAATATGCTTAAAATTCTAAATCTAGAATTCAGAGGTTAAAAATAGTATAAATTATGTTTAAATTATGATTATATAATTTTTAAATAATTTATATTCATTTTCATTAATTGGGGACTTAACCGTGTATTTTGGAAGTCGGAAACCATAAAACTAGGTCCCGATACCTTATAAAAATATGTGAATTATTGTGTCAAGAATTCACATGTTATGATGATATTGGACTTGGTTATAAATGGTTTATAATTATTTAGACATTAAAGTTGTGGGTACATGATTCTTGATTAGAAACTTAAAGTAGTAAACTGATTGTTTAGGTCAATTGGATTCCGGAGGAGTAAATGCGGGACCATCTTTGCAACTACATACTGTAGACCTAGGTAAGTGTACATTGCCAAGATTTTTATAGTTTTTATTTATTTTTTATGTTTTAATTATTATATGTATATACATTCTTGGTATATCTACTTACCCTAGGCCCAGTTTTGGTACTTTGTGTCCGAACGAGATTCGGGTACCGATATCCTCCGTGGAGTCGAGTATCGTAGTTAGAGAGTCAGTATTTGAACACATTTCTTGTGTATATATTATTTGCATATTCGACCATAGGATACTTGACACGTTATTCATTTAACAGAGTCTTTCTCAACATGTTCGTGGTAATTGGACTCTGGATAGGATTACAAGATGCATGATATAGAGTATTTCCAGTTATATATATATATATATATATATATATATATATATATATATATATATATATATATAGTGTCCATGACTTGTGATGATAGTTAGAGGTCATGATCTTGCGTGTCTTGATTGATATGTGAGGTTACATTTGGAGAAGAGAGTCTTCATCGTGCTGGACATTCTACTTATTACTTATCTATTCGTTTATTAGGCTTTGGGTCCTTATGCAAAATCCGAAGTGATTATATATATATATATATATATATATATATATATATATATATATATATACATACATACATACTAGCCTTCTCTAGGTTCCCCCATACGGAGCCTCGAGGGTACTGTCTAGCATACAAATGAGTCCGTGAGTACCAGCTCGGGGAACGAGTCCATACTCTAATTTGCATATCACATAGTTGGTTATACTAGTTTTTCATGTCTTATAGTATTTTAATGTTTACTTTGACATGTTGTTTCTTGTACCTTATTACGTTCCTCTGAGGACCTAGTCCCTTGACAGTTTTGCTGCATAGACGGTTGTGGAGATTTCTGGAGCTGCTGATGTTTATTGCCTCGTCATGCTGGCATTGGGCCCAGGTACTATTATCATTTCTATCGCAGTTATGTTTATTATTTCTCGTTACTTATCTCTGCTGATATAGCCTAGTTTTATAGACTCTATTCCTTTCTCGAGTCTATTCGAGCTTGCGTGTTACTAGCGACTGACTTTAGCATATGTAGCTCATTCTTGAGATTTTATGTCCTTGTAGATTGAGACTTAGAGATTTATCATATTATTTAGGTATACAGCTTAAGTGCACTCTAACGGGTCCATTAAATTGGATTTGCCATTTAGAGTTGTGCTGCTGGTCATTTCCACGTGGCTAGTCCCCCAGTTTTTTGGGACTGGGACGTGACATAGTTTTTATGGATGTCCAAGTAGGTCAGAGCATATCGTTTTGGTTACGTTATTGTGCCGAGTGAACCTGCAGTTAGGATAAGGTTATTAGGATCTCAATCAACAATTGCTATTAGAACTTGCTTTGATTTCTAATATCGTCATTGAACCTCGAAATTGTAATCATCCATACTTTTTTTGAGCTCTTATTCTTTGGTTCTTGTTTTTTTCTATCTCGGAGAGACGAACACTCGTGGGCGGTGATCTCCCCAGGAGAAGATTTTTGTCAAGACGAGGAAGACATATTTGATAGATTATTTGTAAGTAGATGGTTGGTTACCGGAGTAGTAAAGATTATGATAGAGGATTTCTAGATATTAGAGTGAGAATATCTTAAGACATTACCAGTATGAACCTAAAATAAGATGGACTTTATCAATTGCCTAGATTAGAAGTAATTGGTTACTATTAGATAAACATTTTAGATGTATGTGAGTGAGTTTATGTTAGAAAATAATATTGTGTTTTGATAAGATGGTTTGATCTAAGGAGGGTAGGCTTCTCGACTAGGGAATTTGTTTGGAGGTTAATCAATTGATGAAGATGATAATTGTCAAATTTTGGTACTTTGAGGCTTAAACTTCTATGTGATTTGAAAAAAAAGGGTGTTTCGTTTTGAATTGAGAAAAAAAATGAGATAAGGAGCTAGAAATTTATTTAATTTAAAATTTTAAGACGATTATGATGTAATGAATTTAAAATTTTAAATTAAAATATTTTGGATCAATTTAAATATTGTGGAGTTTAAATTTTTATGGATAAACATTAATTTAAATAAAGAGTTGAGAATTTGATATGACAACATTGCAGATTTTGTTAAACCATAAGTTTTGAAGATTATGATATGATTAGATTTGTGTTTAAATTTAAAAGATATTATATGATGGATTTAAATTTAGATTTGAAGTATCTTGAAGCATTTAAATTTTAAGGGGTTTAAATTTAAAGATTTTGATAAGATTTGACTTAGAATCTAAATTTGAGAATTTTACGATATGAAGAGACGACACATTGGTGAATCTCAATTTGAAGATTTCGTATTTAATTTATTGTTTGAGTATTGTCACGCCCCAGTCCCAAAATATCGAGGGACTAGACACGTGGCACTGGCCAGCAGCACACACCGATGGGAAAACCCAATTTAATGGACCCATCAGGGTGTACTTAAGCTGTAAAATAACAATAAGGGGCTATACTACTAATCTCATCCACAACAATAAATACAATCAATATGAAATATAAAGCAACATTATGTCTCAATAAAACATATCTCGGGAAACAACCCGATAATAAGTCTGATACAGCAGTCAATAGTCAAGAAATAAAGAGT
The DNA here is from genome assembly GCA_036927795.1 of Iris macrosiphon. Taxonomy (NCBI): domain Eukaryota; kingdom Viridiplantae; phylum Streptophyta; class Magnoliopsida; order Asparagales; family Iridaceae; genus Iris; species Iris macrosiphon. Next base: position 38,685,920 of record JAYESA010000001.1, on the reverse strand, counting down.
ATAACAACAACAAAGACTGAGTATAGATAAAGCAGATACTCAGGAGAAATCCTCAGCGATCACCTCGTCCTCTGGTACTAGTACTGCTCAAATGTCTGCTCGTCCCGTACACCTCGGGGTAGATCTCCTCTGCTAAACCTGGGGACAATCCAGATTCCAGGTCCTTAGGGGACATAGCAAGTTACAAGAATAACTCAAGCCAAAATAATGCAGTACAATAATAAATAAGTCAATAGGGTCAGCTATGTAACCAGATAAGTGATATGCAAATGAGAGCATCACTAGACTTAGGCTGAGACCGCTACAAGCTCGGTGTCGGGGAGCCGGTAGCAGTAATATCATGTATTGTGCCTAACTCTGATGTAGAGTCTATGGCCTCACAATAATAAATATATATATAAAATCAGCCTGTAGCCTGTGTGTCTCTCCCCACCCAATGTAATCATACGTCTCATGTCCATGACACGCAAGATCATATCTAATGCAGCAAATCATAATGATAGCTAAGCATATATAATATCTATGTCACGAATCATGTAACCTATACAGAATCACCATAAATATCTCAGAAAGATTCTGTCTCATGAACAGTGTCAAGTGTCCTATGGTATGACGTACTTGATAATGCAAGCACAAAAATGTATAGGGTCTCGATATCCATCTCTAGGTGACATTACACAACCCGCGTACGGTGTTGACACCCGAATATTATTCGGACGTTAAGTAATGTCACACGGTCCTAGGTTGAACAGAGATATTATAGTAGTAAATCAAGAGAATAGTATAAACAAATGCTGCAAGTATGGCAAGGTACACTTGCATAGTTCTTGGATTCCAACTGCTGCTCTGGTATCAGCAGGATCTATATGTACTCCTCCGGTTGCTGAAATAATCATTACCATCATATTCAGAAGATATCAAATAGCTAGAATTGCCTGTCCATAAGTCCAATTTGGACACAGGGGCAAAGTTGACAGTTTCTGGTCAAAGCGGTGTCCACATGTGGCTTGCTTCGCACCAAAAAATGTGCTAGAGACAAAGTTCTCCAAATTCATCAAACTTAGTGTTTACAAGTACAGAACGACGATACGAACCCAACAGAATGTCCAGAACTGGATTCCGATGACCCGATCACAAAATTGCCAGTCAAGTGGAGCCGTGGGGCCCACGATACGTGATTTTGTCAACGTTCTCAGAATCGAACCAAACTTGGATCACAGGACCATCGTATTGCTACGAGTCGATGTCGCAAGTTTTGTTTCGAAACGACGAGCGTATATGAAGTTACAATAAGTTTCAGAACAGGACCGATACGAGGCATTGTCAACGGATACGCGTTGATTCCGGTGTGCACGCACATCCAAATCAACTTTCATGAAATCCTACATGTCTATATTGACAGCGCGCACCTTTCGGTAAAGTTCGCACACGACCAAGTTGCCTCCTTTAGCGGGGCACACCCAATTCCGAGAAAATTAGGGTTTTAAATAACCAATATTTTGGTTATTTTTACCCTCGAATAAATTACAAATTACAGCACGATAAAATAAATTAAAAACAGGGTTTAAAACTAGGTTATACGGTCTAAATTTCTGTTTAAGTGAATTTTGAAAACATTTATCATGTTGGTCGCAAAACGGTCGTGAACTGGGGAGTTCGAGAAATTTCTGATTTTCAGAAATTGGGAGTTTATTTTCCTGATTTTGCGTCGCGGTTTACGACCGACATAGGACGCGATACCCCGAACGAGTTACACGGGGTTCGAGAGGGTCACGCAGGGTATGTGCACGATTCGACAGAATAGAAATTGGATCAATGCACAGGGAGTTACACGAGCGTGAAGACAGGTACCTCACAGACTTTCTCGTATCAGGGCGGCGCGTCACGACGGTAGCGGAGCTTGCTGGCTGCTGGTTGGCGGCGGGGTCAGCGTCGAGTCACAGCGGTGTGTCTCCGGGGAAGCTCGAGCGGAGGCGGATGGCGGGCTCGGGAGTGGTCGAAGGTCGGAGGGTCGAGGGCGGATGCTCGTCTGAGTTGGGGTTACGGCGGAGGGGTGAAGTGGTGATGGCGGTGGTAGAGAGAATTGGTCGTGGGGTTTTATAGGGAGGGCGACCGACGGTTATGGGGAGGTGATAGGTCGGTGGAGGCGAAGGGGTAAGGGTGAACGGCGGAGGCGAACGGCCGCGGGGAGGTGTAACCGTCGGCGGAGAGGGAGTAACGGCGGCGGAGGAGGCGATCGGGTGCGGGGATTTCGTTTGGGGATACTATAGCAGGGTAGGCGGGTTATCGGGTCGGGTTCTGGGTTCGGGTCCGGATCCGACCCGACCCATTAAGGTTTGGTTTAATCAGGGTCGGTTCAGCATGGGTTCGGTTTGGTTTATTTAGGGTTTAAACCGGTTTTATTTTGAGTTAATTAAAACTTTTGTTTTTAGCTATTTAAAAATAGCTCTATGGTCCAATAAATTCCAGAAAAATTACACTTTGTCTAATATTTTATTTTACACCCAAAAATATTATTTTCATAATATTTTAATATTTAATAAAATCATAAAAATTATTTAATACCAGAATACATTTATTTTAGTTAATTAAAAATCACAAAAAAATCCTAAAAATTTATTTTTAAATTTCTAAAATAAATCTGGGGGTTTACAATCTACCCCTTAAGAGGATTGCTTCATCGCAATCAAAGAAAACATAGCCGGTCAGAAGAGATGACACGGTTGTAAGACATGTTCGAATCATAACACAAACAAAGAATCATGATCAAGGAGAATTCAAAAGATGAGGGTTAAACAAAACATATAGGGAAGGAATAAAGTATTGCCGTAGACAATAAAAGTTAGGTAATTCAAGAGTGAAGGAAATCTGGTTAGAGCAAAAAAAACTACAGCTTAGAAAAAATAGGTTATCGATTATTAATAAGTTCAAAATACTTGGTTTTAAGGTTAAGGATTAGACTAACAAGCACGTGCTAAAGCATTACCATGAATAGACATCAATGAATAACTTAAATATTATGCGCATTTGCTACTCCATGAGTCTGCGCGTCCTCCATGGTCATCGCAAAAGCTTGTCCGCATCCTTGTGGTGGTGTCCTCTGCTGTTGTTGGGCCTGCTGGAAGAGTGTTGCTTGGGGTGCCAAGGGTGGCCTCGGCTGATACCCTCCTAGAGCTGGTGGTCTGACTCCTCCAACTTTCGCCTATGGTACTCCCAATGCTAGATAAATTGGCCTCAGTGCTCGTAAAGCTTGTCGGTTAACCATTGGTGCTCGTTGGTGAACCATCGGTGTTTCTTCTCGATGCTTCATGCAATTTCTGGCTGCATGTTGGCTGGATCCACAAAGCAAGAACAGTCCCAACTTGCATCTACACTCCCTCTCAATATGGCCTACCTTGCCACAGTAGTGACAAGTAGGAAGGGATGGGGATCTTGGTGCTGCTCTCTGCGGTGGATTCTTCTGGGGTCGCTTTGCAGCTCTTTTCTGCTGTACTCGGTCTTGTGCTAATACGTGCGGCCGCTTCAGGCTGGACTCTCTCCTGGTTATGCACTCTATGGGTCGTGCTACAGCAAGAACGTCCGTATCTAAAGTAGTTGCAACGGAGCTGATTAACTTCTGTAGCACAGAGATAAGTTCGTCAAAGAACTTCTCCATTTGGCTTTGCTAGGCTTCTTGATGAACCTTCTACTGGGCTTGCATCATCGCGTTGAATGTTTGAAACATTTATTGTCTGTCCATAGCCTTCCCTTGTGGAAAAATAGGCATAAGTGGAGTAAACTGCGGCGATGGTGGAATGTCATCTTATTGGGTTCTTGAGGCATGCTGATTTGCTTGACTGCGTTGTTGAGATGATTGACCTCCACCTACTGGTGTCGCCTCTTCATGGGTAACCACAATACCTTGTGGTGTGCCTATAGGAGTCTCGTCGCTTGCTGGTGGATCCATTACTCTGCATCCAAAATAAACTATAAGAGGCGCACAGAGGAATCAAGGCAGGATGTATGGCAAGAATTTAATTCGAATCCGAAATAGATATCAAGAACGATTTAATCAAGTGGATGAGATCCTATAACTTATCTTATCCTTGTCACAGGCTTGCTCGATTCCTTAGTTGAAATCGAAGCAATTTAGTCGTTGACCTGTATGGGCCACCACAAAAACTATGTCACGCCCCAGTCCCAAAATATCGAGGGACTAGACACGTGGCACTGGCCAACAGTACACACCGATGGGCAAACCCAATTTAATGGACCCATCAGGGTGTACTTAAGCTGTAAAACAACAATAATGGACTATACTACTAATCTCATCCACAACAATAAATACAATCAATATGAAATATAAAGCAACATTAAGTCTCAATAAAATATATCTCGAGGAATAACCTGATAATAAGTCTGATACAACCGTCAATAGTCAAGAAATAAAAAGTATAACAACAACAAAGACTGAGTATAGATAAATCAGATACTCAGGAGAAATCCTCGGCGATCACCTCGTTCTCTGGTACTAGTACTGCTCAAATGTCTGCTCCTGTCCCGTACACCTCGGGGTAGATCTCCTCTACTAAACATGGGGATATAATCCAGATTCCAGGTCCTCAGGGGACATAGCAAGGTACAAGAATAACTCAAGCCAAAATAATGCAGTACAATAATAAATGAATCAATAGGGTAAACTATGTAACCAGATAAGTGATATGCAAATGAGAGCATCACTAGACTCAGGCTGAGACCGCTACAAGCTCGGTATCGAAGAGCCGGTAGCAGTAATATCATGTAATATGCCTAGCTCTGATGTAGAGTCTACGGCCTCACAATAATAAATAAATAAATATAAAATTAGCCTGTAGCCTGTGTGTCTCTCTCCACCCAATGTAATCATACGTCTCATGTCCATGATACGCAAGATCATATCTAATGCAGCAAGTCATAATGATAGCTAAGCATATGTAATATCTATGTCACGAATCCTGTAACCTATACAAAATCACCATGAATATCTCAGAAAGATTTTGTCTTATGAACTGTGTCAAGTGTCCTATGGTATGACGTACTTAATAATGCAAGCACAAAAATGTATAGGGTCTCGATATCCATCTATAGGTGACGTTACACAACTCAGTGTACGACGTTGACACCCGAATATTATTCGGACGTTAAGTAATATCATACGGTCCTAGGTTGAACAGAGATATTATAGTAGTAAATCAAGAGAATAGTATAAACAAATGCTGCAAGTATGGCAAGGTACACTTGCCTAGTGCTTGAATTCAAACTGCTGCTCTGGTATCAGCGGGATCTACAAGTACTCCTCCGATTTCTGAAATAATCATTACCATCATGTTCAGAAGATATCAAATAGCTAGAATTGCCTGTCCATAAGTTCAATTTGGACACAGGGGCAAAGTTGACAGTTTCTGGTCAAAGCAGGGTCCACATGTGGCCTGCTTCGTACCGAAAAACGTGCCAGAGACAGTTCTTCAAATTCATCAAAATTAGTGTCTATAAGTCCAGAATGACGATACGAACCCAACGGAATATCCAAAACTGGATTCCGATGAGCCGACCACAAAATTGCCCGTCAAGTGGAGCCGTGGAGCCCACGATACAAAATTTTGTCAACGTTCTCAGAATTGAACCAAACTTGGGTCACAGGACCAGCGTATTGCTACGAGTTCGATGGCTCAAGTTTTATTTCGAAACGACGAGCATACACAAAGTTACAACGAGTTTCAAAATAGGGCCGATACGGGGTGTTGTCGACGGATACACGTTGATTCCTGTGTGCACGCACATCCAAATCAACTTTCGCAAAATCTTACATGTTTGTATTAACAACGCGCACCTTTCGATGAAGTTTGCACACGACCAAGTCGCCTCATTTAGCGGGGCGCATCCAATTCCGAGAAAAATAGGGTTTTAAATAACCAATATTTTGGTCATTTTTACCCTTGAATAAATTACAAATTATAGCACGACAAAATAAACTAAAATAGGGTTTAAAACTAGGTTATACGGTCTAAATTACTGTTCAAGTGAATTTTTAAAACATTTATCAGGTTGGTCGTAAAACGATCGTAAACTGGAGAGTTCGGAACAATTTTTGATTTTCAAAAATTAGGGGTTTATTTTCCTGATTTTGTGTCGCGGTTTACAAACGACACAGGACGTGATACCCCGAACGAGTTATACGGGGTTCGAGAGGGTCACACAGGGTAAGTGCACGGTTCGACAGAACAAAAATTGGATCAATGCACAGGGAGTTACACGAGCGTGAAGACAGGTAACTCGCGGACTTTCTCGTGTCAGGGCGGCGCGTCGCGGCGGTGGCGGAGCTCGCTGGCTGCTGGTCGGCTGCGGGGTCAACGTTGAGTCACGGCTGTGGGTCTCCGGGGAAGCTCGGGCGGAGGCGGATGGCAGGCTCGGGAGTAGTCGGTGGTCGGAGGGTCGAGGACGGATGCTCGTCTGAGTCGGGGTCACGACGGAGGGGTGAAGTGGTGATGGCAGTGGTGGAGAGAATTGGCCATGGGGTTTTATAGGGAGGGCGGCCGACGGTTATAGGGAGGGGAGAGGTCGGCGGAGGCGAAGGGGTAGGGGTGAAGGACGGAGACGAACGGCCGCGGGGAGACGTAACCGCCGGCGGAGGGGGAGTAACGGCGGCGGAGGAGGCGATCGGGTATGGGGGTTTCGTTTGGGGATACTGTAACAGGGTAGGCGGGTTATCGGGTCGAGTTCTGGGTTCGGGTCCGGATCTGACCCGACCCATTAAGGTTTGGGTTTAATCAGGGTCTGTTCAGCATGGGTTCGGTTTGGTTTATTTAGGGTCTAAACCGATTTTATTTTGGTTTAATTAAAACTTTTATTTTTAGCTATTTAAAAATAGCTCTGGGGTTCAATATATTCCAGAAAAATTATACTATATGTAATATTTTATTTTACACCCAAAAATATTATTTTCATAATATTTTAATATTTAATTAAATCGCAAAAATTATTTAATACCAGAATAAATTTATTTAATTAATTAAAAATCGCAGAAAATTTCCGAAAGTTTATTTTTAAATTTCTAAAAAAAATCTGGGGGTTTACAAGTATTGTGTGAAAAATAATAATATAAAGAAAAAGATCGAGAGAATAGTTTCAAATTTAAATTTTGTGAATGAGAATTTGAATTAAAATTTATTTAGAGGGAAATTTTAAATGATAGAATTTAAACTTTTAAAACTTTGAGAAGAGTTTGATAAAATAGATTTATATTTCCTTGAGATTTTTTTTGACTTTAAATAATATTTGGTGAATTTGAGTAAGTTTTGCGATAATTGTTGAATTAAAGGTAAGTAAAAATTATGGTACAGAAATTATGGTTGATTATATAAAGAAAAAAAATAGAAGAGTAAAATTTGATGGAACAATTTTTGGAATTCAAATTTTTTGATGAGATTATTTTAAAGTTTGTGATTAGATTTAAAATTTAAGAATAAATGGAATTAAATTAAGTTTTAAGATTTGAGGAGATAAATATATATTGTATTAAAGATTATAAATTTTGGGAATTTGATTTGATCTTGGAAGGTTGGCTAGAATTAGATATGCGATATATAAATTATTTTGTTGGATAGCTTTATGATTGCTAGGTTTAATGATGTTATAGAGGATAAAATTGATTAATTTATCAATATTATCGTTTCAAGAAAAAAAATTATTAAAAAATTAAGGAATTGAGAAGAAGACTATTTGATAATTAAATTTGAAAATGGTGAAATGAGACAACTTTGAGGATGGAATTTAAAGATATTTTATGGTAAGATTGAATTTTAAATTCTGGAAAGGCCATGATATACTGAATTTTTATTTCTCTTTAAATTTGAAAGGCTTAAATAAAGCAAAATTTAAATTTTGGAATTTAAATTTGGGGAATATAATTTTGGAGATTGGATTTAAAATTTTGAGTATTGGATTATTAAATTTAAATTTTGAGAATATTAAGAAGATTAATATCATAGATAGTGCACTATAAGATGTTGATTCGAAGGTTGAAATTAAATTCATGTTTAAGAATTTGAGGACTTGGGATCTTATGGATTTAATTTTGAGGATTTAAAAAAAATTTGAATGAGTAGAATAATAATAAATTTTAAATGTGAGAATTGAGTTTAATTTAAATTTGAGGAGTTTAAATCTTGAAGTGGTTAGATTTTAAAGATTTAATTTTAAAATTTAATTAGAAGTTTGAGATAAAATTCAAGAAATTGAAGGATAATGTTGAGGATTTTGAGTGTTAGGAGTTCAATATAATATTGAGAATTGATTTATGGGTTGGATTATACCAAAGGAATAACAATATAAATATTGACTTTATCACTTATAGAATTGACTTTTAAGGACTTAATTTGAATTCAAAATTTGAAGATTTTTTTCTTCAAGAGATACGATTGATGGAGTAGATTTCGAATTCAAAATTTGATAATTAAACTTTGAATTTTTAAATTTATTCATGAGTTATGCATTAGTAGGATTTAAATTAAGGATTATTTTAACTTTTAATTTTTTAGAATTGACACATTAATTGATGTTTGAGGATGACCATTAATTTAAACACCGAAAATTCATATATATATAATGGCAGTGAGGATAAGACAAATTATGGATATAATGACAAATTGAATTATTAAAATTTTTTTGAGAAATGACTATAATATGAGATGCAAATTTTCAAGGATGGAATTATTTTTTTTTTTAAAATTTCAAGATTTAATTTAATTTTTAAATTTGCATATGAAATTAAATTTTAAGGATTGAATTATTAAAATTTTGAAGACTGTTATAAATGAGATTTAAATTTTGAGAAAATAATATTAGATTGTATTTAAGAGTTATGACTTGAGAATCTGATTAATTTTTTTTTTTTATTAAATTTTAAAATTTTAAAGATAAATTTGAATTTCAAAGTTTTACTTTAAAATTTAAAGCTGTGAAAATAAAGTAAATTTTAAGGACTTTATTAAATAACAAAAGTGATTTGACTTCATGATTATATTACTTGAATTTTGATGGAGAAAAAAAAATGTTATTGAAGATCTTAAATTTTGAGGACAAAATTCTTTTAAGATGGGTAGATTGTAAGCCTCCTCATTTTGGGATAGAGGTAATTTAATAATTTGTAATTATTTTTATTATTTTATTTAATTAGATATATTTAAAGAATTAATTTTTAAAATCCTTTTTAATATATATGACACTTTGTCATGGCTTGGATATTTTGAGCAATGCATAATATTTTTTTCTTCCAACGGAACTCACATTATTGACCTTGATTGTACCTCGTACATTTGGGACATGGTTGTTGCATTAATTTGATCTCCCCAATGATCCAAAAATATTAACAAGTATCTACAACTATTGACATTGCAAAACTACCCTTATTTGGCTAGTTGAACCCAACCGAGCCCAAATACCCTACTCGGACTCTCAAACCAGTTTACATGAGATATGTATACTTATTTTTCTACGCTTAAACCCTTGCACATGCACAACAACCCAATAACACAATAGACGACTTAATTGAAGTACCGTTAGTGAACCTTCTTGCTCCAAAAATATTGACAAACATCTACAACCATTGACATTGCAAAACTATCCTTATTTGGCTAGTTGAACCCAACCGAGCCCAAATATCCTACTCAGACTCTCAAACCAATTCCCATGAGACATGTACACTACCCCACACTCATCCCACATTATGTATATATATATATATATATATATATATATATATATATATATATATATATATATATATATATATATATATATATATATATATATTTCCACACTTAAACCCTCGCACATGTACAGCAACCCAATAACACAACAAATGACTTAATTGAAGTACCATTAGTGAACTTTCTTGTGCACTTGCACTCAAACTAAACCAATACCCACACAACTAGACCCAAGTGCACCCAAAACCTTAATAAGAGCTAAACCAAATCCCTTAGTTCTAAACCAAAGGTTAAATCCCATCAAAACTCCACCATGGGCCTAACAAACATCTATATAAGGCCTCCTCCTCACAAACTCTAACCCTAACATCTACTTCCCTCTTTGTGGCCACCCCTATATCCTCCCTCCTCTCTTCCACAACCACTTCAGCATCTCCCTCTCCTTCTCCACTTCCTTTCCACTCCTCCCAACCTCCACTTCATCCCCCACAAGCTGACAAGCCCTAGAGCAAGAGATTAGCTACCCCTAGAGGCCGACTCTGTGCTGTTGGTTGCAGCTGCTTTGCACTCCTCCCAACCTCTACTTTATCCCCCACATGTTCGTGGTAATTGGACTCTGCATAGGATTACATGATGCATGACATCGAGTATTTCCAGTTATATATATATATATAGCTTCCATGACTTGTGATGATAGTTAGAGGTCATGATCTTGCGTGTCTTGATTGATACGTGAAGTTACATTGGGAGAGGAGAGTCTTCATCGTTCTCTGGGCATATTCTACTTATTACTTATCTATTCGTTTATTAGGCTTTGGGTCCCCTATGCAGAATCTGAAGTGATTATATATATATATATATATATATATATATATATATATATATATATATATATATATATATATACTAGCCTTCTCGGGGTTCCCCCACACGGAGCCTCGAGGGTACTTTCTAGCATACGAATGAGTCCGTGAGTACTGTAGCGCCCCGTTCTCCCGATGCAGAGAGCGCGGCTAAGAAACACAAGTCGGTATCGTTCGATCGGGATAGATTGAATTAAGAACTCGTCCTCGTTATGGATTTGTTTCTTCGGAATCGATTCCCATATTCAGTGGACTGTGCCCCAAGGATCGGCTTAGCGGCAGAGTCAGGAGGGACCTCTCCGCTGCTATCTTTTATTGCCTCGGTTTTTGATGTCGCTTGTTGCTTTCGTGCTTTGAGTTGGTTTTGGGACTTGCTTGTTTTCTTGAACGATTTCGATGGTTTTCATTATTTTCGTTCATTGACTTGCACTTCTATTCCGAGATTGGAAAGAGAGGAAGAAGTATTAATCGAGCTGTTCGTGTGCAGGTGAACGAGCAGTAGGCGGCTTGCGAGCGGAGTCGTGAAGCGCCTCTTTCCTTCTTCTTTCCAAAATCTAAGTGAGTGGCTACCAACCCGATTAGCTAGTCCTGCTTCCAAGCTGCACAGCTAATCAATCTGCACTCTTCTTTGCCCCGATCAAACGATACCAAGTAATAATAATAAAAGAAACCAAGATAAAAGAGAATAAACTTGGTTCTTATGCTTGTCAATCAAATATGTGAACTGTTATCATACTGTATGCTAGTTCATTCATAACTGTTCTATAAATCGTGCTAAGTATGGAACACCCTGTATGCGCTAAACTGTTCAATGAGGCTATGTTAAATGAATCATGCAATACCGACTATCCCGTACTACTGTTTGCCTCAACTGCATGAACTGTTAACTTAGCAATGTACTGTTCGATCACGGACAACTTGTGCACAAGGTAACTGGTTTCTGTGGACGGTCGCTGGGGCACTGGCACCGATCCGGTCCGGACGGAACCCTACTGTATAGTCAACTGTACTAGACGGAATGGCTTGTAGCACCCACCGTACTTTCGCTGCAACCTATTCTCGTCTATGACTAGTGTCCTTTATGGCAAACGCCAGTGATCCATTGTATATTTAAACCTGTTGCATACTAACTTGTGTCTTCGTTTCAGGGAAGGCATGGTAAGTATTGTGCAGGTAATTCAGACGGTCAGGTAAAATCCACCTAACGGTGGCACGTTCATTTCAGTAAATTTCTATATGCTGCTTACATGTAAATGAACTAAGGCAAGATAGAAACCCACAAAAATATGCATGCTTCACTAAACAATGTGTTGATTGGTATAGTCAGGCTAGCTCGCCTTCACCAGCATATTTTGATATGCTGACCCTCGTTGAAACAGGTTCTCGGCACCAAGGCGAACCGAGCGAGGAGCCAAAGTCGTCTACCCGATCCAGTCCAGCTGTTAGCGCATCTTCATCGCGCCTCGAAGCCTTTTGAAGTCCGAAGCTGCAACTCTTCATACACAAATACAGCTCCGTGGCAAAGCGATCCTCCAGCCTAGAGGTCTTTATCGTTTTGAGTTTATAAAAGGATGTAATGTACAGGACTGCTATCTCATTTTGAGTCAACCCTTTTGTAAGCCGTTCGGCATATTAGCTGACTCGTTCAGGAGTTTGTAATAGATGTTCATTATCAATAAAGAGAACTTTTCTATGTTTCAAATCTATGTTTCAATTTATCTGTGTACTCTGAATATGTGCTTGCTATGCAAATCATTAAAGCCTTGTGCGGGCGCAACTCCAGGCCCGCACGGCGGTCACGACTCGGGGGACGCCTCAGGGAGTGACATAGTGGTATCAGAGCACAGATTCAAAGTTCCTTAGACTTCGTGCGGGAAAAGTTCCTTTAACGATCAAATTCCTGTGCGAACTCTTGAACTCGCTAGGCCAAAATGAGATACGTTCATGCAATAAGTCCATAATACATTATGATCCTAATGAAATTTACCTTCTTTTGAAGGAATGACTCCAGCGCAATCTGCAGCGCAAATTCCGGACGAAATGTAACGCCAAGGAAGTAGTTCGGGCACTTCGGGAAGTTCAGAGAGCCAGCGAGCCGTGCCAAGCATCGATCCTGTCCAACGAATATTGCAGATGTTGGAGGCAAACCAACAAAGGGATGAGGCTCGCTATGAACGGGCTGAGAAGCGGGCGGAAGAGAGTCAGCTCAAGTTTTAAGACAATATAGAAGCACGATTCTCAGTCCAACAGAAGCAGGTAGATACCCTGTAGCAGATCGTTCAGACTTTGGCATCCAACCAGTCCGCGGCAACGCCAGCGACTCCGGTGGAACAGCCCGTGCTTGAAGTAGAGACGCCGCAAATTCCAAGGACGAGGGACGTGACTGCCTTCGACTTTGGCCATTTCAAGAAAGTCTGCAACACCCCATTCAACGGGACTGAGGACCCAGTCGTAGCTCTAGATTGGTTGGACGAACTTGAAGATCACTTCGCTCTGTTAGAGGTTCCCAAAGATAAGCGCGTCTCCTGTGCGCAACTACAGCTCCGCCTCAACGCACACGATTGGTGGGACGTGCATCGACGATCTCTCCAATTTGATCACGGAGAGGAGGCGATCTCGTGGACGACTTTTCGTGCCGCGTTCGAAGAGGAGTATGTACCCTCTCCAGTCCAACGCCAGATGGAAAACGAGTTCGTGCAGCTGCGGCAAGGCAGCATGACAGTTAAGGAGTACTCCGCCGAATTCAACCGACTCTCCAAATTCGCTAGGGCCTATTTACCTGATACGGCGAGTCGAGCTAGAAGGTTTGAAGGTGGACTACGCCCTGCCATCCATTCGTACGTATCCGTTCCTCAGTATCGTACAATGCGTGAAGTCATGAATCACGCCCTATCTCTCGAACCACTTTATCCTCACGTTCCTGCCGGCGCTGTGCATACATCCAGTCACAAACGCCAAAGCAACGATAGAGGAAACAACGCTGCAAAGCGTCCGAACAACGGTGGCAAGCATGGAGAAAAGTTAGACAAAGTATGCCATTTCTGTAGGCGGCCTGGGCACGCAATAGATAAGTGTCGCCTGAAACTTGGGTTATGTTTAGTTTGCGGTGAAGCAAACCATACCGTTCGTGACTGTCCACTGAGCCGCCTTAACCGTCGTCCCCAACGAAATAATCCCTAACGGTAAGTTCTACCCTAAGTTTCGGGATGAAACTTCCAATTAGTTGGGTAGGATGTAGCGCCCCGTTCTCCCGATGCGGAGAGCGCGGCTAAGAAACACAAGTCGGTATCGTTCGATCGGGATAGATTGAATTAAGAACTCATCCTCGTTATAGATTTGTTTCTTCGGAATCAATTCCCATATTCAGTGGACTGCGCCCCAAGGATCGGCTTAGCGGCAGAGTCAGGAGGGACCTCTCCGCTGCTATCTTTTATTGCCTCGGTTTTCGATGTCGCTTATTGCTTTCGTGCTTTGAGTTGGTTTTGGGACTTGCTTGTTTTCTTGAACGATTTTGATGGTTTTCATTATTTTCGTTCATTGACTTGCACTTCTATTCCGAGATTGGAAAGAGAGGAAGAAGTATTAATCGAGCTGTTCGTGTGCAGGTGAACGAGCAGTAGGCGGCTTGTGAGCGGAGTCGTAAAGCGCCTCTTTCCTTCTTCTTTCCAAATCTAAGTGAGTGGCTACCAACCCGATTAGCTAGTCCTGCTTCCAAGCTGCACAGATAATCAATCTGCACTCTTCTTTGCCCCGATCAAACGATACCAAGTAATAATAATAAAAGAAACCAAGATAAAAGAGAATAAACTTGGTTCTTATGCTTGTCAATCAAATATGTGAACTGTTATCATACTGTATGCTAGTTCGTTCATAACTGTTCTATAAATCGTGCTAAGTATGGAACATCCTGTATGCGCTAAACTGTTCAATGAGGCTATATTAAATGAATCATGCAATACCGACTGTCCCGTACTACTGTTTGCCTCAACTGCATGAACTGTTAACTTAGCAACGTACTGTTCGATCACGAACAACTTGTGCACAAGGTAACTGGTTTCTGCGGACGGTCGCTGGGGCATTGGCACCGATCCAGTCCGGACGGAACCCTACTGTATAGTCAACTGTACTAGACGGAATGGCTTGTAGCACCCACCGTACTTTCGCTGCAACCTATTCTCGTCTATGACTAGTGTCCTTTATGGCAAACGCTAGTGATCCATTGTATATTTAAACCTGTTGTATACTAACTTGTGTCTTCGTTTCAGGGAAGGCATGGTAAGTATTGTGCAGGTAATTCAGACGGTCAGGTAAAATCCACCTAACGGTGGCACGTTCATTTCAGTAAATTTCTATATGCTGCTTACTTGTAAATAAACTAAGGCAAGATAAAAACCCACAAAAATATGCATGCTTCACTAAACAATGTGTTGATTGGTATAGTCAGGCTAGCTCGCCTTCACCAGCATGTTTTGATATGCTGACCCTCGTTGAAACAGGTTCTCGGTACCAAGGCGAACCGAGCGAGGAGCCGAAGTCGTCTACCCGATCCAGTCCAGCCTGTTAGCGCATCTTCACCGCGCCTCGAAGCCTTTTGAAGTCCGAAGCTGCAACTCTTCATACACAAATGCAGCTCCGTGGCAAAGCGATCCTCCAGCCTAGAGGTCTTTATCGTTTTGAGTTTATAAAAGGATGTAATGTACAGGACTGCTATCTCATTTTGAGTCAACCCTTTTGTAAGCCGTTCGGCATATTAGCTGACTCGTTCAGGAGTTTGTAATAGATGTTCATTATCAATAAAGAGAACTTTTCTATGTTTCAAATCTGTGTTTCAATTTATCTGTGTACTCTGAATATGTGCTTGCTATGCAAATCATTAAAGCCTTGTGCGGGCGCAACTCCAGGCCCGCACGGCGGTCACGACTCAGGGGACGCCTCGGGGAGTGACATAGTGGTATCAGAGCACAGATTCAAAGTTCCTTAGACTTCGTGCTGGAAAAGTTTCTTTAACGATCAAATTCCTGTGCGAACTCTTGAACTCGCTAGGCCAAAATGAGATACGTTCATGCAATAAGTCCATAATACATTATGATCCTAATGTAATTTACCTTCTTTTGAAGGAATGACTCCAGCGCAATCTGCAGCGCAAATTTCGGACGAAATGCAACGCCAAGGAAGTAGTTCGGGCACTTCGGAAAGTTCAGAGAGCCAGCGAGCCGTGCCAAGCATCGATCCCGTCCAACGAATGTTGCAGATGTTGGAGGCAAACCAACAAAGGGATGAGGCTCGCTATGAACGGGCCGAGAAGCGGGCGGAAGAGAGTCAGCTCAAGTTTTAAGACAATATAGAAGCACGATTCTCAGTCCAACAGAAGCAGGTAGATACCCTGTAGCAGATCGTTCAGACTTTGGCATCCAACCAGTCCGCGGCAACGCCAGCGACTCCGGTGGAACAGCCCGTGCTTGAAGTAGAGACGCCGCAAATTCCAAGGGCGAGGGACGTGACTGCCTTCGACTTTGGCCACTTCAAGAAAGTCTGCAACACCCCATTCAATGGGACTGAGGACCCAGTCGTAGCTCTAGATTGGTTGGACGAACTTGAAGATCACTTCGCTCTGTTAGAGGTCCCCGAAGATAAGCGCGTCTCCTGCGCGCAACTACAGCTCCGCCTCAACGCACACGATTGGTGGGACGTGCATCGACGATCTCTCCAATTTGATCACGGAGAGGAGGCGATCTCGTGGACGACTTTTTGTGCCACGTTCGAAGAGGAGTATGTACCCTCTCCAGTCCAACGCCAGATGGAAAACGAGTTCGTGCAGCTGCGGCAAGGCAGCATGACAGTTAAGGAGTACTCCGCCGAATTCAACCGACTCTCCAAATTCGCTAGGGCCTATTTACCTGATACGGCGAGTCGAGCTAGAAGGTTTGAAGGTGGACTATGCCCTGCCATCCATTCGCACGTATCCGTTCCTCAGTATCGTACAATACGTGAAGTCATGAATCACGCCCTATCTCTCGAACCACTTTATCCTCACGTTCCTGCCGGTGCTGTGCATACATCCAGTCACAAACGCCAAAGCAACGATAGAGGAAACAATGCTGCAAAGCGTCCGAACAACGGTGGCAAGCATGGAGAAAAGTTAGACAAAGTATGCCATTTCTGTAGGCGGCCTGGGCACGCAATAGATAAGTGCCGCCTGAAACTTGGGTTATGTTTAGTTTGCGGTGAAGCAAACCATACCGTTCGTGACTGTCCACTGAGCCGCCTTAACCGTCGTCCCCAACGAAATAATCCCTAACGGTAAGTTCTACCCTAAGTTTCGGGATGAAACTTCCAATTAGTTGGGTAGGATGTAGCGCCCCGTTCTCCCGATGTGGAGAGCGCGGCTAAGAAACACAAGTCGGTATCGTTCGATCGGGATAGATTGAATTAAGAACTCGTCCTCGTTATGGATTTGTTTCTTTGGAATCGATTCCCATATTCAGTGGACTGCGCCCCAAGGATCGGCTTAGCGGCAGAGTCAGGAGGGACCTCTCCGCTGCTATCTTTTATTGCCTCGGTTTTCGATGTCGCTTGTTGCTTTCGTGCTTTGAGTTGGTTTTGGGACTTGCTTGTTTTCTTGAACGATTTTGATGGTTTTCATTGTTTTCGTTCATTGACTTGCACTTCTATTCCGAGATTGGAAAGAGAGGAAGAAGTATTAATCGAGCTGTTCGTGTGCAGGTGAACGAGCAGTAGGCGGCTTGTGAGCGGAATCGTGAAGCGCCTCTTTCCTTCTTCTTTCCAAAATCTAAGTGAGTGGCTACCAACCCGATTAGCTAGTCCTGCTTCCAAGCTGCACAGATAATCAATCTGCACTCTTCTTTGCCCCGATCAAACGATACCAAGTAATAATAATAAAAGAAACCAAGATAAAAGAGAATAAACTTGGTTCTTATGCTTGTCAATCAAATATGTGAACTGTTATCATACTGTATGCTAGTTCGTTCATAACTGTTCTATAAATCGTGCTAAGTATGGAACACCCTGTATGCGCTAAACTGTTCAATGAGGCTATGTTAAATGAATCATGCAATACCGACTGTCCCGTACTACTGTTTGCCTCAACTGTATGAACTGTTAACTTAGCAACGTACTGTTCGATCACGGACAACTTGTGCACAAGGTAACTGGTTTCTGCGAACGGTCGCTGGGGCACTGGCACCGATCCGGTCCGGACGGAACCCTACTGTATAGTCAACTGTACTAGACGGAATGGCTTGTAGCACCCACCGTACTTTCGCTGCAACCTATTCTCGTCTATGACTAGTGTCCTTTATGGCAAACGCCAGTGATCCATTGTATATTTAAACCTGTTGCATACTAACTTGTGTCTTCGTTTCAGGGAAGGCATGGTAAGTATTGTGCAGGTAATTCAGACGGTCAGGTAAAATCCACCTAACGGTGGCACGTTCATTTCAGTAAATTTCTATATGCTGCTTACTTATAAATGAACTAAGGCAAGATAGAAACCCACAAAAATATGCATGCTTCACTAAACAATGTGTTGATTGGTATAGTCAGGCTAGCTCGCCTTCACCAGCATGTTTCGATATGCTGACCCTCGTTGAAACAGGTTCTCCGCACCAAGGCGAACCGAGCGAGGAGCCGAAGTCGTCTACCCGATCCAGTCCAGCTGTTAGCGCATCTTCACCGCGCCTCGAAGCCTTTTGAAGTCCGAAGCTGCAACTCTTCATACACAAATGCAGCTCCGTGGCAAAGCGATCCTCCAGCCTGGAGGTCTTTATCGTTTTGAGTTTATAAAAGGATGTAATGTACAGGACTGCTATCTCATTTTGAGTCAACCCTTTTGTAAGCCGTTTGGCATATTAGCTGACTCGTTCAGTAGTTTGTAATAGATGTTCATTATCAATAAAGAGAACTTTTCTATGTTTCAAATCTGTGTTTCAATTTATCTGCGTACTCTGAATATGTGCTTGCTATGCAAATCATTAAAGCCTTGTGCGGGCGCAACTCCAGGCCCGCACGGCGGTCACGACTCGGGGGACGCCTCAGGGCGTGACAAGTACCAGCCCGGGGTACGAGTCCATACTCTCATTTGTATATCACATAGTTGGTTATACTAGTTTCTCCTATATTATAGTATTATACTGTTTACTTTAGCATATTTTTTCTTGTACCTTATTACGTCCCTTTGAGGACCTGGTCCCTTACCAGTTTTACAGCATCGACGATTATGGAGATTTCTGGAGCTGCTGATATTTATTGCTCGTTATGCAGGCATTGGACTCAGGTACTTTTATCTTTTCTATCACAGTTTTGTTTATTATTTCTCGTTACTTATATATGCTAATATAGCCTAGTTTTATAGAATCTATTCATTTTTTGAGTCTATTCAAGCTTGTGTGTTACTGGCAGACGACTTTAGCACATATTGCTCATTCTTGAGATTTTGTATCCTTGTGGATTGAGACATAGAGATTTATCATATTATTTAGGTAATACATCTTAAGTGCACTCTAATGGGTCCGTTAAATTGGGTTTGCCCATTGGAGTTGTGTTGTTGGCCATTGCAATGTGGCTAGTCCCTCGGTATTTTGGGACTGGGGCGTGATAGCCATGTTTTAGATCCTATACTCACATGCTATCTTTGACCCTATACAATATATGCACCTGCACCAGAATACCTTATATGTCCTTAAGTTATTGTTCCTGACCTTGTACAAGCACTTAGTTATTGTTTTGTCATATTGCATGTTCATATGTCCACGTTTATTTTACTAGTTCCTTGTTTACGTTATGTCACCAGTTGTTTAGTTATTGTCATATAGTATATAGTTTATTGTCTTTTCTTTTATCGAGATAAGTGGAGTGGTAGCGCACAAATCTCGATTTGTATTTACTTATTTCTGTCTTTATCCGTTGTTATGGGTTTTAGTTCATAGCTTTCTCTTCCTTTGTGGTATTTGCTATTGGGGGACTGACCCCGCTGGGTTTGCGTGGTCAGATCTTATAGCAGACTCAGAGGATCTACCTTCTTTTTCCTTTGATGGGTCATACCCGGAGGATTGTGGCTCAGATTAGTGTGTGGGTCACCTTATTCTCCCACTTTATTTTGTACTTTTATTTTATGGTGTATTAGCCAAGGACATGTGTTAGTCCTTGCTTCTGGGTCTTTGTTACCCTTCGTCTTTGGACAACGTATGTGTATTTCCTGGACTGCGTCTAGTTGTACATTTATGCACCTTTTTTATATTCAGTTGATATATTTTTACATTTATGTCAACTCTTATAATTATGTATGCATATGTGTTTGGGATACCTTACCCATTGCATATATGATGTACTCTTTATTATTTCTTGTGTTGATTGGATTGAGATAGAATTTGTTCGACCATAGGAGTCATCAGTGGCATGCTAGAGTTCTCCCACTTGTCTTATAGACAGCCGTGACCGTATCTCGAGGTACCTTTGTACTCTGATATATATAGCTGGTTTTGCCAGGCCCCCGTTCTCCAGTATTCTGGTTCTGGGGCTTGACATAGTTTTAGTAGTGGCCCATGCAGGTCTGTTTTCAGACTTGTGGGAGATTTATCTTGTTATAAGTCTCAATATATAATTTTTGCTCCTTTGAAATTCCTCTTACCTCGTTATCTTTAAAATTCTTGAATTGATAAATTTTTTATTGATCTTTGATTTTTTTTGTCCGTTATTGATACTTTGTGTCCTTATTGTCCAAGGGAACTGTTAGTATTTCTAAGGATCTTTTGTCAAAATATCATCAGTCCGTGCCAGTGGTTAATCAGTAGTCAGTTGAGGCAGCACCTAAGTTGGGGCATCCCGTACCACTAGTACAGGCAGATATGCGAGCAGAGGTAGTACCGGATCAGCCCAATGTGCATGCACTACTAGGGATTTTCAAGGATATGATAGAGTCACAGCAACAACGAGACCTCATTCTCCAGCATGAATCCAGATATTGATAGAGCACAATTGGAAGGGAATGCCAGAGGTATTTCAAGCCGATGACTTGCAGCCAGAGGGAGTACCTATTGGAGTAGGATAGTATCAGTGGTCCAGTTAATCCGCATACCTTGCCCGATCCCAAGTAGAGATAGCATGAGAGTATGAGCATATAGCCAGGTGGACCACATCAGCAACTAAGGGTCGTAGGAGGAATCGTGCACCTATGCCAGGCTCTTCATTTTAGCATCCTCACAGTACCAGCATACAATCATTCATACCAGTACCAGGAGATTCCAGTTGTATGCTCCTTCTATGGGAAGAGAGGGCACACCAGTGTAGCTTGCCGAAAGGCCAACCATCTATGTTTGTTATGTGGAGAGCCGGATCATATTGTTGCTTCTTGTTCAAGATGACCACCCGAACGACGATCAACACCCCAGGTCCCAGCACCAGAGTATCACCAGCAGTAGTATCAAGCAAAACCAGAAGGATGTACTTATTATGGGAAGATGGGGCATCTTAGATCGGGTAGTAGGAAGGCTAATGGGCGATATTTTGGATGTGCAGTATTAGATCCATACAGTGAGTACTTGTCTATATTCATCTCGAAGTCGACCAGCTACACCCGATGCACCACTTCAGGCATTTCAGTCACCTCAGATGTCACCTCCTACAGTGGTTGATCAGAGTGAGACTGTACTAGCCATACAATCGTTGGCGCAGCGTTCTCTACCATCTTGTCACGACCCACACCCGGATATTCGGGCACGAGTACGTGGGTACGTCCAGCCTACGCCGCAGTGTCGGCGGTAGTACGCTGTCTAGGTCATATTCACAGTTAAAATAAATCTAGCTCATTCACAAAATTATAAATAGGCAAAGATAATAACAGGAAAAGGAATGCTAAGATTTCATAAACAAAATATGACAAACAGATCCATAGTTTATTACAGAACCAGAAATTAAATCGGGGACAAACCCGATTACTAGGCTGAAAGAAAATAATAACTAACTGCTAACTACTCCTCAGAAGTAGCCTCCTGAGTAGGAACCGGCTCCTCAAAAGTATCATCTGCTACCTCATAGGGGCCATAAAAGGTGGGGACATAGTCCTCATCAATGCCTAATATCAACGGATCCAGTCAGGAAAGGAGCAAAGTACCAATACACAACATGATTAAACTAAATATTTATGACAAGTAGAAAGAAACTGACTAAGTATCATGATAAGAATATGCACAACAAGTAGTGAAATTAACTAAGAGTTAAGCACTAAAGATCAGGAATATAAGTAAAACATGATTAATTGCTATAAACCAGAGACATGAGTAAAACAGGAATATAATGAGACAAGAAAATGGAACTACAACAAGACAACAGGAACTGTGTGTGTGAAATTATGTATTTAGAATACATAGTTGGCATGTAGAGGTTTATAAGGCAAATAAAGCTGCCATAGATGGCTAGCAATCAGGAATAATCAAGTATAAGGCTGAGGGTACAGTCGCGTACCAACAGCTAGCAATCACGACAAGGGAAAGGGTAAACTACATGCCTCCTAGTATTCTCCCACCCGACACGAAAAGCAAGACATGAACTCCAAATCCCAACACTAAGTGTAATCATACAATGGTACTAGTAGAGCAAGGAACTAATTATCATAATATAAAGATTAAACTTGAAGTGCAGGTACTTGCCTGATGTTTGGATCCCACTACGGTTTTGTTCTCGGGAAAAATTCCAGAAATGTGTCCAGATGCTGAAATAAACATTACCATCATGCTCAGAAGGTATCAAATAGCTAGAAACACCTGTCCTTGAGTCCAATTTAGAGACAAGGGCAAAAACGATAATTTCGGGTCAAAACGGGGTCCGCATGTGGACCCGCTTTGCATCGAAAAATGTGTCAGGGTCAAAGGTCTCCAAATTCACCAAACATAGTGTCAACAGGTCAGGAATGATGATACGAACCCAACAGAACTTCCAGAATTGGATTTCGATGAGTCGATCACAAAATCGCCCGTCGAGCGGGGCCTGTGGGGCCCACGACACGCGATTTCGTAAACGTTCTCAGAATCGAACCAAACTTGGGTCACAGGACCAGCGTATCGCTAGGAGTCCGATGGTACAAGTTTCGTTTCGATCTGACGTGTATACAGAAAGTTAGGGCGTGATTCAGCAAAGGCGGATACGGGACGATGTCCGTGGATACGCGTTGATCCCGGTGTGCACGCACACCCGAATCGACTTTTGCGAATTCCCACACGTCCGTATCAACGACGCGCACGTATCTGTGAAGACCGCGCGCGACCAAGTCGTCCCGTTTGGCGGGGCGTACCCAGTTCTGGGGTAAATTGGGTCGTTGTTTTTCCTGTTTTTGGATCGCGGTGTGCGATCACCACAGAACGCGATACCCCGAGCGGTTTGCCCGGGCACCGAGAGGGTCATGCAGTCTATGCGTTGCAATTTACGGAATTAAAAATAGGGCGGCGAGGAGAAAGTTACACGTACCTGAACAGGGCTCGAGAAATTAAAATTTCTCGTGTCCGTGTCGTGTCCGACACGAGCCGACACAGGAAATTAGGGTTAGGGTTTCTGGACTCAGGCGGGAACCGACCGGAGGAGGGCTGAGACGAGGCGGTGCTGGCCGGAGGCGGTCGGGGAAGCCGAGGCGAGGCCGGGCGGAGGCACGGCGGAGCGGGGTGGCTCCGGGGACGGCGGCTGCTGCTCGTGGGGAGGCCGGAGGCGGGTGCTGGAGGAGAGGGGAGAAGGAGGAGGAGGCTGGCGGCTCTCGGCGGGGTGCGGCGAAAACGGGCAGCTGCGCTAGGTGGTGGTGGGATGAGCCGGAGGGGTTCGTGGTGGCCGGAGGGGAGAAAGGGGAGGGGTTTTATAGGGCAGGCGGGCGAGGGGATCGGCCGGAAATGGCGGGGAGGAGGGGATCGTGGCGACCGGGCGAGGCAGAGGAGAAGATCGTGGGGCGTGGGCCGGGAGAGGAGAGCGGCCAGGCGGGTCAGCCGGGTCGGGTCTCGGGCGGTCCGGGTCTGGCTGACCCGCCCGACCCGCTAGGCCGGGGGCTGGGCCCGGTTGGGCTGGGTTTGGGCCCAATGGGCTCAAATGGGCCGAAAAAATGGGTTTAAGTATTTAAAAAAATAAATAAATAAATAAATAAATAATTTATTAATTTAAATATAATAGTTTTTAGGTGTTTTAAATTAGGTCCGAGGCCCAAAAATTTCCAGAAAAATTACCGTAAGTCCAGTTTTCCATTTTACACCCAAAAATGTTATTTCCATAATATTTTAATATTATTTATTATCAATTAAAAATCATTTAATAATTTAAAACCCTGATTTTAATTACGGAAAATTCCCAGAAAAATTTCAAAAAATTGTGAAAAATCCAAGTTTAATATTTTTTTTGAAAATTCAGGGGGTTTACAATCTACCCAACTTATAAAAATTTCGTCCTCGAAATTTAAGAATAACAATGGCACGAAAGGAAAGGCCGAGAGTTAAAATATACCTCAAGGTTCAAAAAGATAGGGGTAGCGCTCTCTAATCTCGTCTTCTCGCTCCCAGGTGGATTCGCCGGGAGAATGATGCTTCCAAACTACACGAATAAGGGGAATAACTTGATTCCTTAGGACTTTCTCCGTTCGGTCCAGTATCTCCATAGGTTGCTCTTGGTAAGTCAAGCTTGGGCCCACTTCGAGCTCTGAATGATCCAAAATATGACTTGGATCTGACACGTATTTTCTCAGTTGCGACACGTGGAAGACGTTATGGACCCCATCCAGAGAGGGTGGCAATGCCAGACGGTATGCCACTTCTCCGATTCTCTCCTGTATGCCAAATGGTCCAATAAATCTTGGGCTGAGTTTTTCGCTCCTTCCGAACCTAATGGTGCCACGTGTCGGAGAGATCTTCAAGAATACTAATTCTCCAACCTTAAATAAAGTCATAATCAAGTCTTAGTTCCATAATCATAGTGTTTAAATTAACTTGAATTTCATAAATTAATTACCTCAAATTCTAATGGTCTTCGATGGCTATTTGCCCAATGTCGTTGCCTGTCTTGAGCCACCCGAAGTCTTTCCCTTATTTGTTTCACCTTCTCGGTTGAATCGATCACCATCTCAGGTCCCAGTAAAGCTCTTTCTCCCACATCATCCCATGATAGCGGAGTACGACATCTTCGTCCATATAAAGCCTCAAATGGAGTCATTTCAATACTTGCTTGGTAACTGTTATTATAAGAGAACTCCACAAGATGTAGATAATCTTTTCACGATCCTCCAAAATCCAGAACACATGTACAGAGCATATCTTCAAGTGTCTGAATTGTACGTTCAGATTGTCCATCGGTTTGGGGATGATAAGCTGTGCTGAATTTGAGTTGAGTCCCCAAGCTAGCTTGTAAGCTCCTCCAGAAGTGAGAGGTAAATCTTGAATCTCGGTCGGAGACAATACTTACTGGAACTCCATGCAATTTAACAATCTGTCGGATATATAAATCTGCCAACTTCTTCGTAGGTAGCCCTACTTTGAAGGGTAGAAAATGTGCAGACTTGGTCAGTCTATCCACTATCATCCAAATTGCATCCTTCCCACTAGGTGTCCTTGGAAGTCCAGAAACAAAATCCATAGTAATATGTTCCCACTTCCACTCCGGAATGGGTAGTGGTTGAAGCAATCCCCCAGGTCTTTGTCTTTCAGCCTTGACTTGTTGGCACACTAAGCAACGAGATACGAACTTGGCTACTTTTCTTTTCATGCCATACCACCAAACATGCGTCCTTAGGTCTTTGTACATTTTGTTGGATCCTGGATGTATAAAGTATTGTGATCTGTGTGCCTCTTGCATAATTTCTTCTCTTATATCTCCTTGAGGTACACATAACCTATCTCCATGTCTTAGTGATCCATCTTCATGAATTTTGAATTCCTCCACTAGTCCAGCTTGCACTTGACCTCGAATGCTTCGTAGGCCTTCGTCTTGAAACTGAGTCTCCTTAATCTTATCCATTAAGGTAGATTGAATCTTCAAATTCATCATTTGACCTTCTCTTCCTGGAATAATTACCTCAATACCCAAACTTTCCAAGTCCTCGAGCAAGTGTCGGTCCATTGTCAAGTACATTGCCATGGGATATCTGCTTAGAGCATCAGCAACTACGTTGGCCTTCCCAGGATGATATTGAAGGGTGATGTCAAAATCTTTCATTAACTCCAGCCACCTTCTTTGCCTCATGTTCAGCTCTTTTTGAGTAAAGATATATTTTAAACTTTTGTGATCTGTAAAGATTTCCACCCTTTCTCCATAAAGATAATGCTTCCATAGCTTAAGAGCAAAAATAATAGCTGCCAATTCTAAATCATGAGTTGGATAGTTCTTTTCATGAGGTCGAAGTTGTCTAGAAGCATATGCTATTACCTTCTTGTTCTGCTCCAATACACAACCTAGACCTTTTCCAGAAGCATCACTATATATAGCAAATCCTCCGGTTCCAGATGGTAAGGTCAGAATAGGGGCAGTAGTCAGCCTTTTCTTCAATTCTTCAAAAGCATGTTGACATTCATCAGTCCAGGTGAATTCTTCATCCTTCCTTGTTAATTTTGTCATTGGTTCTACAATTCTAGCAAAGTCCTTCACAAACTTTTGATAATAGCCAGCTAGTCCCAGGAAACTTCTAATTTCTGCTACAGAGTCTGGAGTGGGCCATGATTCTACTGCTGCTATCTTTTTAGGATCTACTGCTATGCCATCTCCAGTTACAACATGCCCCAAAAATTCTACTTTGTCTAGGAAGAATGCACATTTGGATAGTTTTCCATAAAGTTTTTCCTTCCTTAAAGTCTCCAATGCTAGCCTCAAGTGTTCTTCATGTTCTTCTGGAGTCTTGGAATAAATCAAAATATCATCAATGAAAACCACTACAAATTTGTCTAAATATTGTTGGAAGACTCTGTTCATTAAATTCATAAATACTGCTGGAGCATTAGTCAACCCGAACGGCATCACTAAGAATTCGTAGTGTCCGTTCCGGGTATTGAAAGTAGTTTTAGTGATGTCTTCCTTCCTCACCCTTACTTGATGGTAGCCAGACCTCAAGTCAATCTTTGAAAATACCCGAGCTCCACTTAATTGATCAAATAAATCATCTATCCTTGGTAGGGGATACTTATTCTTGATTGTTAAAGCATTCAAAGCCCTATAATCAATACACATTTGAGATGTTCCATCCTTCTTTGGCACGAATAATACTGGAGCTCCCCAGGGTGAGACACTAGACCTAATGAAGCATTTGTCTTCTAACTCTTTTATCTGCTCATTTAGTTCTATTATCTTTTTCTTGTTGATTCTGTATGGATTTTGAGATACTGGCGCTGCTCCTGGCACTAAGTCAATAGAGAATTCAACTTCTCGGTCTGGGGGTAATCTTGGAAGATCCTCAGGGAAGACATCAAGATATTCAGAGATGATAGGTAGTGGCAATTCTTCTGGTACTAGGGCTTCACAAATTTTGTTACTACCAAATTCTCTAGAACCTCTAGTGAATTCAAATTCTGGCTTGTCAGGGGGCCTGAAGATTACACTACCTCTGTGATAATCTATAGTGGCATGATGTTGACTCAACCAATCCATACCCAGAATAATGTCAAAACTGGGAATTGGTATTACGAGTAGCCTAGCATATAATTCTCTCCCACATAGTGTAATAGGACAATTGTTACATGCATCACTAACCGGGATAATTCCTCCACCGGTAATGATCTTATAACAATTCTTAAGAGGTTCAGTGACTAAACTATGCTTCATAAGGAAATCTACTGACATGAATGAATATGAAGCTCCTGAATCAAATAAAGTAATGGCTGGTATTAAATTTATAAGTACAGAACCTGTTATCACATCTGCTGTGGCTTCAGCTTCCTCTAGAGTCATTGCAAAAGCACGGCCTTGCTGAGGTGCACCCCTCTGTTGCTGATGCTGGTGCTGAGCAAAGCGTTGTTGTTGAGTTGGAAGTGGGGGTCCTCTCTGCTGCGCTGCTGGGGGCCTGGCCTGAGCTGGAACTTTTGGTGCAGTTGTGCGTCCTTGAGCAGCAGGACAGTCCCTCATTTGATGTGTTGCTGATCCACAATATAGACAGGCACCTAGTCTCTTTCTATAAACTTGCCAAGTGTGGCCTTGTTTTTGACAAAAGCCACAAGTGGGAACTTGTTGGTTTTGTCCTTGAGTTTGGTGTTGAGGTGCTGCGGCTCGAGGGAGAGGACGCTGGGTTTGTTGCGGGGCCTTCTGCTGTGGTTGGAATGGGCGTTTGTGGGGTCCCATACTTCCAGTATCTCTTTTCCGCTTTAGTCTATGTCCCATGTCTCTTTCAACACCTTGTGCCACGCCCAAGATTTCTTCGTATGTACGAGCTCGGCTAGTGGTGACAGCAGGGCGAATATCAGAAGACAACCCCTTCTTGAATCTATGGGCTCTATCCTCAGGGGTACGAACCATATATTCTACAAAGTGGCTCAGTCTGCTAAATTCAGCAGTGTACTCATCAACAGAAAGATTACCTTGTTCCAGCCTCTCGAATTGACTTTCGAGAGCTTTCCGAGCCACTTTGGGATAGAATTTCTTCTTGAACAGCCTCTTAAAATCCTTCCAAGTGAGATCAGGAGCAGATAGTTGAGGTTCATCTCTAAACCAAGTCCGAGCTATGTCAAATAGTTGCAGGCTTGCAGATTTCACTTAAAGATCATTGGGGACCCGAGTAGTCTTCAGGAGTTGCTCCACATTCTCTATCCATTCATCGGCATAGAGAATACCTTCAGTCCCATAGAATTCCAGGGGTTTAAGGTTCTTGAAGTCCTTGGCACTTCCTGGCCTCTTTTGTGGTGACTCCTGGGACCGAAGAGCATCTGAAAGGCTAGTTCGTAGCAGGGCAGTCTGTTCCTTCTGGGATTCTATAAGTCCCTGGAATACTCCGAGTAGCTGTGCCCCATCCATAGTAACTGTCGGAGTAGTTGGAGGCGGAGGGAGCGCAAGATTTTCAGGCACAGTCTGCTCGGCGGGTTCGGATGTGCCTCCTACGGTATTCCTTGTCTGAACCATTCTGAAAGATTAAGGGATAGGAAGATTAGAATAGATTACTTGGAAATCAAGGGCGATAGGAAAATTTACTAGGAATGATATCAAGATTTGAAATAAAAGATCCTATTCTGTGAATGAGCTTTTCCTAAAATCCTCAATCTTATTTCATACTCTGTCCTAGGATATTACCCTATTTAAGGATACTAGACCTGCATGGGCCACCATAAAAATGTGTCACGACCCGCACCCGGATATTCGGGCACGAGTACGTGGGTACGTCCAGCCTACGCCGCAGTGTCGGCGGTAGTACGCTGTCTAGGTCATATTCACAGTTAAAATAAATCTAGCTCATTCACAAAATTATAAATAGGCAAAGATAATAACAGGAAAAGGAATGCTAAGATTTCATAAATAAAATATGACAAACAGATCCATAGTTTATTACAGAACCAGAAATTAAATCGGGGACAAACCCGATTACTAGGCTGAAAGAAAATAATAACTAACTGCTAACTACTCCTTAGAAGTAGCCTCCTGAGTAGGAACCGGCTCCTCAAAAGTATCATCTGCTACCTCATAGGGGCCATAAAAGGTGGGGGCATAGTCCTCATCAACGCCTAATATCAACGGATCCAGTCAGGAAAGGAGCAAAGTACCAATACACAACAAGATTAAACTAAATATTTATGACAAGTAGAAAGAAACTGACTAAGTATCATGATAAGAATATGCACAACAAGTAGTAAAATTAACTAAGAGTTAAGCACTAAAGATCAGGAATATAAGTAAAACAGGATTAATTGCTATAAACCAGAGACATGAGTAAAACAGGAATATAATGAGACAAGAAAATGGAACTACAACAAGACAACAGGAACTGTGTGTGTGAAATTATGTATTTAGAATACATAGTCGGTATGTAGGGGTTTATAAGGCTAATAAGGCCGCCATAGACGGCTAGCAGTCAGAAATAATCAAGTATAAGGCTGAGGGTACAATCGCGTACCAACAGCTAGCAGTCACGACAGGGGGAAGGATAAACTACATGCCTCCTAATATTCTCCCACCCGACACGAAAATCAAGACATGAACTCCAAATCCCAATACTAAGTGTAATCATACAATGGTACTAGTAGAGCAAGGAACTAATTATCACAATATAAAGATTTATCTTGAAGTGCAGGTACTTGCCTGATGTTTGGATCCCACTACGATTTTGTTCTCGGGAAAAATTCCAAAAATGTGTCCAGATGCTAAAATAAACATTACCATCATGCTCAGAAGGTATCAAATAGCTAGAAATACCTGTTCTTGAGTCCAATTTGGAGACAAGGGCAAAAACGGCAATTTCGGGTCAAAACGGGATCCGCATGTGGGCCCGCTTTGCATCGAAAAACGTGTCAGGGTCAAAGGTCTCCAAATTCCCCAAACTTAGTGTCAACAGGTCAGGAACGATGATACGAACCCAACAGAACTTCCAGAATTGGATTCCGATGAGTCGATCACAAAATCGCCCGTCGAGCGGGGCCTGTGGGGCCCACGACACGCGATTTCCTCAACGTTCTCAGAATCGAACCAAACTTGGGTCACAGGACCAGCATATTGCTACGAGTCCGATGGTGTAAGTTTCGTTTCGATCCGACGTGTATACAAAAAGTTAGGGCATGATTCAGCAAAGGAGGATACAGGGCGGTGTCCGCGGATACGCGTTGATCCTGGTGTGCACGCACACCAGAATCGACTTCCACGAAATCCCACACGTCCGTATCAACGATGCGCACGTATCTGTGAAGACCGCATGCGACCAAGTCATCCCGTTTGGCGGGGCGTACCCAGTTCCGGGGTGAATCGGGTAGTTGTTTTTCTTGTTTTTGGATTGCGGTGTACGATCACCACAGAACGCGATGCCCCGAGCGGTTTGCCCGGGCACCGAGAGGGTCATGCAGGCTACGCGTTGTAATTTACGGAATTAAAAATGGGGCAGCGAGGAGAAAGTTACACGTACCTGAACAGGGCTCGAGAAATTAGAATTTCTCGTGTCCGTGTCGTGTCCGACACGAGCCGACACAGGAAATTAGGGTTAGGGTTTCTGGACTCAGGCGGGAACCGGCCGGAGGAGGGCTGAGACGAGGCGGTGCTGGCCGGAGGCGGTCGGGGAAGCCGAGGCGAGGCCGGGCGGAGGCACGGCGGAGCGGGGTGGCTCCGGGGACGGCGGCTGCTGCTCGTGGGGAGGCCGTAGGCGGGTTCTGGAGGAGAGGGGAGAAGGAGGAGGAGGCTGGCGGCTCTCGGCGGTGTGCGGCGGAAACGGGCGGCGGCGCTAGGTGGTGGTGGGATGAGCCGGAGGGGTTCGTGGTGGCCGGAGGGGAGAAAGGGGAGGGGTTTTATAGGGCAGGCGGGCGAGGGGGTCGGCCGGAAATGGCGGGGAGGAGGGGATCGTGGCGACCGGGCGAGGCGGAGGAGGAGGTTGTGGGGCGTGGGCCGGGAGAGGCGGAGCGGCCAGGCGACGTGGCCGGAGAAATCGGGCGCCGGAGCGGAGGACAGGGTCGGGGGAGGAGACGGGTCAGCCGGGTCGGGTCTCGGGCGGTCCCGGTCTGGCCGACCCGCCCGACCCGCTAGGCCGGGGGCTGGGCCCGGTTGGGCTGGGTTTGGGCCCAATGGGCTCAAATGGGCCGAAAAAATGGGTTTAAATATTTAAAGAATTAAATAAATAAATAATTAATTTATTAATTTAAATATAATAGTTTTTAGGTGTTTTAAATTAGGTCCGAGGCCCAAAAATTTCCAGAAAATTTACCCTAAGTCCAGTTTTCCATTTTACACCAAAAAATATTATTTCCATAATATTTTAATATTATTTATTATTAATTAAAAATCATTTAATAATTTAAAACCCTGATTTTAATTACGAAAAATTCCTAGAAAAATTCCAGAAAATTGTGAAAAATTCAAGTTTAATATTTTTTTTGAAAATTCAGGGGGTTTACACATCTCAAGCTTAGAGGGTCAGGCAACACAAGCCGCATTAATATGCGATATCCCAGGGGAAGTTCAAGTATAATATCCAGCATGAGGGCAGTACCTCAGGGGTCGTATTTACCATATTCATGATTTTATTTCAGTAATGTCATTCATTAGACGGTCAGGCATTGGTAGTGTATCTTGGGTTCTCGTCAGCGGCTTAGTATTCTAATTATACTTGGAGTGTGTCACGTCTCTGTCCCAAAATATGTAGGACTAGGAATACGTAAGCATGCCAGTCGTATGATATGCAACTCCAATATATGGAAACCATAACACATACGTATGCTGTATTATGAATAACAATTCACAAGTGGTATAGATTTTATGTCATAAGTCACAGGCATAACTAGATCTCATCCACAGAATCAAATAGAAATGAATATCCAATCAACTATATAACTGAATCAAGTATAAAATGCTTGATAAGAACAGGTAGTTGGGCGGAGACAAATCCACTACCAACTAGAATATAAGAGGAACAAAAATAAGTATATCTAATGATCAATGAGGCTCGAAGAGAAGGCCTCCTCGAAAGGAATGGAGTAGCAAGTCCTGATCTGTGCTCCTGTGAATAGTCATGATCGTCTACACCTGGAATGGGACCAGGTCCTCAGAGGGACGTACCAAGATACATAGAAGCATGCCAATTAAATACAGTAAACATGCATAATAAACAAAAAATATATAAGTACGTTATACAAGACAATCTATATGAAATGCATAATGAGGACAACTTTTCGACGTATGGGCATGGGTAGGCTACTCTATCTAATCTCACAACTCACACACACGTCAGGAACATCAAAAATTGACATATCGCGAGGGTAGCGACCAACGCGACACCAAAAATTGACATACCGCAAGTATAGCGACCAGCGCGACACAACTACAGTAGTACGTGCTAGTTACTACGGTTTACCAAAGTGGTTATAGCCTATACGCTTACTGATTGTCCTCCCCTCCCATGATACTATGTGTCAAGTGTGTATTAACATATATATAATATATAATTATGACTGAAAGAAAACACATATATAATGAATATATAAAAATATGATAAGCATGCAAAGTACTGTAAGCAATTTGGCAAGGTATCTTGCCTGGTCTAAAAAATAATGAAGTCCCAACTCAAGGCGTCGTCCGATCTACCCGTCACAAAAATTAAACAAATTAGGTGACAAAAGTGGGTGAATAGGTTCCTCCATTTTAATCTATTTTAATTCTGAATAAAATAACCTAAAATATTATTTTAATCTTATTATAATCTAATTTTATTTTTAAACCCTAATTGTGGTCCAAAGAAAGTCAACTTTACGGATTAGTGATATGTAGCACGCAAATCGAGGTAATCAGTTGCCAAAAAGTCAACTGACTCAAATTCATGATTTGTGTATAGAATTCTATAGATTTCAGTGCTATATGAACACCGGAATCGACGATTTCATAAAATCACAAGTCGGTAAAGAGTTATGTCCACAAGGGCGCACAGATGATAATTTTGGTGGTTTCCTAATTACCTCTACGTTGCACAAATTTTACATTAAATTAAACATACATGTTAAATTCTGGAAATATTATTTTATGTAAGTTCATCACGTCAACTTTTTGAAACTTTAAACGGTTCGTAATTCCGAATTCGGGATCTCCCAAAATCTCAAAAATACGAAAATACGTCTGATTTTAGACAGCTGGCACTTTTAGAATTTTCTGGAAAAATAAGTTCATAAATTATTAAAATAATTTATATATTCAGAAAACTAACCTTGATATAGTTCTAACAAAAAAATTGGAGCGCGTTTGGAGTCCGGAGCTAGGAGATATCGTCTTTTTAAGTCGTCATAACTACTAGAAAATGAGGCTGAATTTATGACGAATTTCGACTATTTTTGAACGAAGAAGAGAGAAGTTTTGGGAAAAAAATTATGAAGGATGAGTTATTTACAATGGTGGACACTACTTAATTGAATACGACTAGGATTGGCTAATTTGGATAGGATTATGATGAGTTTAAATAAGGATAGGATATGCATAAAGTTATTTTCCTAGTAGGCTCAGGATTTAAATTAATTTAAAATAGAGTTTGGGTTTATCTCAATAATTTATAATCTTAAATAGAATTAAAGATAATACAAATAATTTATATATAATCTTATTAATATCTATTAACAATAAATTAGCATCTATCTAATATTAAGATTATATATATCCAAATAAATCTTAAATAATTTCAAAAATCCATATAAACTTCTTAAAGTTCTAAATAAATTACAGAAAAATATAATTAAATATTTTAACCTAAAATAAATATTTGGTAGGAACAATATGCAAGTATGGTCTCATATTAAATCATGGAAGTCCTAAAAATTTATGTTTCCTATGTTTTAATTACCCTAAAATTCTAGAAAAATCTCCAAAAATCTAAAATAGCCTAAAAATAATTCTAAATAAATATTTTTATAAGTAAATATACTAAGAATTTTTTTCTAATTAACTAAGAGAATACTCTCAAGAAATTTAATATTTAAAATAATCTATACTAAACATAATAATATAAAATATACACAAAATACCTATTTTGGGTGAGGGGTTTACAATTTACCCAACTTATAAAAATTTTGTCCTCGAAATTAAAAATAATGATTGATTTATTAAAATTTTTACATTCGTATCTAAGGCAAGTCTACCGCAATCTTTTTAAAAATTTAAATGACAAAATCTATTCAAATCCGTTACAATCTTCAAAATTAAAATAACCACTGTTTAAATCAAAATTTAACCTATCATAATTTCTTCTAGATTTTTAAATAATCAACATCCAAATTTAATTCAAATCTATATTACATCTTGAAGATTTAAATAACCCACATCAAATTTTAAATCATGATTTCCAACTATAATAAATTTTTTTCTAGATTTTAAATAATAAACAACTCTAATCAAATTGTATTCCTATTTTCAGCTTAAGAATTTTGTACTCTTCAAATTTTAAATTCAATTTCTATTATCAATATTTCAAATAGGTGATCCAATAATAAAAATTCAACTTTTAATTTAAATTATCAAATTATAAATTTTTGAATTCAATCCACCAATGTTCAAGTTTTGAGTTCTATATATATATATATATATTTTTATCCTCAAAATTTAAATTATTAATTTAATCTCCAATATTCAAATTTTAAATCATGTGCTCAAATTATAAATATTTGTCCGCAATATCAAAAATTTTAAAATTTATTCTATAAGGCATTCTTATCTTTAAAGTTAAATTATCATAATCTAAATCATTCTTTTAAAAATTCTTAAAATTAAAATGACTTAAATCTCTCAATCTAATCTTACTTGATTATAATATAAAAAAATTTACCTCAAGTTGACAATGCAACTTCTACCCAACTTAGAATTTACCGATCTATCACATAGGCTATACATTTAGGAAAAACGTCCTCAAATTATTTAATCATGTTGTTCAATCCATAAAATATCTCCCATATTTTATGCCCTTAATTACAAAAGATAGTCACAAAGTAATGTGATTGGCCTATGGGGTATATCTAGTACTCTCCGTATCAAACTTATACCAAGCATGAGATTTCGTCTTTCTGAAATAGGAGAAGACGAAAAACAACAATAAAGAATTCAAGGTGGAGGTGATAGAATACAACTATGGGGTTCAAGGCGATTAAAGAATTCAAAAAGAGAGTTGTTAGGGCAGTTGTGGATTGAAATCTTAGTTTGGTAAATTCCTATTTGCATGCTCATATCAGTACAGTTATGTAACCGATACGACATGCTCAGACATGTCTAAAGGGCAAGTATATTCGTCTAACAAGCTGAGTCAACTATATCTCAATCCACGTAAAGTAGTCATGCGAAGAGCGAACCAAGTGCATTAAGGTTGATCAGACCGTAATACACTGATTCTGATTTAGACAATGTATTAGTATGCGTCCCTAATAACACATATGTCATAAACAAGCTCGATAAAAGAATAAGCTTGCAAAACTAGGCTATAAAATAGCAGCATAAGCGGAGGTAGTCCAGAAAATATAAGTACGCTGGATAATGATGAAGGAAGGTACAAAATAATTCAAGTTCATCAAGAAGACCGACGTTGTGCCTCTACAGTTGCCATACTAACTTCTTGTCTAAGTCTAAAGTCAACCAAATGGGGGTATGGGCCTCTAAGTTCTACAGTATGGATAAACACTATCTTCTTATGCAAGCCTATAGTTGGTGTCAATCAATTATACTTCATTAATGGGTCAAAAGGACAATGTGATACTAGGTTATGAGGCATACTATCAAACTTATAAGAATTTAACTAATAGGGTTATTGAATAATAGAGCGTATATACCTAGTACCAGTCATTCCTAACCCCTATCAAGCACGAAAGAAAAGATAAAATTGACGTTGTGAAAGGATCAAGAAAGATGCAATACAAACAATCAAATAAGAATGCGAAATAAAATCAAGAGAGGTGATTAAATAAGTGGATGAGATCCTATATTCTAATCCTATGCGCAGGCTTGCTCGATACAGTAACGTAACCGAGACAATATGCTCTCGACCTGCATGGGCCACCACAAAAATATGTCACGCCCAGTCCCAAAATACGTAGGACTAGGAATACGTAAGTATGCCAGCCGTATGATATGACAACTCCAATATATAAAAACCATAACACATACGTACGCTGTATTATGAATAACAATTCACAAGTGGTATAGATTTTATGTAATAAGTCATATGCATAATTGGATCTCATCCACAGAATCAAATAGAATTGAATATCCAATTAACTATATAACTAATCAAGTATAAAATGTTTGATAAGAACAAGTAGTTGAACGGAGACAAATCCACTACCAACTAGAATATAAGAGGAACAAAAATAGGTATATCTAGTGATCAATGAGGCTCAAAAAGAAGGCCTCCTCGAAAGAGAATGGAGTAACAAGTCCTGATCCGTGCTCCTGCGAATGGTCATGATCGTCTACACCTGGAAAGGGACTAGGTCCTCAGAGGAAAGTAACAAGATACATAGAAGCATGCCAATTGAATACAGTAAACATGCATAATAGACAGAAAATATATAAGTACGTTGTACGAGACAATCTATATAAAATACATAATGAGGACAACTTTTCGACGTATGGGCATGGGTAGGCTACTCTATCTAATCTCCCAACTCACACACACGTCAAGAATATCAGAAATTGACATACCGCGAGGGTAGCGACCAGCGCGACACTAGAAATCGACATATCGCAAGGGTAGCGACCAGCGTGACACAACTACCATAGTGCGTGCTAGTTACTATGGTTTACCAAAGTGGTTATAGCCCATACGCCTACTGATTGTCCTTCCATCCCATGATTCTATGTGTCAAGTGTGTGTCAACATATATATAGTATATAATTATGACTGAAAGAAAAGACATATATAATGAATATATAAAAATATGATAAGCATGCAAAGTATTGTAAGCAATTTGGCAAGGTATCTTGCCTGGTCTGAAAAGGAATAAAGTCCTAACTCAAGGCGTCGTCCGATCTACCCGTCACATAAATTAAACAAGTTAGGTTACAAAAGTGGGTGAATATGTTCTTCCATTTTAATCTATTTTAATTCTGAATAAAATAACCTAAAATAGTATTTTAATCTTATTATATTCTAATTTTATTGTTAAATCCTAATTTTGGTCCAAAGAAAGTCAACTTTACGGATTTGTGATCCGTGGTACGCAAATCGAGGCAATTAGTTGACCAAAAATTCAACCAACTCAAATCCTTGATTTGTGTGTAGAATTTTATAGATTTCAGTGCTACATGAATACCGGAATCGATGGTTTCATAAAATCATAAGTCGATAAAGAGTTATGTCCACAAGGGCGCATAGATGATATTTTTTGGTGGTTTCCTATTTACCTCTACGTTGCACGAATTTTACAGTAAATTAAACTTATATGTTAAATTATGGAAATATTATTTTATGTAAGTTCATCATGTTAACTTTTCGAAACTTTAATCAGTTCGTAATTCCGAATTCGGGATCTCCCAAAATCTCAAAAATACGAAAATGCGTCTGATTTTGAACAACTGGCACTTTTAGATTTTTTTTGAAAAATAGGTTCATAAATTATTAAAATAATTTATATATTCAAAAAACTAACCTTAATATAGTTCTAACAAAAAAAACTGGAGCACGTTTGGAGTCCGGAGCTAGGAGATATCGTCTTTTTAAATCGTCATAACTACTAGAAAATGAGGCTGAATTTATGACGAATTTTGACTGTTTTTGGGCGAAAAAGAGAGAAGTTTGGGGAAGAAAATTATGAAGGATGATGTATTTATAATGGTGGACACTACTTAATTGAATAGGATTAGGATTGGATAATTTGGATAGGATTATGATGAGTTTAAATAAGGATAGGATATGCATGAAGTTGCTTTCCTAGTAGGCTCAGGATTTAAATTAATTTAAAATAGAGTTTGAGTTTATATCAATAATTTATAATCTTAAATAAAATTAAATATAATACAAATAATTTATATATAATCTTATTAAAATCTATTAACACTAAATTAGCATCTATCTAATATTAATACTATATATATCCAAATAAATCCTGAATAAATAAAAAAATCCAAATAAATTTTTTAAATTCTAAATAAATTACAAAAAATATAATTAAATATTTTAACCTAAAATAAATATTTGGTAGGAACAATATACAAGTATGGTCTCATAGTAAATCATGGAAGTCCTAGAAATTTATGTTTCCTATGTTTTAATTATCCTACAATTCTAGAAAAATCTCCAAAAATCTAAAATAGCCTAAAAATGATTCTAAATAAATATTTATATAAGTAAATATACTAAGAATTTTTTCTAATTAACTAAGAGAATACTCTAAATAAATTTAATATTTAAAATAATCTATAATAAATATAATAATATAAAATATACACAAAATACCTATTTTTGGTGAGGGGGTTTACAGAGTGCAATGGTCGTCTCGACTTATTCAGCGGGTGAAGGCATTTTCTCGTCTAACTCTTCTGTGTACGTAGTCAAAGAAGCAATATCGTGAGAATCTTAGACTATAAAGGTACGTCCCGGGCAGATTCATGTCTTTGACTAAGTCGTTGGTACCGACCTACCTCAAGACTTGTTCCTTGTCCATATTTGGGAGTCAGCGTAGGCCAGCGAGGACAAATTCCTACTTAGCTGATTCAGGAGACATATTTATTCATATGCCTCCAGCTCTTCTCTTTTTGGTTTGTTTGTTTCTTGTGCATTTATTTATATTATTGTTGGCTTCCATTACCTGTCTATATGCCATGCTTTATTTTATTGAGATAGTTGTATTTTCTTGAGCTGCTGGTTTTGGTTTCCATCTCGACTAGCTTTAGTAAAATTCCGAGAACAAATTTTTTCTAAGGATGGAAGAGTTGTGAGATCCGTCTTACAGTATCGATATTCATATCTGGATATGTAATTTTTTTTTATTGTATTTCTGAAATTTTGGTTAAATTTTTTTTCTTGAAAAATTAACTTAGACTGTGTTTGGTATTCTTGTGTATCATACTTGTAGTATTTGTGATTGAATTTTATTTTTGATATTAGAGACTACCTTTGACCAGTAGAGACTTTTGGCATTGTAATAGACCCGTGTTAGGACCTGAGAGTAGAACGGATAACCTTGGAATTTCCTGAAGTGAAACTTTTTTCCTTCACTCAGAAGTTCCGTCGGTAATCCGCAAAATTTCGACGAAATATCCGACCGGGATATTTTCCCATGAATAGTGTTTGGATATTTTGTTAAAAGTGCTCGATTGACTCTATTATCCAATGATTTTTGGTTTCGAAGCATTCTATTATCCAGTGGATATATGATTTTTTTTTGAATGGATGAGATTGATTTGGATCGTGACTTGTATCATTGACGTGGTAGATCCGACAGTCACGATTAATTCTCGACTTCTATATATCCTCATCCATTTTCTCTCTTCTCTCTCTTTTTATTTCTATTTCTCTCTCTTCCATTTCTCTCTCCTTATTCATTACCTCTCCATTTTTTGTGGAAGCTAGGAGCTTGGTCTTGAGGCCTAAGAGTGTGTGGTTTTTGAACCCCTCTTGGTGATGGAGTAGAAGATTTAGGCTGGGAGCTCGACTGTAGACGAGTACATCTTGCCAACTCTGTGAACCTTAGATTTAAGATTTGTTTATTATAATTATTTCTTTAATATTGTTAGATATAAATATTTTCTATATTATTTTCTATTACTTTAGTTCTTGGTTTGATTTATTTTCATGAATTTTATATATGTCTATGTTAATGCCCATTTTTAGATCTAACCGTGAGACACTGGGTGTGATCTTGGTATCATGAGTGATACCCTTATTTTATTATGTATTTTGGTCCCATTTGCTATGTGAGACCCTCACATAGCCTTGTATATTTTTTGTTTGGAGTTTGGTAGAAGTCGGAACACGTTTTGGTTTTTCGAAAATCTATTTTTGAAGTATTTTAAGGAATTGATCTTTAAAATCTTAAAATTTGTGAAATCTAATGCTTCCATGCTTTGGGAAAATTGATTTTATTCAATTTTGACTTTTGAAAATCCGAATTCCGAGTTAAAACAAAGTTTTTATGGCAGAAATAAGTTTTAAAAAATTATAAATCCGAGCTGCTGTGCAGTTTCAGATTATCCGAAGTTAATCTGCAGATCACCAACGGAAGATTCGAATTTTGGCCCACAAATTTGCTGTTTCGTATCGGATAATCCGTCGGTAATCCTAGGTAATCCGTCGATAATCCGAATTAGGCTGTTTTTGCTGAAATTGATTATTTTCGTTCATTTTTGCCCCTTTTCAATTTTTCTTCAGATATTTATTGACCCCTCTTTGTGGTGGAGTAGAAGGTTTAGGCTAGGATCTCGACTGTAGGTAAGTACATCTTGCCAACTCTGTGAACCTTAGATTTGAGATTTCTTTATTGTCATTATTTCTTTAATATTTTTAGATATAAATATTTTCTACATGATTTTATATTACTTTAGTTCTTGGTTTAATTTATTTCTGTGGATTTTGTATATGTCTATGCTAATGCCTATTTTTAAATCTAACCGTGAGACACGGGGTGTGATCTTGGTATCGTGAGTGATACCCTTGTTTTTATTATGTATTTTAGTCCCATTTGCTATGTGAGACCCTCACATAGCCTTGCATATTTTTGGTCTGGAGTTTGGTGGAAGTCGAAACACGTTTCGGTTTTCCAAAAATCTATTTTTGAAATATTTTAAGGAATTGATCTATCAAATATCAAAATTTGAGAAATCTAATGCTTCCATTCTATGGGAAAATTGATTTTATTCAATTTTGACTTTTAAAAATCCGAATTCCGAGTTAAAATAAAAATTTTATGGGCAAAACAAGTTTTAGGAAATTCCAAGTCCGAGCTGCTGTGCAGTTTCGAATTATCCGAAGGTAATCTGCGGATCACCGACAGAAGATCCAAATTTTGGCCACAAAGCTGCAATTTCATATCGGATAATCTGTCGGTAATCCGAGGTAACCTTCGGTAATCCGAATTATGCTATTTTTGCTGAAATTGATTATTTTCTTCTGTTTTTGCCCGTTTTTAATTTTTTTCCAGATATTTATAGACCCCTTAACATGATTAGACGACCCTGTATAGGTAGGAAAGGATTATACATTCTATATATATTTTACATGAGTTTGTACACCCTATTTATACAGTACTATTATATGTCCTTTATTGACACAATGTCTTTACTTATGCTTTACTATCCAGACCCGGCTTCATCTATAGTTTAGGACACCTACCCATTATACACCTACCTAGACTAACTTTTGTATAGTTAGGGATCTTACCCTTTATACATCTGTCTGGACTGTTACCTTGTATAGTTTGGGACACCTACCCATTATACACCAACCTAGATCCGACTTTTGTATAGTTAGGGAGCTTACCCTTTATACATCTGTCCGGACTTGTTACCTTGTATAGTATGGAACACCTACCCATTATACACCTACCTAGACCCAACTTTTGTATATTTTTGTAGCTTAGCCTTTATACATATTTCCGTAACTGTTACCTTGTATATTTTAGGATACCTAACCATTATACACCTAGCCAGACCCGACATCATGTATAGTTTTGGGGCTACCTACCCATTATACACCTGTCGTGTATAGTTTTGGGGACACCTACTCATTATATATCTGTCTAGACTCTTTACCCAGTATAGTTTGGTCCACCTACCCATTATACACATTCCCAGTACATGCCTTATAGTGGTTCATAGTGGAGCACTCCTAGTTTATTGTTTATATATTCCTCTGTTGTGGCTTGTCTTTATTCGTGCTTTTAACTGTCAAATTATGGTCCGGTATTGCATCTCCCTGTGGGGAATACATGTCTAGGATAGATTCTACGGAATGCCACACCCAGAATCCTGAAATAAACTGCTAAGGATTAAGACTAGATTTAATGATTAGAGCATCGGTAGGGGAGAATCTCTAGGTTGCATGCAATCCAGTTTCTTGACATCAGCCAGAATAGATTTGTAGCATGATGTCGACTATGGCACATTTCTAGCATACCGTTGAGTCACCAGTACATATTTGTCTATTTTATGGTCCGGATAGCTAGGAGAGTCTACAGGTCATGTAACCATAAAAAATATCAGTATTGTATTTTTAGTTATGCGGATTATGATAACCCAAGTTAGCTAATGATAGTAAACCGAAGGAAATGCTTGGTCGTGCTTCTTTGGTTTTGTGTTATTTACTTTGTACTCGCATATTATCTTTTTCTTCCTCGTATTTTCATATTTATCGGTGGGTAGCCAGAGAGGCTAAGTTTGGCTCGGGAAAAGATCCATAACCCCGATCCTTGTTTGATTTAAGGATCATGGCTTCGATCCCGAGAGGTTTCCAAGCTCTCATGTCGCTTACCGACTTATCTTTTCTATAACCATTATGTTCAGCAATTGCTCTTATATATGTCTACTGCTTATGCCATGTTCTAGATCCCGTACTCACAAGCTATCTTTGACCCTATACTGTATATGCACCTGCCCCAGAATACCATACATGTCATTTAGTTATTGTTCATGACCTTGTGCATGCACTTAGTTATTGTTTCGGCACATTGCATGTTCACATGTCCACGTTTATTTTACTGGTTCATTGTTTACGTTATGTCACCAATTATTTACTTATTGTCATATGGTATTTAGTTTATTGTCTTTTATTTTATCAAGATAAGTGCAGTGGTAGCGCACGAATCTTGATTTGCATTTATTTATTTCTCTCTATCCGTTGTTATGGATTTTAGTTCATAGCTTTGGCTTCTTTTGTGGTACTTTCTATTGGGGTTCTGATCCCACTGGTTTTGCATGACCAGATCTCGTAGCAGACTCAGAGGATCTATCTTCTCTTTCCTCAGATTGCTCGCACCCAGAG
The DNA here is from genome assembly GCA_036927795.1 of Iris macrosiphon. Classification (NCBI taxonomy): domain Eukaryota; kingdom Viridiplantae; phylum Streptophyta; class Magnoliopsida; order Asparagales; family Iridaceae; genus Iris; species Iris macrosiphon. The sequence goes on along the minus strand of JAYESA010000001.1, from coordinate 38,642,757 downwards.
GATTGCGGCTCGGATTAGCGACTGGGTTACCTTATTCTCCCACTTTATTTTGTACTTTTATTTTGTGGAGTATTAGCCTAGGACATTTATTAGTCCTTGCTTCTGGGTCTTTGTTACCCTCCATCTTTAGATGACGCATATGTATTTTCTGGACCGTGGCTAGTTCTACATTTACGTACCTTTTGTATATTCAGTTAATATATTTTATATTTATGTCAACTCTTATGATTATGTATGCATATGTGTTTGGGATGCCTTACCCATCACATATATGATTTACTCTTTATTGTTTCTTATATTGATTGGATTGTGATAGGATTTGTCCGACCATAGGAGTCATCAGTGTCATGCAGAGTCCTCCCACTTGTCTAATAGACAGTCGTGACTGTATCTCGTGATACCTTTGTACTCTGATATACGTAACTGGCTTTGCCAGGCCCTTGTTCTCCAATATCTAGTTTTGGGGCCTGACAGCATGTGAGTCTTTGCATTGAAACAAGTAATCTAAACAAGCTGAATATAATAAATCTGAACAACTTGAGAACAACCTGAGTAACACATCTAAATCTGAATAACCTGAGTAACACACCTGAATGTTCTGAGTATAACATATCTGAGTAATCTGAGCTTAACACATTTGAATAATCTGAAATGTAAAACATCAAAGTAATATGAGTACATCATGTACCTGAGGCAGAAACATATTCGTAACACTAAGATGTATATGTGCATCCTTTGGTTTTTGTTTCATATATTATTTGCGGGTTAACATGGTTTACTTTGGACCGGGAAGGATGAAGGATAAGTTGGTAAGTTTTGCCATGTTATTCTTACATCGCACGACGCACTGCAACACGAGTTATGCTTTATACCATAAGCCATAAAATTTATCCTAAGACAAGACTAGAAGGACAACATAATAGATGGTGCACGTAACTAATCTAACATGTTTGGTTTTGTTGAGTTGGGCAAGAAGCCGCCCCACCAGTACATTTATGTACTGATAACCCACCATATTGCTTATAGGGTACGGGAGAACTTCATTCGGTACATAGTTTTTCCTCGTGCGCGCTAAGGCATGGAGCTAACTTTATAACCTTAGAGCGTTGCGACAAGGAGCTGAAGCACCATATACATGACATAATGTATTGGAACATCGTCTATATATCATTCCTATGTTGTAAGCCGCTTGGCAAGTTTTGTTATTTTGAGAGAGGACTTGAGCGACTTGTAATCTTGACCGAGCATCGCTTGTAATACCTTTCATTATTAATAAATAACTTGGTTTTGTTTCATACTTGTGTTCATTTACTTCCGCTGCATTGGGACTATCTGGGCTACTCTGTGGCTTAGCTTTAAATCGGCCATTTCATGTGCTTGCCTTGCGTAGGCGCAACTTAGGCTCGCGCGGCATCACGCCCATCCGAGCACGTTCGGTCCTACGGAACCGAGGCATGACATCTGCAACCACCTATAGATCTATCATATTACCTCTCCATATATATTGTTAATGAGAAAAGCCCTATAGTATTCATTCGACTACCAATTCTTCTCTTTCTCTCTCATTTTCTTCTCTTTCTTTCTCCTTTTTATAACACATTATCAACTTGAATGCTCGGTTTAACAACGACATAGGTCATATCGGTTTAACGACGACAAATGTTAGATCGTTTAACGACGACAAATAACTTTTCTTATTTACAGTTATGTGAACAGAGCACGCTACAGTTTTATGGACTCTTAAAATTTTTGATCACCGATCACATGTGTAAGAAACATGAATGCACTGTAGTATGATTGTTTGAGATAATTTTATTAGGAGATATTTGGTTGGTTGTAACTCAAGTAGATGCAATATCACTGTATATCCCAGTCAAATTTGGATTTTGTTGTTGGTACGGATTATAAAAAAGAAGAAGCCATTATGTCAAACAAAAGCCTGAAAGCAATTCTTGGCATAGAACATGTTTAACCATTTTTTAAAACAAACAACAAATGAAGTGGTGCATTAAGAACCTATTATTAAATTAAGAGGTAAAGTTTTTTTTCCCAATGATTACTGTTACTATTGGATATATGTTGTTAATATTACCCATTTTCAAATGGCGTCGTGCTATATTGTGTACAGTTTATTTCAAACACTATGCTATAAAGAAAAAGATATGTAGAATTTTGTTAAATAAATATTTTTATTTAAACATTCAAGAACTGTGATGATTTTATGAATTTTTATTGATTTTATATACAGTATTATTCTCAACAATTTTTTTAAAGCTAGTCTTATATAGATATCTCATAATACAAAGCAAATATCTATATAACATGCTAGTTTAAAACAATAAAATATAGCTTTTATTAAATAAGTTTGATTTTTATTTAAATGCATGATCTTTATTTATTTTAGTTCTATGAGCCAAATTAGGCCTAAAGGTTTATGTCAAAACTTAGATAATGCACAAATATTTTTTATATGGTATTGAAGACGGATAATAATAAAAGGAAATTATTTTTTAAGCTTGTACAAATAAGGGACTTCATGTCTTCCCTACCCCGAAATTTTTTATCTGAAAATATAGTCATGTTTGTTTCATTATATTGAGGAGTGCTCTCAGCTGCTTGAATGTCAAGAACTTGTTATTAGTATCTGCGATAGCTGGTCCTGCTCAAATTAAAGGCTCCAACAGAGCACATTTATCCAACATATACATAATGTCTCATACTGTCATAATTAAATAAAAAATTTACTGAGATTTAAGGATATAAGGACACATGAATATCATATTAAAACTCTGAACGAGTAAATTAAGGAATATATTTGTGTCTAGAGAGCCATAAGTTCGTCTTAGAGAGATTATCCACCTATTCACTAGGGATAAACGTCACTCACATTGGGGATATCAAGTCACATACTACCATGATCCATAAACTTAATCCTATACCATAAGCTAGAAGCTCAATCCTAAGGGATCATTCTGGGCCAGAAGTTGAATGATCCCATAACTTTAAACTGTGGCATGATCGACCGAGATACCCTGGTCATCTCTTAGCAAATTATAGCATACCTAATGGTCAATAATGTATCATTAATCTCAAGGATTAGTTTGTTTCTAAACCATCAATCATAAAGATTATATCTGAATAATAAGTAGCATAATTTTATTTATTTAGAATTGTATTATTATTTTATATTTTATGGCCTATGTTGATATTATTTGAAACTATAATCTCAACATCTATTTTGTTAACTATAGTATTGAAAATTTATATCATTATCTCCTTAGATTAGTAAATCTTTTAGATATGAGAAATCTTTAACATAAATTTTTTGATATGTCAATTTTATAAGACATAATTTCCATCGTTAGGGGGGAGATAGGAGGAAGATAAATATCTTATTCCAGAAGAATGTCGCTAATTATTATTTTGTAAGAACGTCATGAATTATCGTTCCAGAAATCATTAATTATTATGCCATACTTCCATTTTAGCTAATCTTGACTAAATTAGGAGATATTATCCCTTAGATTTTATTGTAAATGAATTATTATATGCCTACTCGATGAATTTAATAATACTGGATAATAGTTATACCAACTGTGAATGGACCTATTTTGAATAGAAGTAATAGCAAAAGAACTAAATAAATGTAGCAAATGAATAAGTTCTACATTAAGAACATGTAAGACCTAAAGGTTCTAATGATTCAGTTTTCCAAAAGAAAAGAGAGAATAATATAACACACCATAAAAATTATTGAAGAAGCAGCTCCAGTAGAGAAAGTTTATGACAGTCCGGAAGATGTCATGAACCAAAGATCCAATTTCATAAAGTATAACACTACGCTCGAGGATATACCTTAGATCCCAGAAGAGACTGAGAAAGAGTTGTCGATACCCAATAAATCTATGTTTTATAGATATTCAGGAGAAATTTGGAATCAATTTTTTTTGTGTATCATAAATGACATTAGCAAATGAGAATAAAATTGTGACAAAAATAAAGGATAACACAAATCCATGAATAATCCTTGAATATTGAAAAGAATAATGAAAATATATGATATCTCTTGCAAAACTTGGTGTGTTCGGTCATCTAGTTCAAAACCCAAAAGAAATAAATCCGATAGGTTTAAATGGGTGTTTGTGAAAACTAAAGATATCCAATGAATAGAGCAATGTTAGCTCAATGATACTTGAAATGACCATGAATAGAATATTAAGAAATATATTCCTCGATCATGATAACATAGAAAAAAAGATATTCATGAAATCCCCAAAGGATTTGAAAGATGAGCCATATATGGACTAAAACTATCCGAAAGAATGTGATAGGCTTATGGAGTACCTTTCTAGGAAAGATATAATAACGATCCTAAATATCCAGTCATATTTATGAAGAAGATCCTTGAATGAATTTGTCAAAGCGCCCGTCTATGTACATGACAATCTCTCTTGAAGAGATTGGAAGTACCTCCTGGAGAGAAGATCTCCTAAAGAAATAATCTCCTAAAGAGATAAAAAATATGACACTATCTCCTGAAGATATTATAAATATCTCCTAAAGAGATTGAAAATATCTTCAGAAGAGAGAAATTTTTAGAAGACCTCATATAATCTCCAGAAGAGATAATAAATCTCCAGAAGAGATCTTTTACAATCTCCCAAAGAGATAATATTAATCTACTAAATATGTATAGTATGATATACATACATATATGGAAACAAAAGAGAAACTATCTAAGTTCATAACATTGATAATTCAAAAGGACACTACCAGAAAAAGTCAAATTAGTGACGTTTAAAAATGTCGCTAAATGACCAAAAATATCGCTAATCATATTTAGCGACGTAATTAGCGACATTTTAAAGAAGTCGGAACAAAGCAAGTCGCTGAAAGAAAAAATGTCACTAAACGTCGTTATGCCAACGTTTTTTAGCGACTTAAATGTGTTGCTAAATTAGCGACGTTTAGCGACACAACATCATAATTAGCGACGTTAATTCACATTGCTAAACGTCGCTAATTAGCGACTTATATAGGGACGTTACATCGACGTCTTTAATGACCTGGCAATACTATCATGTCAGCAATTTGCGACGTACAGTGACGTTTTTAGCAACATATTTAGCGACGTCATTAGCGACGTGTATTAACGTCGGTAATTAGCGACGTATTTAGCGACGTGTAACATCGCTAAACGTCGCTAAAAACATCGCTAATTTTACAGAAAAAATAAAAAAAAGAATACTGAATTATTTCCAAACTATTATTACTATAGTTTATAAAAAAAGTCATTCTGTACAAATAGACCCGGAGCAACCCTCCGTTGAATTTCTGGGTTTGCCAACCCCCTTGGGTTGAACACTCAATACTAGTAAAATAACATATTTAATATGAATAATATAATAAAATTTGAAGAAAAGAAAGCATCCAGCAAATCTTATCGTAAAGAATACATCAAATATATATCCATACAATCTCATCCTAAATAATACAAAAAATACAAATATCCACCAACTAGCTATACTACTACGGATCTGCAGGAGGCTGACCACCGGCGCGCATTAAGGATAAAAATAGCTCATACTGCTCCCGTGGAATCGACACCGATGTCGATGGAGAAGGAAGTAACGTCGGTGGAGTCTGTGTCGATGTAGGCGCACCAAGAGGCCGTACCTGCTCCAAGTCTGTGAGTCGCTGGTTGTAAGAATCCATGGTAGATAACAGCCTCGTACTACTATGAACCATTGAATCCAGCATCATCGTCAGCCTCCCGCCCATCGATAGTTGTGATGCTTGCAGCTCCGTGATGTTGCGGTCTGTCGAGGCTCTAAGATCATTTGTCAAATCTCGAAGCTCCGTGATGCTGCGGTCGAGCATATCGAATCATGCGATGAGCGTCGGATCATCCGCCTGCGGCTGGGACCGGGGCTCCTCCTCCATCCTTTGCAGCAACTCATCACGAAGAGATGCAATCTGACGGTCAACAGCCTCTTAGACTCTGGCCGACGACTGCGAGGGCTGTGTGGAATGCACAACTGTCGAGGAGGCCCTAGATGACTGTGTCGCAACCAGGGTGCCATATGATCCTGTATCGTAGTACGTACCCCTCTGGAGATCACCAGCTCCTGTCACCCACAGGTCGTCCACCGACGGAGCTGGAGCGGGCTGTGAGGAAGTACCAGCCTCTCCAGGTGTAGGTATACTAGCAGTCGCCCGCTCACGCAGCCTAAGATACTCGGCCTAGAAAGGTTTGGAAATTCAATAATTGCCTAAGTTATATTAAAATTAACACAAAGTAAAGTAATACTTACATAGGTCTGCGAGGCCCTCTCATCAATGAGATTTCTGTCCTAGCGATGGATGGCCAAGAAGACGGTCACCATGTTTGCATCCTCACCCCTCTGTACCTGTTAAAAAAATATTATTTAGTACTAAACTTAAACATTTTTTCCTACTACCATTTTATGGTACTTACATTAAAATAATATATTTTAAATAAAAAAAATATACCAAACGACGAAAATGTTCCGTCATCGAAATCGTGCCACCACACCACTTGGCAGTATTCCGCCTAGCCGCCTTGGCCTTCTCAGACCTTTCCTTGTAGCTCGAATCGTCGAATCTAGCCCTCATCGTAGTCCACTGCTCAGGCATGATCCAACCTTGGATCGGTTTTCTATCATGATCATGAGCCTTCTGGTCATCTAGAGCATCTCGGATAAGCTTGGCGGCAACGGTAGGAAACATCCGCTCGATCAACTCGGCCCGGTGAGGAGGATTGAAATACGTTTGCTACAATAAATAATTTAGTAAGTGAGCATCACGGATAAGTTATATAATATGCATAAATTCGAGGATTTATTTAATATACTTTTACCTGGAAGTACGTAAACCAGAATGCCTTCCTCTCCTCCGGAGCCTCAGAGTAGTTGATTCAAGGGCCACCGTAGTTGTTCCTCAAAAATTTGCCCAGGCGTCTCTGAACCGACGATGGACGATATCTATACAGAGATAATTATTTTGATCGAAAAAGTCAATATACGATGAATAAAGAAATATACGATATATATTATGCTAAACCATCTAATTGACTTACTTTGTACCGTCGGCCCAAATTTCTGTCCTCGTCTCCTCCGGAGGTGTGCATGGAGGATCTTGATGATGCTGGGACAATGTGGGCATGACCTCCTCGACATGCTCATCTGTCCCCATGGTTTCGTCAGCAGGAGGAACGCTGGGCGAGGGAGTACTATCACGCCTGGAACTACTCGTCCCAACAGTCGGAGATATAAGTGATCGATATACTAGAGTACTGGGCGACGACTATCCGGAACCAACAATAGGCAGTACCGGAGGAGCACTCTGTCTACCTCGGGACCTGCCGAATCCTCCGCGTCGTCCTGTCATACCTGATAACAACATATGATGAATATAGAAAACACAAATATATAGTACATTTTACAGTCAAAATGTGATGCATATCTCAAAGCATTCTATCGTCAAAATATAATACATATATTCGTTAAAATAGTACATTCTACAGTCAAAATATAGTTATATTCTACAAGCAAAATATTTTATTTTCAATCATCTTCAGAAAATTCATCTTGTTCGCCTTTCTCGTCCTCCTCCCCTCTTTCTCCTTCTCGTCTTCACTTTTATCTACTTCGTCTTCGTCTTCATCTTCCTTTTCGAATAATTCTACATCTTCTACATTATTACTCGTGTAATAAGTAACTTTCGTTGAGTCCACATCTACAATATTTGTTACAAGAGGTAGATCATCCTCCTGATAAGCTATTTCATCAATGTCAAAGGTAATACTAGTTTTAGTCTTGCATACTGCCCACCAATCCGACCTCGCTGTCCCCCGTCTAGGATAAGTTATGAAGTACACGAGCTGAGCCTGACTTGATAGGATAAATGGTTCGTAGCCTTGATATCTACACTTGTAGTTTATATCCACAAGGCCATGCTTGTCAATTTTCTAACCTTGATCTTGAATCGGATCGAACCATTCATACTTGAATAGCACGATATTAGCAGGTTCTGTGCCATAATTATATGTCAAGTCCACAATCTCTCGTAAGATGCCAAAGAAATCATTGTCTGGATCGACATCTTTGTAGTTCAAAGATTTGATACACAAACAACTATTTTTCGTGGAATCAAGATCCAGAAAGCTGTCTCTGATAAGAGCATTTGTTGACTTGAACCTGAACCCATTCACACAGAAACTTGGCCATATTTTAATGACAGTAATTGGTCCCTTGGCTAGAGTTCTAATAGATTCAGTCTCGGGTGTTATTAGACGATCGACCTAAATACCAAAGTAGCGATAGTAAGTTATTTGTTTTGCAAGTGCAGAATTAAAAAGTAATTACCAAGAATCTTACATATGCACTCAACCAAGAAGGAAAATGGTATCTTATTTCTTGTTCTACTTCTTCGTCTGTTATGTAGGGTCTAACCGACCTCAACTCATCATTATATGTGCTGAAAAATAATGAAGCGACTGCTGATTAGTAGCATAATTGTATCTTATACTATTATATTGAGATGATGTAAATGTGGACGTATTAATTACTTACCCCTCTAGCTTCTCCACTTTATCCTCGTCGCAATTGAGTAATATCTACAACTGAGCAGCCCTTAGCTCGTCGTCATTCAAATATCTCTTCTTCTTTTTTCTCGAAGGCTTTCCGGACGCATTGAATACTTTGAGTATTGCATCATTAGATTCCTGATATGCGTCGTTGTTTCTTGGAGCTTTCGTTCTATTAGTAGCAATATGCGGATTAAAATACATCGAGCAAAAGTTTGTAATCTCCTCGAGAACATAAGCTTCACAAATAGAGCCCTCAACCCGTGTCTTATTTTTTACCTTTCTCTTTAGGTGATTCAGATGCCGCTCGAAGGGGTACATCCACCGATAACCGACAGGACCACCAACATGTGCCTCATAGGAAAGATGAATTAGCAAATGCTCCATAGAATCGAAGAATCCAGGAGGAAACACCTTCTCTAGCTTACATAGTGTTACCGCAATGTCCTTCTCTTGATTTTTTAGACGATTGATGAGCAACTTAGTACAACAAAGATCTCTGAAGAATATGCTGAGCTCTGTCAATGGATCCCAAATGACCTGCGGTAAGAATTCCCGAAATATAATCAGAATTAACCTCTCCATGAATACGTGACAATCGTGGCTCTTCATACCCGCCAGTTTGTTCTCCTTGAGGTTGACGCATCTTCTCAAGTTCGAAACGTACCCGTCTGGAAACTTTAGACCCTAAATCCACCTACAAAGTCTCCCTTTATCCTTTTTCTCCAGTGAGAAAACTGACTTAGGTTGCTTTAACTTTCCATTCCCCTCCTCTATCAAATGTAATACAGGACGTCTACATATTTCTTCTAAGTCCAACCTGGCCTTCGAATTATCTTTCGTCTTCTCCTTTACCTCCATTACAGTATTAATTATGTTATCAAACACATTCTTTTCGATATGCATGACATCAAGGTTATGTCTGATCAGATTGGTGCTCCAATATGGCATATCCCAGAATATACTCCTCTTCGTCCAATTATGGGTGCGACCAAATCCGTCACATTTCTACCCCTTAGCAGGCTCTTCGATAGCACTTGGTAAATCTTTTACCTCTTCCCATATCGTGTATCTGGGCCACTTTCGCAGTGGATTGGCCTTCTCCACAACTCCCGCACGAAAAGCATTCCGGTTCCTCCGGTATGGATGATCCTTCGGCAGAAATTGTCGATGACAATCGAAGAAGCACGATTTGCCTCCGTATTTCAAACGGAAAGCCTTAGTACGGTCCATGCAATATGAACATGAGAGACGACCATGGGTGTTCCATCCCGATAACATTCCATAGGCCAAAAAATTGTTGATGGTCCACATAAGTGTTGCCCTCATCTGAAAATTCTGCTTTCTAGAAATATCGTACATGTTGGCACCTACTTTCTACAGCTGATTCAACTCATCTATCAAAGGCTGTAAATACACATCGATGTTCCTCTTCGGATTGTTCGGACCCGGGATAATAACGGTTAGGAACATATATAGAGTCTTTATGCACATCCAAGGCGGTAGATTGTATGGAGTGACGATCACAGGTCAACACGAATACTGGGAGCCCGAAACTCCGAATAGGGTAAACCCGTCAGAGTAGAGCCCCAATATGACATTACGCGGATCCGAAGTAAAATGTGGATACTCTCGATCAAAGTGCTTCCATGCTTCTCCATCGGATGGATGATCCAATACTCCTTCGATCTGTTTTGCCTGTGCCAACTCATGTTTTCTGCAGTCTCCTTAACCATAAACAACCACTGCAACCGCGGCATCAAAGACAAGTAGTGCATCAAATCGGTAGGCTTCCTTGCACCGATAGACTTTTCTCTAACAGTGGCCTTGTAGCGATCAGCACCACAGAATCTGCACGCACCTTCATCCTTGTCGTCTTTGTAGTACAACATGCACCCATTGCGACATGCATCAATTTTCTCGTATCCCATCCAGAGCGATCTCACCATCCTCTTAGATCGATATATGTCTTTAGGCAACTTTGCACCCTCGGAAAAGATCTCTATAATCAAATCGATCAGTCGATTATAGCATTCTTGCGACATGTTAAAATCGAACTTGATGCTCAATAATCTTGTAACCACCTCCAATGGTGAATGATCCTCACAACTAGGATATAGTGGAGTCCTTGCATTCTCTAGCAACTCCATAAACTTTGCAGCATCGGCATTCGGTGCTTCCTCAGCTGCATCATAATTGTCCGGATTACAACTAGGTCCCGCCGTATCATAATTGTCCGGATTAAAACTAGGCCCTGCCACATCATAAACCATGTTCACCCACCCGTCGTCGTAAGCATCGTGGTCGTGGACATCTATATATGGCTCCACATAAGGCTCCGACTCCGATGCTAGAGACACAAGTTCTCCGTGCGCAGTCCACTGATAGTAATTCGACGTGAAGTCCTTCGAGTACAAAGATATGTGACTTCCAATTCTGGATGATATTTTCTGTTGCGACATCTCACACACGGATACTTAATTTTGGTACCGTCCATGTACTGAGGGAATGCCTTGGCGAACTGCAGGAACTGCTGTACACCCTCAATAAATTCATCCCGTACACCGTACATGTTATTAGGATGACGGTTGTACATCCACGAACAATGACGCAGATAGTAATTCATATCCATTTCTAGATACTTCTGCAAAAATGACAGTATGTATCATATAAATCATTACATACAGTGGTTTATCACCTAACTTCATAACTTAACCTTACTATAAAAATCATAACTGATATAATACATACTTTCATTTATCAAAGTCTAAAATAAGCAATATTCAAAATAACTAACCATTTAAACTAACACATACACCTATCAAATAACAGTCATCAAGTATTAACTTACCTAAAAACTGAGAACAATACCCAACTAACATGTAACACTAAACACCCTTTAATATATAACTTAACATTTACTAACAATTGACACAACATCATGGCCTCTAATTCGAATACCAAACTAAAAGTCATATCTAATTATCATACTCCTACAACTACCTGACACTAACCTTCACCATATACTAACCATCATCAATCATCTAACTACAAACAGTGTGCCACTGAACTAACTGTCATCAACTTCAAGTTCTATAATCAACTTCCTTTCCTGGACTTAACTGTGTTCAAATCTGAACACAACACCCACTGAACTACACCTAAACAGCAACCTGATTCCCCCATATTGATGCTTACTGCAGTTCTTCCTACGGTGGACTATCTGACTACCTCTTCCCCCATAGCACTATGAACTTCACTATAAGTGTGCAGTCAACACACTACAGATAGTGTGCCATACTACAGAACTACAGCTGCCCCCAAACACACTACAAATAGTGTATCAGTATACACCATCTCCTCACTCATTTGCTGCTAACATAGGACACCACTATTATACCCTCAACTTTGATATACCCTCCCTGCATACTTCAATAACACTCTCACACACACTCTAACTAATATAAAAGTATCAATACCAACCACACAAATAACACTAACAATATAGACACTATACGCACTGGCATTTGGTGCCAATAGTCACTGCTCCTGTTGCTTTCTCAATGTTTAGTGCACATACATTTTAGTGTGCATGTGTGTGTCGAGTGTAGTGTCAGGGTGTGATCATGGGGGATAGGTAGGTGTTAGGAAATGTTTACTGCATTATGTATAATTTAAAAAAACATATGTGTATCGTATTTTTAACTTCAGATATATAAATGTCTTGTCCACCTGAAAAATTACTTTTATCAAAAAAATATTCCCTAAAAGTGTAGGATCCTATAAATATATGATTCATTTCCCTTGAGTTTCAGAAATATTTTCCTAATTTTGTTGGAGTCTAGTGTCGACGTTAGATATGAACTTACATGCCATGATTAATTGTAGGGTCTGGTAACTATGAAATATCCTCAATCTCCCACTTACTGGCTGAGTACTTCATCCTTCACCTTGTTTAAAAAACAAATCCATACTTACGCATCCCCATGAATCAAAACCCAACCCTAGCCAACTTTATCCCAATCCATAACCTGTCTGTGTTTAGCACGAAACACGAGAACGATATGGTGAGAACAAACAAACCTGAACAACTGTGATCCAGTTATAATGATCATATTGTTTTACAAGTTTAGGGAAGTGTAAACACAACCAGCACATTCAAGACAAGCCCGATTATACATTTTAGGGGACAATTTTGGTGACCAAAATACCACACATACAACAGAGTTTTAGTTAAAACTACTATGATATTATATTTGAAAAGAGAAATGTTAGACGAGGAATGCAGTCTCCTCAATTGATGAAAAAAGCAGGAGGAAATTAACTATATTACATCAGAATAAGCTGCTATACAGACAGAAGACCAACTTGTTTCTTACTTCTCCCTGATTTTCTTAGGCTTCTTTTGTTTCTTTTGTTTCTTTATTCATTCCTTTTCTTCTCTTTCAACAGAAGAGAAAGTATAAAATACTCAGATATGAAAAGGTTAACAAGAAATCCAACTTACATTTATGTAATAAAAAAGTGACAAAATTAATCGTTGCTAGGAATCAATCCTAATAAAAAGGCCTAACCCTAACCCTAGGTCCTGATCAGTGTCTGTGTCAGTGTCAGTGTCTCTGTGTGTGTGTATGTCGTGTCTGTGTGCGTGTGTGTGTGTCGTGTCTGTGTCAGTGTTAGTGTTTGTGTGTGTGTATGTGTCGTGTCTGTGTCAGTGTCACATGTGTGTCCTGTGAGAGAGAGAGAGAGAGAGAGAGTTAGGGTTTACCTAGAGCTTGAGGAGGAGGAGGGGGAAACCGGAGTAGCTGCTGTGGAGAGCCGGTCGCCGGAGCGGGGGGGGGCAGGGAAATTTTTTGGGTTTTTAAAATCGAAATATTTTCAACGGATGGGGAAAAATGAAACCGAGCCCTAATTAACCAAATTTTAGCGACGTCAAATAAAAACATCGCTAAATTAAATTTTAGCGACGTCATAGACGTTGCTAAACACGTTGCTAAATATTTTTAATATAAACATCGCTATATACGTCGCTAAATGTCGCTAAATTAGACATATTAACGATGTTTAGCGACCTTAATTGAACTTATAGCGACTAATCTTTTAAAATCTTAATAAAAGTCACTAAACGTCGCTAAATGTCGCCATTTAGCGACGTCTAGCGACATTTTTGCATGGAGTCACTAATTTATATATTATTAGTGACGTTTCCTGTGACGTCGCTAAAATACGTCGCTAATTCCGCTTTTTCTAGTAATGGGAACACAATTACGCTAGTACTAATAATATGCAAATATGGTATAAGAAGACAATAACTGAAGGAGATATCAACAATAATCAAGGTCACATGTACATTGTATTTTAGAATACAAGTTTTTCGCATGTGGATGAGTTATGACATACAACAATCGATACGTAAGGTGGAACGGTTGCTATTAATATTGATATTGTAGATTTCTACATTGTGTAGACCACATATATACTAATTGTATTCTCCAGGCCGACTCTCTCATAAGTACATGCTATCAAGACAATAAATCATGGAAATATAACAGTAAACATGTTAAGCAAGCATGTATGTATTTGAGCCAGTTCTAACCTTCAAGAAGAGAATACCAAATCTCAACAGAACACAGACCTTCAAGAAGAAAATAACAAATCTCAACAGAACACAGTTTCTTCTCCTAATCTCATATAACCTCTCAACATATTACTATTGGCACTCTTAACCTGAAGCTCCTCTACCTTTCTATAAATCATAGCTCAATTGTAATAATTGATGTGGTAAAAAATATATAACAAAATATGTGTTCTATCATATTTACAATAAGAATTATTATGGTATCAGTGCATTAAAAGGTCTAATAACCACTTCTTCTCCCAACCTCCACCCATCTTCTCCATGGCTCTTCTAATCTCCATCACATATATTGCCCATTGTGTTACCGTAAAATTGATGTGCGATAACTACTCTCTATGGAGAAATGTCTTCCAACTAGTTCTCGAGGCCCATGATCTTATGGGCTATGTTGATGGCACAATCACTCCACCACCGCAACACCTCCATGCTACCGAAGGTGAATTTGTCTCTACAGTCAATCCCAAATACCTTGAATGGCGCAAGCTAGATCATACCATTATGATGTGGATAAATGCACTCTGGATCTAACTGTGCTTCCTGTATCCATACCTTGCAAATCTTCTGTGGAGTCATGGAAGACTCTGAAACAAAGGTATGCCAAAATCTCTCATTCTCATATCTTACAACTAAAATCTTGGCTCCAAAATGTCACCAAGGTTGACAAAACTATCCCAATTTATCTTGAATCTATTCAAGAAATAGCAGACCAGCTCGCTAAAGCTGGTAATATTGTTCCGGACGATGATCTTGTTCACTATATGCTGCGTGGACTGCCATCAGAATTTGCATCTTTTGCCACTACCATCAGGAATCGATCTGATTAAATCTCTTCAGATGTTCTTCATAATCTGATAATGGCTGAGGTTCTCAATGTCACTGAAAATACAAAATCTCTCCTCCGCTATGACTCTGCACCTCATTCTTTATACTCTTCCAGAAACACCAACAACAAGCCATTTCGGATAAATCCAAACTATAAAGGGAAACTTAGCAACTATGACCCAAACTACAAATACACAAGTCCCAAATATTCCACCTCGCCTTATTCAACAAATACATTCCAAAAAACAACAGTGCCTCCAACTATACTTTCAATACTGGGCCTCATCATCATAAGCACAACACTTCCAATACCACTCACTCGAACAATGCTCGACCTACCAACCCTCCCAGCTTCACATCGCCTAACCTACATTGTCAGATATGTAGGGAATATTGGCACTCTAGGCTTGACTGTCCTCAACGCATGAATTATGCGTTTCAAGGACGTATTCCTCCTCAACGACTTATTGCCATGGTTGCTCAATCTTATAATTTTGAACCATGGATTGTTGATACAGGAGCCACTCAACACATGACAAAAGATCTGTCCAACATGTCCATTCGATCTGACTTTTCAGGTACATGATCTCTGGTTGTAGGTAATGGTATGCACCTCCCAATCTCTTCTATTGGTTCTTCAACCCTTCACACACCTCTCAAAGATTTTCAGATAAACAATGTCTTACATGTGCCTTCTCTTAAGCATAATCTTCTATCCATAACCAAATTCATTACTGACAATAATGTTTCTGTTCTATTTGATGCTATCTCCTTCACAATCAAGGACAAACAAATAGAGAGAGTTCTTTATCAAGGATCCATTAAAAATGGTCTATATGCCTTTCCAAATAATCCTCATGCTCTGAGTCTATCTGCAGTTGACACATCCACTATTTGGCATCGTAGGTTGGGTCATCCGTCTTCATCCATACTTCATAAACTTCGTGCTCAACTTCTCGATTTCCACTTTCCAAGAGCCACCACTCATTCTCCTCAGTTATGTGTTGCTTGTCAGCTTGGTCGAAGCACCAAACTCACCTTCCAACAGTCATAAACTTCCTCCACCAGACCACTGCAGCTGCTACACTCAGATATTTAGGGACCTTCTCTTGTTTCTTTTATTTCTTATTTTTAATACTATGTTATCTTTGTGGATGACTGGTCTAAGTATTCCTGGATACTTCCTATGTTCAATAAAAGTAATTTACCACTTATTTTCATGGATCTCATCAATAAAATTAAACTTTTCTTTAACTCTCGTGTTTCTATTCTCCGAACTGATGGGGGAGGAGAGTATACTAGTAAAGTATTTGAGTTATTTCTCACTTCTAAGGGAATCACACATTAATATAGTTGTCCATACACTCCAGAGCAAAATGGAGTCTCTGAAAGAAAACATAGACATATCTTGAACATGATGAGAATATTATTCGCTCAATCTGGTCTTTCTCATCACCATTGGGTTGACATTATGCAAATTGCAGTCTATCTGATCAATAGATTGCCTTCTCCTTCACTCAATAATATTTTTCCATACCATATTCTATTTCACACACCTCCTGACTATAGCTCTCTTAGAGTTTTTGGATGTTTATGCTTCCCTTGGATCAAGTCTCTTGTTGAGAACAAGTTTCAGAACAGGAGTGTGCCTTGCATTTTTCTTGGATATGGATCATCTTCTAAAGGTTATAGATGTATGGATACAAAAAATAGGTGAGTTTACCATTCACCGCATGTCACTTTTGATGAAAATGTCCCCAAGAACCCAACCCTGTTATTTTTTCTCCCACATCACTTATGCCACATCCTCATGTCAGTCCTCCCACATCTTCCATGCCTCATACTTAGGTCAGACCTCCACATTCACCTCCTCATTCATATAATCATTCTGCAGATAATAGACCTACTACATCTGAGCATGCCACTACTACAACCACACCCAGTAAAATTCTTACTACATCTACAAACAATCTTCCGACATCCACAAACATTGTTCCTCCTCCCATCTCTACAAATACATCCACTATTAATACCCATCATATGAAAACTCATTCCAAAGATGGGATTTTTTAAACCTAAAGCATACCTTACAACTACTCATCCACTACCACTGTGCCTTCTTACCTCAAATATACTGGCCGCTCCTATATATGTGACACAAGCTCTAAAAGATCCTCAGTGGCATCAGGCCATGGCAGAAGAGTTATCTACATCAATTGATGCTCAAACTTGGACTTTGGTGCCGGCCCCTACTAATCATAATATTGTTTCATGCAAGTGGCTCTTTCGAATTAAACAAAATATTGATGGCACAATTGATCGCCACAAAGCGCGGTTAGTTGCTCGTGGCTTTACTCAGCAATATGGTATCGATTATACTGAGACTTTTAGTCCTGTTGCCAAAGCAACAACCATCAAGCTTATTCTTGCTGTCATGACTCACTTTCGTTAGCTATTAAAACAGGTGGACATCAATAATGCCTTTCTCCATGGTCTTTTATCTAAGCCAATTTATATGTCTCAACCTCCTGGATTTGAAGACCCCGACAAGCCTACCTATGTTTGTAAATTGACCAAATCCTTATATGGACTGAAACAGGCTCCAAATGCCTGCTTTGATCGTCTGTGTTGCTCACTACTTCATTTAGGATTTGTATCATCGGCCTCAAACACATCTTTGTTTATCAAATTCTATGGGAGACATATTCAAATTATTCTTGTATACATTGATGACATGCTTCTCACTGGATCCTCAGAAGTTATGTGCAATAAACTAATTCAAGCCTTAAGTCTCAACTTTCATGTTAAAAATTTGGGTGATGCCAAATACTTTCTGGGACTTGAGATCACTCCCACCGATGACGGTCTTGCTATATGCCAAACCAAATACATTCAGGATCTTATCCAAAGAGCTAAGATGACTGATGCTAAACCTGCTTCTTATCCAATCTCCACTATCACTCAGTCTATTTGGACTTCAGGCGACCCTCTGTTAGATCCCTCGGAGTATCGGTCCTTAGTTGGTGCACTGCAATACTTAACCTGTACACGTCCTGATATATCCTTCGCTGTGAACAATGTATGTCATCACATGCAATTTCCTATAGATATCCATATGACTGCGGTCAAACGAATTCTCAGGTACTTAAAGGGCTCTATTTGCCTTGATTTGTTCTACACTCGCAACTCTTTTCAGCTTCATGCTTTCAGTGAATCAGATTAGGCAGGCTCACTTGATGATCGCAGATCCATCTTTGGTTACTACATATATCTTGGTTCGAATCCCATCTTCTAGAGTGCCAAGAAACAAACAACGGTAGCTCGTATTTCTACTGAAGCTGAATATCGCAGTTTGGACATTACAACAACAGAAATCGGTTGGATCACCTACCTGCTTCATAACCTTCACCTTCCACTTTACCAACCTCCAATTCTCTACTTTGACAATATGGGCGCTCTTGCTCTTGCTCTTGCTAGAAATCCGGTTTTATGCAAGAATCAAACATGTTGAGATCGATTTTCATTTTATTCGCGACTTGGTTACTTTGAAACATATCACCCTCAAGTACTTTCTGCACCAAGGATCAGAATGCTGATATATTCACCAATCCCCTCCACTGTGTGCTTCAGGTTTCTACTTCACAAACTTTCACTTTGTCAGTGCTTTTTCAATTTGAAAGGGGGTATTAGAGCCAGTTCTAACCTTCAAGAAGAGAATACCAAATCTCAACAGAACACAGACCTTCAAGAAAAAATAACAAATCTCAACAGAACACTGTTTCTTCTGCTAATCTCATGTAACCTCCCAACAGCTTACTGTTGGCACTCTTAACCTCATCCTCCTCTACCTTTCTATAAATTATAGCTCAATTGTAATCATTGACGTGGTGAAAAATATATAACAAAAATATATGTTCTATCATATTCATAATAAGAATTATTAGTGTGAACATGTACATATACTCTAAAAGTTCTAACTATCGTACACAAGTAATAGTCATTATGATTCAAAAAACTATGACATGAAGTATGAGTAATGAACGATAACAAAAATTTATATACAATATAAATAATCTATCGAAAGATTTAAAGCTCTACTTGACTTTATCTCCAAACAAATTATCAAATAACAGTTGTTGGGTACCCGCAAGGAAATCCCATCACTATCCCTAAAGCAAGCACATAACAATATCATACACATAAAACATATGATTAGTTACTATGGTATAAATATAATTTCTATTCTTTTAGGGCTTGTTCCTACAATACGTGAATCAATACACAAAAATAAGACCAAGCTTAACGGTTTTAAACTAAAAGTATTTACTTTATAATTACTATTTAATTCTGAAATAATCAACATCAATTTTTTTTATTATATTAAATTTTTTTTATAACTTGAATCTAAACTCTTAGGTTATTAGGAAAATGTTTACAAATTAAGGACCCATAGCATTAAAATCAAGGCAACCTATTAATCCAAAAGTTAACTATTTCAAAACCTAGATTTGTGTCATGATCTCGAACATTTTAGCATTACGAGAGCATTGGAATCAATAGTTTGCATAAAACTTACTTTATTTAGCAGTTATGGTCCTTTTAGTTTCTATATCAAAATTCTAGTTTTCGCTAAAATCAATTAGTCACTTTATATATCTAATAAATATTGAATATATCAAACTAAATAAATTATTATTTTAATTCAACTATAATTTATTTTATTAATTTAGCTTTTTGAAAAACTAAACAGATCACATTTTGGAGTTCGAAAACTACCAAAATTATGAAAACATCAAACGTATTTGTTTTTTGGACATCTGATTCTCTAAAAATCCTACAAAAATTTAAGGTTGTAATTAAATACACTAAAATATATATTATGTTACCTCGATACAATTCTAATAAAAAATAGAGTCGAATCAGAGTTCAAACCTAGGAGGTATCATCCTTCAAAGTCGTTACAACTGCTGAAAATTATGGCTATTTTTTGGATGAATGTTGGGTGATGTTTTTGGATGGAAAAGATAGGGATGCTTGTCTTTTAGGAAGGAAAGTAAAAAAAAATATTTATATATTTATTTTAGAATTTATCTACTTATTTATAGGATGGGTATAGTTGGTTAGTAAGGATATGATGTGGATGGAATTGAGTTCCTAGTAAATTTAGAATTATGATTAATTAAAATTATAGCTTAGATTTATTTATTTATTTAAAGTATATTAATATCTATAATTTATATTTTTCCTAGATAATATATATATATATATATATATATATATATATATATATATATATATATATATATATATACTTTTAATATATGAATAAATTATATCTAATCCTACTTATATAGGTGTATCTATAAATAAGGCTGTTGATAAAGGCACTACTAAATTTTCTCGGGGCAGCCCAAATGTTTACCATTGATAATTATAAGTTTGCCACTGCCAAAATTTACTCGGGGCTGCCCACTCTTGATTTTTTTTATAATCAGGACTGTCAAATTTTTGACAGTCCCACCAATTGTTAGGAATGTCAAAATTTTGACAGTCCTTCCAATTGGTAGGACTGTCAAATTTTTGACAGTCCTAAAATAAATTTTGACAGTCCTTCCAATTGGTAGGACTGTCAAAAGTTTGACAGTTCTAAAAATAAATGTTGAATTTTTAGGACTGTCAAAATTTTGACAGTCCTAACAATTTGTAGGACTGTCAAAATTTTGACAGTCCTGATTATAAAAAAATTAAAAATGGGCAGCCCCCAGTAAATTTTGGGAGTGACAAACTTGTAATTATCAATGGAAAACATTTGGATTGCCCCCGAGTAAATTTAGTAGTGCCCTTATCAACAGCCATAAATAAATACTAAATTAACATCTATCCAAAATTAAGTATATAATACACTCCAAATCCTTGGAGAAGTGTTGTAACATTTTCAAATTTTATATATTAACAAATTTGAAATTGATAATCAATAGTGAATACAATTAGAATTATATATATATATATATATATATATATACATATCTTTGAAAAAGCTTTAAAAATATTCTTTTTGCTTTGTACAAACACACACACACACACACATATTATATTAATTAATAATTTCAAAACTAATAATAATTCTATAAAATTATGAGATGTTATATTATCAAAATTTTAAAAATTATATTAAATTATAAAATGGTGTAAGTATGCATTCACTTTCATTGGTTTAGCGTGTCTTTTCGATAATTCCAAATTATCAAAGTACACTTTAGCTTATTTCCTATATTTTAAAAAATAATTTCTAGTTGAAAATAAAATTAATTTTTTTCCAATTTTACTTGTTAACATTTCTAGAGTAGCGTATGCTACAGAAAATGAAGAGAAAATGAGAAAGGAAATGAAAGTGAAAGTGAAGAGAGAGAAGGAAGGCTGTAGGGGTTAGGGATGATCAAATCACCTTATAGATGTCTGGCAAGTATCGATCCAAGCCCCTCAACCAATCCTCATCCTCTAAACAAAATCAATTAACCAATGGGTAAAGCAGCATCCAAGTAAACAAGGCTGACTAGGCTAGTTTAGTGTAAGCGACATATTGTTGGTATGCTATTGTCACTAAAAGAACAAAAAAAATAGGGTTTTGATTTATCAAATCTATTCCGCAGATCCTAGCGATTTTGGCATTGCCATGGGACTCTAGAGGTCTAGGGTAGTCTGCCTACTAGTTGGTTATAAATCAAATCTCCCGAAAACATATTTGGTTGTATAAGTCGTTTAATCATTTAATTTATCATGTATCCCATAGGTTACATGCTCGTGCGACAATAGACATGCAGATTGAGAAAACACCGAGAATAGAATCAGAAAGGAAATCCTAACTAGCATGGCTCATATCGAGTGTAAACACATGTAGCACACATATACATGATATGGTACCAATACCTAAAACACAAAAAATACATAATACAAGATATGCATTATAGATATTACAAAAATAAGTATTCTTTTTTTGTAAATTATAAAGTAAGTACAAATAATTTTCAACTAAAAATCTAAGTACAAAAGAAAGATTCCGGGGAGGGTGCCGATGGAGATCAAGTCTTTGATGACTTCTTTACTCCATTGACAATCCTAAGCAAAGATTGGAAAGAAAATTACTAATTCACAACTCAGTGGCAAGAAAAGAAGTAAGTATGCTCATAAGTACTCATTTTTCGATGGTTTGGGAAGCACATGTCCTAGCTATTTATAGCCATTTATACTGTAACGACTAATGGCACATAGACTTGAAAAGACAATATTTTAAAGTCCTGCACATAGGATTTTGCCTGCCGTATAACATTCTGCAATGACTAAAGCGCATAAAATAGATCTGAACATATGCGCATAACCTGATCGACTTAACACGTGGCATGTGTTACGACCATTCAAAATCCATATTTAATATTTTTGCTGTCATTTATAACATATACGCCATTAATGTATTTAATTCTCATATCCTCTTTATATTTATAACTACTGCTAGATGTATAATAAATAAGAAGAATGGTTACTGCATGACATGGTTTGCTGCATGAATATTCTGTCGTATTGTAGTATGCCTCATAGGGGCTTGCCGCATGAACGAGTTTGCCACATAAAAGTTTGTCGCATGCACATGTGTCATCGTACAGTTGTATTCAGCCAAATCATAATAATGATGCTTACGTAAGAAATGGTATATCTGATTTGCACGCATTATAGAGTAACACATCTTTTGAGGCAGTGTCAGATCAAAGTATGCACCTAAGACGCATGAGCTTAGAACCTTGCTACATGGCCAAATTTACTTTTCCTGTGATATGTTACCAAAGTTCACTGCATGTGCCTGTTCACCATTAAAACTTGTTTGAACAAACTTTGGTGTTTAATTCATGAAAGATAATACAAAGAAATCCTAAAAAGAAAATATAAGTACAAGTTTTTTTAATTCTGGGGAGTGGGACGATGGAGATCGAGCATTGCAGTAGCTCATTTACTCCGTTGACGATCTGACTGAAGAAGAGAAATGCTTTCTCTCTCCTGCTTCTGTGTCTGCCTCTCTGTGCCTGCCCATGTCTGTGTGTGTGTGGGTATACCACCCTGATATTTATAGACATCATGTTATATGACCATGTGTACGCATGTACCATGGGCGCATGGATGTTAGGAGCTGCAACGTGTACATCATTAACAAGATACAGTTCCAACCGTGGGGGCGAGCCCAGACCAAGATACTACATGGACATTTGTTGTGATTTGTTGTTGCTGAAGATATAGGCGTTTCTCATCTTTTGTGTGCGTGACTTGGTTATCTTGACACGTTGCCCACACTTAGTTGGAGAGAATTACTTCTGTCATAGTAGAGAGATTTTATCTCAGAAAACTTTGCTATATTGGACGCATGAAGTCTGGGCCGCATGTGACACATGGAACGCATGTAGTCTAGAACGCATGGGGCCAGAGACGCATGGGATACATGGAGTCTTAGATGCATGGGACTAGAGACTTATGGAACACATGGAGCCTTTTCCTTGTTATACACGTGGTGTTGTACACGTGGTGGTGCATACCCGTCAGGAGTAAAGTTTATGCTGACGTAAAGTTCTGTCATTTAGCGTTTTGGCATCTTTCAAGACGTTCAGAATATTCTTTTTGTCAGAATTCTATGTTAGGCACAATCTAGTGTTAGGTCTTTATGTGGCCAATATTGGGGCACATAGATGCTATTTTTACGTCGCATAGTCATTCTACGGCCTGATTTCTTCTGAGTCGATCTTGGGGCGCATGGTTGTTGGACGCATGGATACATATTTTTCATGCTTCTACAAGACCCCCTTCAAAGTTTTTAAATTGATAAGTTTAAAATACTTTGAATAAGAAGCATGAATGGGTAGCACTTGGTCCGCATGGACGGTGGGCCACAAGCGCTTTTAGGCTGTCACCTATGCAATTAATGACGTGAATTTGGCTCGATCTTCGAGTCGACGACGGTTTCTAGGAGATAAAGGCGAAAAGGCCGCCAACTATCACATGGATAGAGGCAGTTCAGAACCCGAGGCATCAGGTTTAACCAAGGATAACCGTTTGATCGTAAAAATCAAGGCATCATATTTATTTTCAAAACCACTCGGTTTATTGCCTCGATCCTTTCACACGACCCTTGTTAGCCTATAAATAGGCCGCTAGGTGGGGGAGAGATAACTTCACATTTTTTGCTCCTTCTTTTGTGATGTGGAGGACTGTTGTCTTTTTCACTTAGGAGTTCGTCAGGGGCAGACTTGATCCGTGGCCCCCCGATGCTGGCAGATCGTATGGAGGTGAAGTAGTGATTCGATCTTCAGAGACACAATGACACAAGTACACGGTCACACAATCTCGCGGTGTAGATAAAAAGTCATCTAGAACATGCGTAGACTCCCCCCAAGATTCTGCCGCATGGATGAAAAATTATCATGAATATGCGCAGAGTCTTCACATAGCCCTGCCGCATGCTCACAAGGCCTATCTATAGCTTGGTCGCATGGACGAGGCATCGTTTGTGACATGCGCATGGAGACTACCCTTGGCTTGGCCGCAGGGATGAGGAATCATTTGCAGCATGCATCTTTAGGGACGTTTGAGCCTGCTCATGGCCGTAACTTGGAAGCGACAGGCGGAAGGTATTTGTTTTCTTGCAGACTTCGTTGAGATTGATGCATGTCTTCTTTATGCAGGTTTTACCTCCTTTCATGGGTCCCATGATGGAGCATGGAAGGATATCATAGAACCCGTCATTCGAAGGGAATGCCAACCTTATGCTGCAGTTCACCAAGAACTGATCCAAGAGACAAGGATAAATATCCTGCGTCAGATGTGGAGCTGTCCCTGTTTATGCAGTACGCTAGCTGTGTTCCTCCCCTTTATGCGGCTTGCTACCGGCCGGGAGCCTGTGGTGTCAATGACAGGATTTGGATTAATTGTCATTTCTGTCCTCAGTCTTCCCACATGGACAAAGAGCGCTTGATCCAGCCCCTCTCTTGCTATCCATCAGTATGGGTTCTTTTTCATATACTGAGGCTTGCACTGTGGAGGGATGACCCAGAATACATTGAGTTCTGCTACAGGCTTTACCTGCTTCGGTAGCAAAAATAGTACGGAGGGGTGCCTTTAATGGAAAAGGTTCTTATCAACGAGACTTCATGGAAGCCCTTAAATCCAAATTTTCATAATATGTACTCATGATCTTGAATATTAATAAAAACTCGTTAATGTAACGAATTTTCTTTATATGTAATCATGGCTAAATACCAATAAAATTTTGGCTTGATTTTATGCTTTTTTGTTACGCCTGCTGAGTAAGACAACTTTCCCCATTAACTTGTTGATGTGCGCATGATACGTTCATTCCCATTGTATCAGTAATAGTCTCTGAGAAGAATATACAAAATTTCAACAGTCATACTTTAGATTGTGCAAACCGTCGTGTCTTGAGAAATAAGCCGACACGTCTTTGACAAGCGAACCGTCGACTTTTTTCTTATAAATTCTAGAGAATTTTGAACCCTTCATACAAAAATGGCTTCAAATGATGCTTCTAAGAGGAAGAAAACTGATAAGGAAATTGTTTCCTCGTCGGCCGAAGTTAGTTCAGGCACGTGCTGAGGTTCCCTGTAGAAGTACATAAAGCAGATCTTTTCCAGGAACTTCTTAGTCCTTCGTTGGATGGACGTCCTGTTGGCTTGGAGAAATGGGAAGAGTAGGTTGAACTAGAAGCCTCTCGTCAATCGTTTGCAACTTTGAACGTCTGCATTCTCCACGCTCTTACGATGTTCATAAATAATTTGGAGGATTTTGATTCCCCCTTTCTTTAAGATCTGTACTATTTTTTTTTCTTTCTTTTAATGAAGAATGGTCACATCGCTATAGATTTTAAGAGAATTTTGTGGACTTATTATCTTTTGCATACTTAGAACTTGGTATAGTTAATAAGTTGAACCATATAAAGCTACCAGAGATAATATGGACGTGATAGGTTATAATGATTTAGTTAAGTGAATTTAGGTGGACTTATTATCAATGATGCATCTAAAACCTGATACGGACAACAAGTTGGAAAATAAGACTCTACCAGAGGTAATATGGACGTATTAGGATACCGTAGTTTTTGAGGACATCCCACTAGGGGATTTTTGGTGGACCTATTACCTTTTGTGCACTTTGGGTGCAAGTAATAGATTCGAGACAAGCCCTATCAGAGGTGATACACACATGATAGGTTTTATGGACTTAGCATCGCTGGCGTACTTAGGATCAAATACCGGTGATAAGTTTAGATGACGAACGATATCAGAGGTATTGTGGACGTGATAATCGATAGTAAAATATTGAAGTTTGCTCAGAGGTAATATGGACATGGCAAACCCTACTGGAAAAATTGTTAGGCTACTAGTTCAGAAGTAATATGGACGTGAACTAATGCCCAAAAAAGAAACTAACTTTTGAATGGTCTACCTGAGAGAATTGGTAGAATTGAGGGTTACTCCATTGGGGAGATTTTGCGGATATATTATTTATTGCGTATTCAGGACTACTAAATACAAATAATAGCTTTTACAGTATTTATAGAAAATAATATTTTTGCTGGGGATGAATAATGGAGAATGTAAACACTATACACCTTAGCTATCCTGCTGGGGATAAAGGGAGTACAAGTCTAGTTTAGACATAATATTTTTTAAGGAACTTGCTGTTGATAGGCATCATGAGCAAGTCTCCATTAGGTTTCGCTAGTCGGTATGCACCGTTGGATAATACAGACTCCACAAAGAACGGGCCTTCCTATTTGGGTTAGAATTTATCGGCCGTCTTATGGGTCATAACCATCGGTCTTCTTATTGTTAAGATAAGGTCACCTATCCAGAATGTCCTTTTCTTGACCTGTTTGTTGAAGGCTCCGGAGAGATGTGCTTGGTATAACTCAATGTGCTGTTGAGCTAGGAGATGCTTCTCATCGAGTGGCTCCAATTCTTGTAGCCTTCGACGGTAATTGTTGTCAACGGTTAACTGGTTTGAGAGGGCCACTCGGAGTGATGGAATTTGGATCTCGAGAGGGAGGACTGCCTTTCTCCCATAGACTAAGGAGAATGGCGTACTGCCGGTAGGTGATTGGACCGTTGTGCGATAGGCCTAAAGATATTCGTCGAGCTTCTCGTTCCAGTCATGTTTGTTGGATGACACAAACTTATTGACTAGCTTAATAATGGTCTTCTTGAATGCTTCTGCTAGACCATTTGCTGTTGGGTTGTAAACAGTCGAGGCTACATTCTGAATTCAATTTTTGTCACAAAACCGATAGAAAGCATGGCTTACAAACTACGGACCATTGTCGTGGATGATCCTCCGTGGCAAGCCGAAGCGGTATATAACGTGATGCTTGATGAAGCTGATCATATTTAATGTCTTTACTTCAACAAGCGAAACGGCCTCTGCCCATTTGGAGAAGTAGTCAGTGATAGCCAAGATGAACCGATGACTTTTAGATGATGGTGGACTTATTGGTCCAATAATGTCTATTTTCTACGCTTCAAATAGCCAAGATGCTACCGTTGGATGCAGAAATTATGAGGGCTGGTGGATAAAGTCTGCATGAATTTGGCATATTCGCATTTTCTTGCGTAGTCGACTTCATCTGCTACCATTATCGGCCAATAGTAACCCATTCTCCGGAGGCTGTCCTGAAGCTTAGATCCGGGCTGATGGGCACCGCAAACACCAATGTGAGCTTTAAGGAGTGCTTGCTTCTTCTCCATATTTGATAAGCATCATAGTAGAAGCCTATTGTCACACCCCAGAACCAGAATACTGGAGAGCGGGGGAGTCACTCAGCCAACCACACCTTACAGAATATCGAAGTAAGCCATAATGTGCTAAGGTTGTCAAGAGATAAGGGGGTGCATGCTATAATCAAGTCACCTAGGGTCAAGAACATCTATGTCTCAATTATCAACCAAGAAACAATAAGAATAAATATGTAAGATAATGCAGTTAGGCATCCCGGATGCTCTATCAGAATAATCATGAAACTAGTTATACAGTATGGTACACAAGGACATTGTCAAGATTACATGACTGTAAGTCAGCCACGGTCTGAATAATATACAATCATGTTAGAGGAACTAATGTCCAGATAAAACGACTAACAGGTACCGTCGGCTAAACACCAAAAATGTAATACAAAATGATACTCATAGTGGAAAAAAGAAACCCACTCAGTTTCTTGGCGGACATCCTCCTGGTGTGCGTCATCGGACAGATACAGGACAGGATCCTCGGCCTCTGCTACTAAACTTGGCCAAACAAAATCAGCGGGGTAAGGCCCCGATAGCAAGTACCACAAATAAGCATAAGTTAATGCAGCAAAAACTAATAAAGTACATAAAATAGGATAATTCGTACCATAACTACAAGCGTATAAAATTTTATTGGAGCCGTAGGACACCCCTACAACCAAACAAGGACAAGAGGTGTCACACTACTCGAGATAGGGTATGACTAACCAATTATGAACACGACGAAGATACAACACATCAATATAATCCAGGACACACATACCATAATACAAGCTAAGATATAGGTATAATATGCAGCTTCGGTACATGACCTATTGTGACACCTTGGCGCAACCCTACAACCAAACAAGGACAAGGGTTGAACTGTCATACCATAATAGTTCATGTCCCTAGACTACTAGCACATACTCATTTAATCGGCCAATCAATCCTATGGCTTGATACGTGGAGTCTGGGTTATCCCACAGGTATTATGCATATAGGAATCCTTAAATTAAATAAGGTACTATCAGGGTTAGCGGTGCCAGAAATTGCTGCATAGTACATAGTAGTATGCATCGATCCCTAGTAAGGTTACCATGCTAAGATCGCATGGAACACACATATAATGGTCGAATATTGCCATCCACTAATGAGAATTTAAACAATATCCATGAGGACTAGCCTGCACACCCCAATTAAGATGACTGGAGGTGGCTAGTTAGGAACGATCTCAAGATTCTATTCCCTCTCAATGCTCTATATGCTTTAGTTGCCAGTTAACCCTACAATTAGTTGGAATCACATGGTGTGGTCATATGTTACTCCCCTTATATGTTGTACCATAGTACGGTCTACGCTAGATAATAATCCACTTTGTCACTTGGCAGTTCAATTTAGATTCACCCTAGCGTGATACAAAAATCAATCAAGTCCTAGCCACACTTTAGTAGTTGACCCACATACTATGCCCGTGCTGGGAAATTAATATAATATTATCACAAGGCATGCAGTATATGAGGCATTCTCGATGCACAACCCAAAATATATAATCTTATAGTACATAGCAAGTTATGTCGTACCTCAGTGCATATTATAATACATGTACATGTAGCGTGTAGTAATTGTATCGGCACAGATAAAAGAAATTTGGTCGAATCACCAAACTTACAATTGGTCATATGAGTCTTATCACATAGGGACACTTTGTCAAAATATAATCTCCTCAAATCAGGTACACCGACTACCAATCAATTGGAAGTCTAAATTTATGAAACCCTCGAATCAACAATTATGTCGCCGAACGGAAGGAGAAAAAGTGTGAACCACTCTGGAGCAGATCCACAATCCTTAAACCAAACAAAGAACGGGATTACAGATCATTTCCCAAGCAGAACTATGCCCCTCACTCTATCCGACGAACAAAGGATAAGTTAATCTACTAATCTGAGTTCACTTTGGGTTGCTCCATGGCCTACTACAACACATAATTATACTATGCACATAGTCAGTTCTAGCACATAGCCAGGTCTAGCACTGTCTGATTACTAAGTCCATTTCTTCCTTAAGATCGATAATAAGCAATTGTCAAGATCAACCACATAGAACAAAGAAATATTTCAAATAAAATAATTAAACTCAAGAAATCATGAAACGTGTACATAGATTACTAGGGTCACATAGGATTACATGCGCGCATGAGAAGTACAAGCATGAATTGCCGCATGGGTCAGGCCGCATGCACTGATTAGTCACATGAGCAACTGGCCACATGGATGAGCTGGCCGCATATGTCTCCAGACCAAATGGAGTGCTTGCCGAATGAGGTAGGTGCCGCATAGCGTCAAGACAAAGTCTACTCCTTGGAACAAGTGCTGAAGTGACGTGCATTAAATGCGGATCAGTAAAGTGACATAAAGAGTGATGTGACATAAAGTATGATGTGTCATAAAGTATGTCAGAAAGAAAAGAAAAAACCATAGAAAGACGTGCAAAGGATGTGCCAAAGATGCATCAAAGTTCAGAGTCATGCGTCCAAGAATAGGTGGCTGCATGCTCTGATTGTCGCATAAGTTTGATGTCACATGGAGTTCGATGCCGCGTGGAGTATCTTTTGGACTTCGTAAATTTCTTATTCGTTCAGTGAGTGAATGCATAAATTATTCAAGGAAACTTGTGTAAATTATCAGTCATGCGTCCAACTAGATAGACGCATGCTGATTGGCTATGGGATAAAGAGTCCAGCCGCATAAGGATCATGACGCATGTAAGTCTCGGTCGCATATTGCACTGGCCGCATGAGAACTTCATCTTCTCCAGAAAGCAAGTTCAACCATGGCGGAAAAAGCTCCAAAAACTCAAATTTTTTTTTTATAAAACCTTATTTTAAGTCCAAATCAAGTGAAACAAAAGCCAAAATGCTCGAAATAAAATGCTCTAACATAAGGAACAACTATTTTTCAAAAATACTAAGTTTTAGTAGATCAAAACGAAGGAAGCTCAAAAAACACATAAAAATCCAAATCTTGAAACTCAGATCTACAAAAATCTATACATTAAAATCCAAAACTCCAAAAAATAAATATGATCAGCAACTCAAGAATGATATTTTCCATCAACCATATTTTTTAAAACAACATATATATAAAAATTTGAAAATCTATGGCTTCACCACTTTGATCAAGATGTACTTGCCTTGGTGGACTAACAAACCTCTTCCTAGAACCAAGTCTAGGGCTAGGGCTTCAGCCAAGGGGAGATCTTGAGGGAAGGAGGAAGAAGAAAGAAAAAAGAAGTGGAAATGAGAAAGAATGAGAGAGGAGAGAGAAAACCATATATATATACCAAGTGAAGAAATAAGGTTAGCCCTATGATTAAGTCATGATACTCTCCAACCAATCTCAACCATCCAAAATAGGCTTAGTGGTTCCAAGAGTGAACCGGGTCTGATATACATCCTATATACGGGTCCTAACACTGGTCTATGGCAATTGCCAAGATGTTCACTACTGGTCTCGGGCAGTCTCTCATAATAAATAGGAATATAAATAGATAAATACAACATAATTAATAGGAAACTATATGTAAATACAGCATGAATGCATCTACAAAAAAAATTTAAATATCACAAATTCAAGAAATACCAAATCTTGGAACGGGTGTGATATCTCTACCCCACCTTAAAAAAATTTGTCCTTGCAATTCGTTGGGCTAATCGAGCTGATCACCAAACAAGAAAACTCATTGACCAAGCAGAAGACTCATGATTCAATCAGGAAACTCATGATCTAGAAAATCTTACGAACTACCAAATCTCATGAACTACAGCTAATTAAATACCAAGCATAACGAAATAGGCTAGAAATAAAAGCAACAACAATATAAATAAAGGCGCACAAAATCCATACAATCAAAAGGAAAGAGAAAGAACATGAAGCATACATATACATATGTCTCCTGAGTCAGTCAAAATAGGAACCCGTCCTCGCTGGCCTATACTGACTCCCAAAATGGACATAGATTAACTCTCGAGATAAATTAGTACCAACGACTTAGTCAAGAACATGACTCTGCCCAGGACGTACCTTCGTAGTCATGACATATGACATATATCATATATCACGAGATACGAAGGCAGATGAGTGAGACAAAAGATCATCTCCACTCACCGAATATACAAAACCCAAAAGATAGATAAAACTGGAAGAACTCAAATCTCACTCTTGACTTGACCACCTTCTGCTAACATCTGTTCTAGCATGCCAAACTCAGCTTGATCATATCTCGGTGCTGTTGGAACTCTATCATGAGGATGTCTCTACTGACCAAGCTGACGCTATCTCGGGTAAAACACCTGTGCTTGCGTCAACATCAAACATTGGGCTAACGGTCGCACTGCTAAAATTGGCTCTTGATACAGAGCTTTTCCTGGAGCTGGCAACGTTGGGAATTGTTGGTATGGTCCTCCCTGCCTCTGCATTTATGGGCAAGTAGCTATCATAAGGTCGAAACTCCCACACCTCAAGCATCTTCCACTTGCCATCCTACATACATCCTGAGTGTGACCTCTTTTTCTACAATAGGTACATCATAATGGATTCATCGGACGTTGTTTTTGTTGTCTCAGTTGTCGTTGCCAAGTCGTCATTGTCTCATCTGATGCCACTGGCCCCCATGGTGCCAAATCACGAATACGAATGTCGGGTACTGGTCCCCTACCTGTGTTATGGGCATGAGACCTCTTATGCCCTCTAGTCCTTAAAGCTAATCTTTGGATGGTAAGCTCATGTCTTTTGGCTGCTATCAATACGACATCGAACGCTTGGTAGTCATGTCCTTCAACTAGTTATAGAATCTCGAGATGAAGCCCTTGTTGGAATCTCATAGCCCTTTCTTGCTCCGTCATCACCATAGCTGGAACAAACCTGCTCAGCCTGCAGAACTCTGCTTCATATCCATTTACTGTTCTGTCGGATTGCTTGAGATCAATAAATCTCTGCAGTAGCTCATACTGTACTACTACTCCAAAATACTTGGCTCTAAACTTGGTCCTAAAGTTGTCCCAAGAGATAGGATGCCTCAAGCCGACTTTCTCGGTCGCCCACCAGTCACGAGAAAGATCTTGTAGTTGTAATCGAACTTGGTCGACTTGCTCCTCTGCTGGAATCTTAGTTGCCGCCATGACTGTCTCAATGTTCTGAAGCTAAGCATCCGCCGTAATAGCATCCTCTGTGCCATTTAAATAGCTCGGGTTAAGTTGACAAAATCTGTATGACGTCCCATAATTTTCTTTTTTATTCTCTTCCAGAGCCGTTTATAGTCCTTGGTTTAACATGACGTTTTATTCCTGTTGTCGAAGCTGTTGGTGCAGCTGTACTACTATATGATGCTGTTGTGTAGCCATCATACCTCTGATAATTTCTAACAGTACTGGGGTATCAAGTGCTGCTGGTGTTACTGGAATTGTTGGGGGTACCAGGATCTCTCGTATATGTTGCCCACCCATTGTCTCTACTCGAAGCTTATCTTGAGAAAGTACTGCCTCTTGCTGGCGCGCAATGGGATCTTGCTCTACTACCTGTTCTACCATATCTGCTGCTCTAACAGGCGGGAAAGAGGTGCCTCTGAAGGAAAAGGACACCAAGATATCAAATAACAGGACATAAAAGAACAAGGAAGCAAATTGCTGATATTTCAAGCTCGGTATCGAAGAAGATGAATTCAGGATATCAAAAGAAACTGTTTTGATTAAGACTCCTGGAACAATACACCCCATAAGTCTGAAAAAATAGACCTGCATGGGCCACTAATAAAACCTTGTCATGCTACAGAACTAGAATACTGGAGATTGGAGAAGTGACTCAGCCAACCACACCTTGTAGAATACTAAAGTAAGCCACAATGTTCTAAGGTTGTCAAGAGACAAGGGGGTGCATGCTAGTCACCTAGGGTTAAGAACATCTATGTCTCAATCATCAACCAAGAAATAATAAGAATAAATATGTAAGATAAAGCAGTTAGGCGTCCCTAACGCTCTATCAGAATGATCATGGAACTAGTTATACAGGATGGTACACTAGGACATTATCAAGAGTACATGACTGTAAGTCAGTAGCGGTCTAAATAAAATATAATCATGTAGAGGAACTAATATCCAGATAAACTGGCTAAAAGGTATCGTCGGCTAAACGCCAAAAAGGTAATACAAAATGACACTCATAGTGGGGAAGAAGAAACCCACTCATGTTCCTCGACAAACATCCTTCTGGTGTGTGCCATCAGACAGATACATGACAGGATCCTCGGCCTTTGCTACTAAACCTGGTCAAATAAAACCAACGGTGTCAGGCCCTGGTAGCAAGTACCACAAAGGAGAACAAGTGAATGAAGCAAAAACTAATAAAGTACATAAAATAGGATAATCCGTACCATAACTGCAAGCGTATGATCTTTTATCGGAGCAGTAAAACACCCCTACAACCAAACAAGGACAAGAGGTATCGTACTACTCGAGACAGGGTTGGACTAAACAATTATGAACACGACGAAGATACAACACATCAATATAATCCAGGACACACATACCATAATACAAGCTAAGATATAGGTATAATATGCAGCTTCAGTGCATGACCTATTGTAACACATTGGCGCAACCCTACAACCAAACAAGGATAAGAGTTGAACCGTCATACCATAATAGTTCATGTCTCTAGATACCATCTCATACTCATTTAATCGGCCAATCAATCCTATGACTCGATACGTAGAGTTTGGGTTATCCCAGAGATATTATGTATATAAGAATTCTTAGATCGAACCAGGTACTAGCAGGGTTAGCCGAGCCACAAA
Source organism: Iris macrosiphon (assembly GCA_036927795.1). Taxonomy (NCBI): domain Eukaryota; kingdom Viridiplantae; phylum Streptophyta; class Magnoliopsida; order Asparagales; family Iridaceae; genus Iris; species Iris macrosiphon. Next base: position 38,608,025 of record JAYESA010000001.1, on the reverse strand, counting down.
TTGCCGCATAGCACATAGTAGTATGCATCGGTCCCTCGTAAGGCTACCGTGCTAAGATCGCATAGAACATATAGTATCATATAAACAATATCCATGGGGACTAGCCTGGATACCCCAATTCAGATGACTGGAGGTGGCTAGTTAGGCACAATCTCAAGATTCTATTCCCTCCCAATGCTCTATATGCTTTAGTTGCCTAGTTAATCCTACGGTTAGTTAGAATCACATGGTGTGGTCACATGTTACTCCCCTTATATGTCGTACCATAGTAATGTCCACGTTAGATACGAATCTACTTTGTCACTTGGTAGTTTAATTTAGATTCACCCAAGCATGATTCAACAATCAATTAAGTCCTAGCCATGCTTTGGTAGTTGACCCACATACCATGCCCGTGCTGGGGAATTAATATAATAATATCACATATTGCGTAGTATAGGAGGCATTCTCGATGCACAACCCGAAACATATAATCTCATTGCACGTAGCAAGTTATGTCGCACCTCAGTGCACATTATAATACAAGTACACGTAGCGCGTAGTAATTATATCGGCACGGATACAAGAAATCGGGTCGAATCACCAAACTTATAGTTAGTCATATGAGTCTTATCATATAGGGACACTTGGTCAAAATATAATCTCCTCAAATCAGGTACACCGACTACCAATCAATTGGAAATCTAAATTTATGAAACCTTCGAATCAACAATTATGCCGCCGAACGTGAGGAAGAGGAAAAAGTGTGAACCACTCTGGAGAAGATCCACAATCCTTAAGCCAAATAAGAACTAATATTGCATATCGTCTCCCGAGCAGAACTACACCCCTCACTCTATTTGTCAAACAAATGATAAATTAATCTACTAGTCTGGTTACTAAGTCCATTTCTTTCTTAGGATCGATAATAAGAAATTATCAAGACCAACCACATATAACAAAGAAATATTTCAAATAAAATAATTAAACTCAAGAAATTATGGAACATGTACATAGATTACTAGGGTCGCATAGGATTACATGCGTACATAAGAAGTGTAAGCATGAATTGCCGCATGGGTCAGGCCGCATGCACTGATCAGGCGCATGAGAAACTGGCTGCATGGACGAGCTGGCCGCATATGTCTCCAGGCCGTATGGATTGCTTGCCGCATGAGGCAGGTGTCGTATAGCGTCAAGGCAAAGTCCACTCCTTGGAACAAGTGCCTAAGTGACGTCCATTAAATGCGGGTTAGTGAAGTGACATAAAGAGTAATGTGACATAAATATGATGTGACATAAAGTGTGTCAGGAAAAAAAGATAAAACCATAAAAAGACGCACTAAGAATGCGCCAAAGTTTAGAGTGATACGTCCAAGGGAAGGTGGCCAGATGCTCTGCTTGCCGCATAAGTTCGATGTTGCATGGAGTTCGATACCGCGTGGAGTGTCTTTTGGACTTAGCGAATTCTCATTCGTTCAGAGAGTAAATACACAAAGTATTCAAGGATACTTGTGTAAATCAGCAGTCATGCGTCCAACATGATGGACGCATGCTGGTTGGCTATGCGGCAAAGAGTCCATCCACATAAGGATCATGCCGCATGGAAGTCTCGGTCGCATATTACGCTGGCCACATGGGAACTTCGTCTTCTTTAGACAACAAATTCAGCCATAGCAAAAAAAGCTCCAAGAACTCAAAAATTATTTTCTTCATAAAAATCTCATTTTAAATCCAAATCAAGTGAAACAAAGGCCAAAATGCTCGAAATGAAATGTTCTAACATAAAGAATAACTAGTTTTCAAAAAAACTAAGTTTTAGTAGATCAAAACCAAGAAAACTCATACAACACATAAAAATCCAAATCTTGAAACTCATATCTACGAAAATATATATATCAAAATCCAAAACTCCAAGAACTAAATATAATCAACAAGTCAAGAAGGACATTTTCCAGTAACCATATTTTTATAACAATATATATATAAAAATCTAAAAATCTATGGCTTCACCACTTTGAGCATGATGTACTTGCCTTGGTGGACTAACAAACCTCTTCCTAGAACCAAGTCTAGGGCTAGGACTTCGGCCAAGGGGAGCTCTTGAAGGAAGGAGGAAGAAGAAAGAAGAAATGAAGTAAAAATAAGAAATAATGAGAGAGGAGAGAGAATCACATAAATATACCAAGTGGAGAAATGAGGTTAGCCCTAGGATTAAGTCATGACACTCTCCAACCAATATCAACCATCCAAAATAGGTTTAGTGGTTCCAAGAGTGAACCGGGTCTGGTATCCATCCTATATACCGGTCCAAGCACGGATCTATGGCAATTGCCAAGATGTTCACTACTGGTCTCGGACAGTCTCCCATAATAAACAGGAATACAATTAGATAAATATAACATAATTAACAGGAACCTACATGTAAATACAACATGAATACATCTACAGAAAACTTTTTAAATATCACAAATTTAAAAAATACCGAATCTGGGAACGGGTGTGACACCCATCATAGGAACGGCGATATAACATCTTAGTAGCCACATCATAATAGAACCGGAGGGATTGTCTTCTGATTGAAGTGGCCTCATTTGGGTCCTCAGGTAGGATCTCATAGACTGCGTAGTCGATGAATGGGAGTCTCTAGTCTTAGGGGCTGGTATTTGTCTCCACCAAATTGCTCAAACACGTTGTAAGGTTGTTCTTTAGGCAGACTAGCTCTTGGCCGACCACAGTGATCAGTTCATGCGTATTGGCCGAAAAGTCCATAGAGCAGTGAGGGTGGCCAGGGCGTCAGCTTCGATATTCTGCATTTGGGGTACATGCTCTATAAATAAGTACTCGAAAGTAGTGATTATACTGAGTACGGCTTGATGGTAGGGGATCAAATCCTTGTGCCGGACTTCATACTCTCCCCAGATTTGACTAACGATCAGCTTTGAGTCACCATATGCCTCCAGGTATTCCATCCCCACTTCTTTAGCGAGTTGGAGTCCAATAATGAGAGAGTTGTACTCTACTACATTATTGGAGCACGTCTATGTGAGAGAGTAAGCGCAGTGGATTATCAAATCATAGGAGCAAATCAGTATTATCCCGATCCCAGCAACGATATTGCCTTTGGGCCCTGTTTTTAAAGCACCATCGAAGAATATTGGCCAGACAGCCTCGCATGTGGTCACATTTGAGTCTACCACTTCATTTAGGATCTGGTCGTAAACTTTGAGGTTATAGGCACTGGGTGAGATACAAAAAAAATAGCCAATGCTTGGCCTTTGACTGCCTTTTACGAAATAAATACCATGTCGTATGGCGACAATAGTATCACCCATATGGCTAGGCGAGAGTTGAGCGCTCAAGTCTTTGTCGTATGGCAATAATGAATACCATGTCCTGAGAGGGTTAACTCGCGAGATCAGATAGATTATTTGCCCGACTACGTAATATCGAGTCTTCTGGATAGCAAAGACCAGAGCAAGAAACTCCTTCTTAACGGGGTCGTATCTGTACTCCGCTGCGACCATTATTCTGCTGAGATAATGGATAGCATGCTCATGACCTATATCACTTTCTGGGCAAGTAAAGCACCGAGAGAGTGATCCATCACATGTACGTATAGCAAGAAGAGTCTTCCCACAACGGGGCCACCAATACTAGGGGTTTGAGATATACTCCTTGATTTCATCGAATGCACGATGGCACTCTTTATTCCAGACAAAGGAAACTCCCTTCTTCATAAGCTAGGTGAATGATTGGCAACGTCCAGAGAGATTTGATATGAATCTTCGGATCTATGCCAGCCTTCCTTGAAGGCCACAAAGTTTTCTAAGGTTCTTCGGTGGACACATCTCAAGGATTGCTTTAGTCTTATCAGGGTCTATATAGATACCCTTTGATGTTATGACAAAATCCAAGAACTTGCAGCTGGAGACTTCTAGGAAAAATTTGGTTGGGTTCATCCTAAGGTGGTGCGCACGCATCATATCGAAGATGGTCTTTATATCCCGGAGATGGTTACTTCGGAAGCGACTCTTGACGGTGATGTCATCGATATAGCATTCGACCGTCTTGCGCATATATTTACAAAAAATGGTGTTCATAACTCGTTGGTATGTAGTACTTGTATTCTTCAGACCAAAGGGCATGATTGTGTAGCAGTAAACTCCTATTGGCGTTCGAAATAATATGTGCTTCTCGTCGCTAGGAAAGATCTTAATTTGATTAAAACCTAAGAATTTGTCCATGAAGGACATGCGCTCGAAGCCACAAGTGTTATCGATCATTATATCTGTGATGGGGGGGGGACTCGTCCTTTGGGCATGCTACGTTTATATTACAAAAATCGATGCAGATTCGAATCTTTTCGTTCTTTTTAACGACGGGCACGATATTTACTACCCAGTCCCCATGTTATTCCTTGCGGATGAAGCTACTAGATATCATCTTATTGACTTCAGCTTTGATGGCATGTCACCCTCACATTTTCAATTAAGGATAGTTTGGTAATTGACACGGGTATTTTTATTTTTAGGATTTATTATATTTAAATATTGTGCATGCATAATTAATTATTTGTTGTATTATTTAATTATTGTTAGATGCTAGATTATTTTAGACTTGTGTAGTGGACCTAACCATATAATTAGATGCATGAACCCAATATTTTAGTTTAGTTTAGATTGAGCCCATGAATTAGGCCCATGGATTAGGAGGATGGATTAATTAGTGAAACCATTAGACTAGAACATTTTCCCTTAATTAATTTCTTCATGAGAGGCCCCAAGGGGTATTTTAGATATTTCACAATTGCTTGGGGAAGGGGTATATGGTCGGCCATATGAGGTGGAGAGAGAGTGTCTCTCATTTCATTTGGTTTATTCCAATTAGATCTACATTTTTCTCCTTTCTAATTTCCTTCATTCCCTCACCATTCTTTCACAAATTTCTTCCTAATTTTATTTCCTATTTCTCAATTGAGGCTACTACAATAAGGATCTAGAAGAAGAAAGTAAGAGGAGGTCAAGATCTACAAGGAGGAGCTACATTCAATATTTGGGAATTTTTATTGGGAATCCATATCCCAATAGGTACATTTTAGTTTTTTCTCTTGTAGTAGGTTCTAAATATAAGATTTAACCATGATAAATAATCTTAAATGCATAGGCTACCCATAGAAATTGGTTTTAGGTTCATAGGAGACCTATGGTAGAAGTTATGTGTATTTTTGTATCAATTTTGGGGGAATTTCGAGATTGGTACATGTGGTGCTTGTCAATTGGTCAAATATTAATATGACATATGATTGCTTGTTTGTGACTAGTGTTATGTCCACAATTGGGTACGTATAGGCCGTATCTCGTCAATTTGACGATACGGAATGATTTTGGAGATTTTTCTTCGATACGGGGATTTATGCATATTATTTTTTGACACGGACACGTAGTTGTTATTATTATTGTTCGTATTTGTCATAATTAGTATTTTAGACTTGCTCGTGTCCTTCGGGATACGTTTGGTTGTGTGGTAGAGCCGTATCGCAAGCGTATCATAGAATTAGTGTGATATGGATGCGGTGCACTCCACGTGTTTATTCATTTATCCTCATTTCTATGTGTGCTTGTGTGTATATATATATATATATATATGGTATATTATATAATATATATATGTATTTAAGTTTGTATTATGTGATATAGTATATATATATATATATATATATATATATATATATATATATATATATATATGTCTATGTGTGTATGTGATACCTATAGAGTGTATATATATAGTTATGTGTTGTATGTTATGTGTTTATGAGTGTGTGTGTGAGAAGGAGCAACATATTAGCTGACAGTGTGCACTGTGTGTGCACAACAACTCGTACAGTCCTCAACAATATGTGTGCAGCATCAAGCAACTGCAGAGCATGGCAGTCAGTTCAATGCAGTGTGCATTAAGGTATCAGTTCTGTATCAGAGTCAGCAACATAGGTAGGTCTGCAGCCAAGTGCACTCAGGGAGGTGCAACCTCGAGCCACTGCAGTGCAAGTGAGCAGCAACTCTGAGCATTCACTATAGTTAGGTAGTACAGCAATCGACCAAGCAGAGGCAGTAGCACCAGTGCATCAACTGCACAGTACAGTACAAAAATGTTTAGCTTCAATAATGCATAAAACCTGCAGTACCTTAAAGCAGTATGATTCAGCAGCCAAGTGCAGGAGGGTTAGCAGTATCCTCACTGCAACAAACTGAGGAGGGTACCTGCAGTATCAGTTATCAGCTCGTGCATTGAAGAGCAGGGAGCAGTTGCATCCTCAATGCAACTGCACAGTGGCAGCATGCATTGAGCAAGGAAGTTCAGCCAACTGCAGCTGAGCAAGCAGTGTGCCACACCTCGAAGCACAGCAGCTTGGGCAGTGATCCATCTTCGAGAGCAATGTGCAGTTTTAGTTTAGCCAACTGCAGGGTGTACTGTGTAGTGACCAACTGCACAGTTCAGACAGGAAGTTCAGTTCAACAACATGCATCTCGAGCACAACAAGCTTTCATCAGTTCAGCAGCAACACCTCACTGTGCAGTATCAGGTATCAGTGCAACAGAGAGGTCAAAACTGTATCATTTTAATTTTATGCACAGTATCAGTATCAAGTGGGGTATTTGGACAAATTAGGTTGGTTGTGGTTTAGTGAGTTAGTGTATTAGTTAATATAGTGTATTAGTTAGTTATATACTTTTTACGTTCATATATATATATATATATATATATATATATATATATATATATTAGGCTAATAACTATATCTAGGTATGTATGTTGTATTGATGATAGGTAGTAGGTATGTATTAGTATATGATGCATGTTAGTAGTTAGTAGGTATTATATTGATACATCATTTATGTTAATTTAGTTATATTAGTATAGTCTAAGGTTATAGGGTTTTAGCTATATATTAATTATACTCATGGGGTTTGACATTACCTTGGGATACCAAGGTAAAGTCAAGGTAAGGGGTCGACACCAAGGTATTAGGTTTGGGTATTGAGATAGGTTATGATACGCATTTGTGCAAGGCTAAGGTATCCTATCTTTCATTGATTTGTTAAGTACTATATATATATACTAGTGTATATCTACAAATTACTATTATCATATATTTAAACTTGTGTATCTTAGGATACGGTATTTTGGTATGTTTTATAGTATCATAGATTAGCTTGTATAGCTTAGTTTCATAGCATATCGACCTAGTATCTTAGTGTTAGACTCTTACAACCTAGAAATAGTCGGTTTGACTTAGAAATGGCTTATTGACCTAGAATTGCATCAATTTAACTTATTTTTATTCATGAACCTTGTATTGATGCAACATATCATATATAGGCCTGTGTGACACCAGCTTGGGCATCGAGAGATACACCTTACTCAGGGCTTCTAGCGAGTACATTTCTCTGATAGTTTTTAATTTATAATAGTGTATATATATATGTTCTAGAATTGTATACTTGATTCCGATACAGGAATTTCATGAACTTGTACTACATGGATCCCGTCAGGAGATGTTATCCCCTACCGTGTTCAGCGGGTACTCCTGTACATGTATTTTATCGTGTACATTGGGTATTAATTTATATTTTGTGTTTATATACTGCTCGTATTTAGTATGCTTATTCGTGTACACATACTGCTTGTGTTCAGTATTATTATATTCGTGTACACCCACTGCTCATGTTCTGTGGTCATATTCGTGTTCGTAGCGTGTCGTGATTGGATACATTGGTATTAGTTGGGGATGGGAGAGTAAAAGTTGATTATGTGATCAAATCCTCATTGTTCATCGTGTACATTCTGATTATATACCTCACTTATAATCGTCTTACCTTATTGATCATGTTCACCCAAACCGATCACATAATAAACTTGTATTCCGAGACACATTAGTTAGATTGCAGTTATTTTATCATATTGTAGATATTATATTATTGTTCTATATTTTCGTACATTACCTGTATATATATTGTTCATTTATTCATGTGTTAGTGATCTTGTATTTCATTTATATTATCTATTTTATATCCTTGATTATGTTATTGAAACTGCTTTCAGAGGTATGTACTTTGCTCCAATCCTGACTGGATATATTTTTTCAGATGATTGGCTTATAGAGCAGTGTCCCACATTCTACGGGCCGCAGGACGGTGTACCTTTAGAGGATACTCCTATAAACTAGGAGGACTTAGTTGCAGAGCCCGAGGAGGTCTAGTTTATTTGTGTTGGCTTGTATTAGACTATTTTTGGAGATTCACAGTTTGTATTATTATTTCAGATTATGGATTGTATCTTATTCTTTCCTTCGCTATTCCATTCGTGCTTTATCTTTCTTAGTTTATTTTGTGATTGAGATTAGTTATATCTTGTAAGATAACATATTATTCCTCCATTTGGAGTTGAGATGATTGACAGGTACCATATTATATTGTTGAGATGTTAGATAGTTAGAAATGACCCAGACAGTATTTTACCACCGATGTTGTGGCGTAGGCTGGGCGTAACCACGTACTTGTGCCCGTATATCCGGGTGTGGGTCATGACACGACATTCATAATGTCTGGACAAAAATACCGTTGTTGCTTCTTTACGGGCTTGGCGTTCGACAAGATATTGAGTTTATGGACCGCAATCTGGGGGTCCAACCCAGGCATGTATTCATAGCTCCAGGCAAAGATATCGATATATTCCATTACAAGCTGTAATAGGGATTCCCGATCCTCATCGGACAGACTTTTGCTGATGAAGATAGGTTTAGGGGAGGATTCATCGCCCAGAACGCCTTGTATAATTTCGTCTTTAGTGGGAGATTCTCGTTGTTTGAACCATATTTTCCATTGTAAGTCTAGACGTTAGGTCCATGGTTCTACTATAAAGAGTTCAGGCGGATCCTCGTCGTCTTCCTCCGGGTCGACTGACACCATGTTGGCAGACAACGCCTGTTTGAGCATCTCCCCGATACTGATATTGAAGTCCCAAGCAGAATATTTTGAAGAGTGAGAATGTAATTCGTCCTCTTCTTACGAGGCATCAGGAGGTGACGGGGGTGTGACATACCCCAACCCATGTCGGGTTTTCTAGTAGTATGCCTCGGATTTGCCCGTAAGGGCGTGGAAATGCAGAGGCATTCGCCGACCTTTGCCGTAGTTTAAGCCTTTAGCGGCCTTCATGTCGTAGCCCATCCTCTAGATAAGGTGCTAGGCTTGAGCACTGTATCGATAAGGTTGCATTTTGCCGGTATCGGGTTCTGGCTCATGTTCTTCTGGAATGAAGGACTGGGAATATTTTACTCTACCGAAGATGATGGATTTGTCCCCCTCCTCCTTGTTGGTACTATAAAGTAGGAGTCTCGAATAGGGAGAACTTGGTTCACTGGATAGGTGATAGTCACCTGTATATGTAGTTGTAACCCTTTGCCGTGTTCTAAGGAGTATATTGTACTTAAGTGTGCGACATCTGGATAATTCAAAGACAACCCTTTATTTATGAAATAAGGTACTTTATCCACCAGGATTATATCATCGAGAGAGGGAGTATCAGCGTGAGTATCTATGTATTCCTCTAACTCGTCTTTCTCGAAATTTGCTTCCAGTGCGAATGGTGGCTTTGGGGCCCTCCTCTGGAGTTTAACAACTAGGGGTTTAGGAGCAAGAGCCGGTGTTGGGTCATTTTTTTATGGTTGGCAGGGTCTTCGCAATACGGTTAGAGGTTTTGGTGCCTTCCTTTAAAGTTTTATCACCAGGGGAGGAGCTGTGTTTTGAGCACGTACTTTAAAGTGAATTATCAAAGGCTTCTTCGAGGTTACGACGGCCTCTACTTTTTTATCAGCATTATTTCCTCCTTCATCTTGCTGACTTCGTTTATACAAGATTGAGTCAGAGTAATATGCCTCGATCCCTTTAAAGGTATCGACATCAGCGAACTCGGTCTTGACAATACCATTATGGTCGACATAATTCAGGCACTGGTATAAATTCGAAGGCATGATCATGTATTCATGTATCCATGAATGTCCTAATAAGATATTGTAGGATACATTTACGTATATGACGTAGGAAGTGACCTCTGTTCGTAAGTTGCTAATCTGGCATTTCAAGCGAATCTTTTTCATAGGGTAGCTTCTTTCGGCATTGAATCCACTAATGGTGCTGTTGGTCGCCGCTAATCGATGCATTGGGATCCCGAGAGTCTGAAGCAGGATGAGGGGGATGATGCTGATAGAGGAACCATGATCGATGTGCATTTGATCCACCTTGATGGCCCCTTTTTAACTAGTATAATAAAGAGGGCGATCATGCCTGTTATTTTTGAGCAACATGTCCTGTTCTAAAAATGTGATATTTGGTATTGCTTCCATCGCATTGTGGCAGTAAGGGAATGCAACGGGGTCCTCGGCCAGTGGCTTGACCTGGGACAGATAAGAATCAACATTCTGCATTGCCTCACTTAGAGCTTCCCAAGTGTCTTTGGAGAGTCGGAGAACTTCGAAGAGTGACAACTTCGCCGGAACATTGGCAAGCTGTGCCAATATGTCAAAGTTGAAGGGCTTGTCGAGCCCTTGAACCGTTTCCTTGTTCAATGGCTTATCGAAGCGAGTTTCCTTCTGCTTCGGCTTGTCTACTATCGGGGGCTGGGATGGACCTGGGTCAGATGCAACACGTACAGGTACAATGGTCAGCAAAACATCATCTTTTGGGTTATTGTACTCCCGTTGGTAGGCGAGGCTTGATCGAGTTGCCCCTGCCATGGCTTCTTCGGTGGTGGGAGAAACCATGTGATAGGACTTGACGTTCCGTTTCTTGGACTTAGTGGCGGAAGGTGCTGCTTGTTTCATCAGGTCCTTAGTAAGGTTTGGGTGAACCCACATGACCTCGCCCCAAGGTGTAGTAAGTGGTATCAACCCGGTTGTTTGGTTGCGAGCTAGGGGGGATAATGACAACCTCTATTATTTCTTTAGGGATTGAGACAACTCTATCTTGGGCTTTCGTCGCTAGAAAATTACCTAACAGGAGGGACACCATATTGGCAGCGACTGTCTTGTCTTCAAAGTCTAAGTTAAGAGCTTTGGTATCAATCAGGCACTGGATATATCTCTTCAACACGTAGCAATCCTGTATCGAGTGGTGGACGTACAGATGATAATAGAAATATTTGCGGTCGTCGACCATGAATGCCTCATCTGAACGTCTGATATCAAGGAGTCGGAGCTTGTTTTCCTTCATTAGTATGTCAAAGATTGCCATGACATCATCGTCCTCGAAAGAGTAGGTCTTTTTTTGTTTTGGAGCCTCTGCGGGCTTCTGCTCAGGTTTTTTGGTTATATTGGCGACAAGGGCCTGCTTTTCCTTGCCATCCTATGTGTTATTTTCGTCGTCGTTGTTGTTGTAGGGATGTTTTCCCCTATCATCAGCGACGGGGATCTGTATTCCCAAGAGAAGGGCGTTATTCACTTTTTTCTTAGCACCGACAACATTTATGATGAACGTCGTCCAGTCTTTGAACTGAGAGTCGCCCATCTAGAGTCTGACCGCGAAAAGGAGATTTCTCTGGTAGGTGTCCATCAGCGTCGACTTAGCATAGCTTTCCTGTACCGCTCAATGTACTCTCATACAAACTCTTTCTTTTTTTGCGTGATGTCAATTAGAGATAACATCATCATGTCATTTACCTGTCATAAAATCGAGCGAGAAAAAGACCCTTAATATTGTCCAATGATGAAATACAATTATTCTGGAGGCTGAGAACCAATCGAAGGCTACTCCGGACAATTCTTCGACAAAGAGCTTGGTGAGGAGAGCGTCACTACGAGGCAAACACCCCGTTACCATCTTGAAGTAACTCATGTATTGACGAGGGGATGTTTTCCCATCAAATGGAGTTAAGTTAAAGGGCTTATACTTGGGCGGGTAAAATAAATCTCTCCACTCGAGGGGACACGGTTGTCGAATCTTGAGCTCGCATAGTGAGTTCCAGTTGCCTATTGAGTCTAGGCGGCTTAGGAGTTCTTGTACCTCCCGTATTGGTTCCTGGGCTTCATCTGCTGCAGAGGGAGCAGTGGATCCGGGCAGGAGATGATTACCGCCAGCGGGTGGAGCGGTTGCATTTTAATCCTTGTTAGTCCCAGGGTCCAGGCTTGCTTGACTAGAGGCCCTTGCTGGTTGGGAGGAAATGTTTGCTTTGATCTCCAACATCACCTGGGTAAAGGATTGTATCAACGCACTCACGGTCTGCATCATGGACTCGTGGGTCTCAAGACGCTGTTGATCGCTAGGGCCCTCATGATCATCCCCTTCCATGTATACGATTGTAACATGGGGAGAGATGGATAGGGAGGTAGATGCTATACTTTCGGTATTGGACTCTTATAATGAGTAATCCTCAGGGAAAGTTGGCAGTGTTGCATCCTCTTTGGAATCGGAGGGAACACTACCCCAGCGTATGAAGCTGCTTCTTCTGGATGAGGGTGGCTACTCCCAGGGGTCTCAGTGTATGTTCCTTGGGAATCGTTGTCTCCTCAGAATGCCGAGTTATTATAGAATCATGGAGGATCGCTACCCCCAGCTTGCAAAGCTGTCTGGGATCCCAAGGGGGAACTACCCCCATCCGTTGATAGTTTCTTCTTTGAGCGGCTGCCCAGGAAAACTCTTTCTGCAGGTACCGCTGTTTGTCCTCCCTGGACCCCCGTCTTCTCGACCCGTTGTCCGAGAGTGGGGGGTTGTAGATGTTAGATTTCTGACCTCCTCTTACGGAGGAGGATTTCCAGGCTGAATAACACGAGGCAAAGGAAAGCTCCTCCTCCCCCGGTGCTTGCACCTGTTCTCCAAGACTTTTTCGGATGGGTACCTTGGGTTGTAGTCGTTGAAACACCAATTGCCTAGCTATAGGTACTGCTACTTTGGTACAGCAGAAGTCGATGGTGATGCTGGCATAATGATGCCCTGGGGAGGATACCTCACATGCCATAGTTGTTTCACTCACCTTGCGCTTGTGATTGGTCATGCTGCGCAAGTCAAGCGAGGGATGCCTCACCTTTACATCCTCTTTGTGAGCATGGAGAAATCGAGCACAGGGACATGTAGGTATTATTTTTTCTCTCTGACCTGGTATTCGAACAAGAACTTGACCCATGCTACAGACGGAAGACTTTTTAGACTAACACTGTCCGCTTGCCACTGCGGCTGGATGCATGGGTCGGTCTTGTATAACTTTTCGTCAGAATCACGTATAACAGTTAGCGGCACATGCTGACAGTCCGTCAACTGAGCAGTTGCTTGAGCTTTGCGAGCTCACATTGCCCTAGACTTTTTTGACTTAGCATGCACTAGTGCATAATACGAAGAGTTCAAGTTAGAGTTTTATTTATTTCCAGTAGGGCAAATTGAGTCATCACCGCATGAGATTCTTTTAAAGATAAAATCTATATTGTCTTCTGGGGTGCATACAGCTATCTTCTGAGTAGGCCGCATAGATCTCAGTGCCGTATGCTTCTTCTTCTGCGTTCTTCGAAGTGGACGAATGGAGAGTGCATCAGCCCCTGAGTTTCTGGCATCGTAGGGCTTTTCTCTGCCAGAGCTCAGGTGTTGAGTACTCTTATCTTCAGTGGTGGCTGCGACCTGAGCAGGGGCTGCATGTGTGGGAACGTGACATGCCTCTTGAGCAGCAGGCAGGGAGCGTATGCTCCATAGTTGGGTAAGGCGCAGCTGTCTTGGCAACCCATGTATTGCGGCTCTTCTTAGGCTTTACTAGCCTTGGTGAAGGGCTCACGCTATATTCCGACAATATCTCCTCGAAGGCTTGTTTGTCGAAGCGTATGACCAACATCCTCTGGGTAGACCCCAACTTCGTTGAGTCAGACTGCATCACCAATATTTCATCAATGGAAAAGCTCTTCCCTAGTAGAGTCCCCATCTTATTCGCCATTAAAACCAGTTTGAACAAACTTTGGTGTTTAATTCACGAAAGAGAATACAAAGAAATCCTAAACTAAAAATCTAAGTATATTTTTTTTTATTCTGGGGAGTGGGACGATGAAGATCGAGCACTGTAATGGCTCCTTTACTCCGTTAATGATCTGACTGAAGAAGGGAAATAATTTCTCTCTTGCTTTTGTGCCTGCCTCTTTGTGCCTGCCCCTGTCTGTCTGTGTGTGGGTATACCACCATAATATTTATAGCCATCGTGTTATATAATCATGTGCACGCTTGTACCATAGGCACATGGATATTGGGAGCTTCCACGTGTACATCCTTAACAGGATACAGTTCCAACCATGGAAGCGAGTCCAGGCCGAGCTGTCACGTGGACTTTTGTTGTGATTTGCTGTTGCTGAAGATCTGGGTGGTTCTCGTCTTTTGTGTGCGTGACTTGGTCAGCTTGACACGTTGCCCGCACTTAGTTGGAGAATTATTTCAGTCATAACAAAAATATTTCATCTCAGAGAACCTTGTCACATTGGACGCATAGAGTCTGGGCCGCATGTGACACATGGAACGCATAGAGTCTGGAATGCATGGGACCAAAGACACAAGGGATGCATGGAGTATTGGATGCATTGGGCCAGAGACGCATGGGACGCATGGAGCCTTTGTTTTGTTGTACTTGTGGCGCTATAAACCCGTCAAAAGTAAATTTAATAATTACATAAGGTTATGTCGTTTAGCGTGCTCGTGCCTTTTGAGGCATTCAAAAAGTTCTTTTTTCTGGATTCTATGTCAGACACAATCTAGTGTCGGGTCTTTATGTGTCCAATATTGGGGCGCATGTATGTTATTTTTTTCGGCCGCATAAACATTCTGCGGCCTGATTTTTTCTGAGTCGATCTTGGCGCGCATGGTTGTTAGACGCATAAATCCATATTTTTATGCTTCTTCAGTGCCGCATAGTCATCATGCCACATAAAAACCACTATCTTTTGCACCTATCTTTCAGAGTTTACTATTTCTGTCGCATAGTGCATATGGCATAGGTTTCCAAAATTTACTGCCTTTGGGCTAAATGGCGCATAAACGCTGGCGCATGGTTTTAGAATTGTTCATGCTTCTGCAAGTTCAAAACTTGAATAAGTTTGAAATACTTTGAAAGAAGCATGTTATAGAATTTTTAGCTTGGCGCTTAAGTTTTTGTCGCATATTGCTGTTTGGAGACGCATGGCGCATTGGATGCAGGCGCAAAAACTTCTGTTGCCAGGCTGTCAAATCTTTCTTGATTTTTGTGCAGACAAAAAACTTTTAAAATCCTAAAATGTTGTCTTCGCATGGATGTGAGAATCAAGGCATCTGTTTTGGCTCTTTGATTGTCATATATCGCGTATTTCAAAGTTTTACATGTATGTAAATGCAACGATTGCACATGATTCACCATAATTAATGTGCAAATGATCAGCCGCAGATAGCGCATAGGCTCAGCCTAAAAAATAGTATTTGCTAAAGAAAGAGAAAAACTTCTCTCTCAAAATTTCAAATTTCTCTGAGTTTTCAGCCTCTTCCTTTCTTTATTCCTCTATCAAAATAGCCCCAAAATCCACCTCCTCCGTCGTGAAGAAGGCTGTTAAGGGCAAAGAAAAGGCCACTAAACAGGTTGTCACTGCCACGCCGTCGAATATTCATCCTGATATGCAAGAAAAATCAAGGGTGAGAAGAAAACCCGAACTTAGTGAAGGAGATGATTGCTAGCGCATAAGCGCTATGAACATAGAGACACAAATACATCATCTGTCGCATGGATGATAAATCATTTAGTACATGCGCAGACGAAACTCTTCTGCAAATGCGCAAGGTCGTTGCTACAAAGCTTCGTCATGAATATGCACAGATGGAAAACACTTTCCACTATGTGCATAGATGTAGCTGTCTATGAGATGCTGCATCTTCTATATGCGCAGGAAAGCTATACGCAGCTACTTCACACATGGGTGTGGTTGTCTTTCAGACATCGCACCATGAACATGTGTTAGTAGTCGATACGTGCATACATCTAGAACTCTTATCTCTGCGACCGAAATGCTCGGCGCATAGCCATGTGGTTCATGACTTTACAGAATTCCAAAGAGTAGCTTAGTCATATGTATGACTTTGTTTGTGACTAACTAGATATGCGCATGTACCTTATACATATAGGGCTCCTTTCCTGAATATTCTTCTTTAATCTTTTTTCTAGATAAAATTGGTCAATCATTCCTAACATCTTGATCTTCTTTGTAGTATTATTTGATGTGGCCCCCCTTTGGTGAGATACTCCTTGGGTCTGCACAAGCTATGCTGGGTATCAACTATGATGACATAGTGGCCACTGTCAGGGCCAAGATTAATAAGGATAAGCCTATCCCTCGTCAAAAAATTATATATGAATATTTGGAGACCTTCCTCTTATTTCTGATGAACTCCGGGAAGATTCATGTTGGAGGCAGCCAGACTTTCAAGAACCCCTCCTTCTTGTTCGGAGTTGCTTTAACCACTTTTGTTCATAAGGTGATGAAGATAAAAGAAAAGTGGTTTTTTTACGTCTTGTGAGAAGAAGATGTATATACCCACGATGGAACACCATCTACCACTCTCAGCTTTCTTTGTGAATGTGAGCACAGATATCCTACTAGAGATAATATGGACATAGTAGAATGTTGTATTCTTTAGGGACATTTTGCTGGAAAATTTTAGTGGACTTATTATCAATGACGTACCTAAGGCTAGGTACAGATAATAAGTTGCAAGGACTCGTACTATCAGAGGTAGTATGGACATGATAAATGGAATATTTTCTCAGAGGCAATGTGGATGTGGGAGAATAATCATACTTTTATGGAGAATTAATTTTTGTG
The DNA here is from genome assembly GCA_036927795.1 of Iris macrosiphon. Classification (NCBI taxonomy): domain Eukaryota; kingdom Viridiplantae; phylum Streptophyta; class Magnoliopsida; order Asparagales; family Iridaceae; genus Iris; species Iris macrosiphon. The sequence goes on along the minus strand of JAYESA010000001.1, from coordinate 38,591,185 downwards.
AGAAAATAATTCAGACGTGATATGGACATGATTATTTTCTAGGAGTTGATTACTTCTAAACCAGCTGAGGATTAAAAATAAGAAATTTTTAGAGCGACTGGGCTCCTAAGATTGGCTCACTCGACTGAGGAGGAGTATAGAAGAGAGTTCATAGGTAATATGGACATGAACCGCCATTGAGAATATTTTAACCTAACTAGGAAGAAAATATTCGAGAATAAAGTATTTCCAATCCAACTGGGATTGAAAATTAGACATCCTTAGAGCGACTGGCTATAAGAATATGTTTGTTTACTTGGGGAAAACATAATTTGTTGATCTCAACGAGAATGTTTCGTAGGATCTGAGAATTATTCCGCTGGAAAATTCTGAGGATCTATTATCTATTACGTATCCAAGACTCTTGAATACGGATAATAGCTCGAAATGGTGAAAAATTTACTTACTCTCTTAGGGAAACCACTAGAAACTAGTAATGTTGGGGGGGGGTGCAGCAAATATGCCTGCTAAGGACACTTTCAATTTGAAAGAATTTCTAACCACACTGAAAATTTGAAATTTTATGGAAGAGTTTTAAGAGGATCTATTATCCATAACATATCCAAGACTCTTAAATACGGATAATAGCTTTAAACCCTACGAGGAATAAATGTCTCACTGTACATTTACATCGTTGGGGAAAGTTTTAACGTAAATCTTGTATATTTTAATGTGATTTGCTAGGGATAGGAGAATACACATCATACTATGCCAATATGGCTAGGATTAGACCTAGTATTTCTTTAAGAATTTGACATTGATCAACATCATCAACAAATTTCCCTTAGGCTTTGCGAGCTTGTAAGCATCGTTGGAATACACTGACTTCACCACGAATAGGCCCACTCATTTAGGCTGGAATTTGCCCTTGGACGTGTGTCATAACCATTGGTCTTCTCACTACTAAGACAAGGTCACCGATTTGGAATACTCTTTTTTTACCTTTTTGTTAAAGGCCTTGAAAATACGTGCTTGGTATAGCTCAATACGCTGTTGAGATACATACATTTTTTACCAAGTGCTTCCAACTATTGTAATTGTAAACGGTAGTTATCTTCAGTTGTTAATTCATTGGAGAGAGCTATCTGGAGAGGGGATATGGACTTCCAAGGAAAGAGCTGCCTCACTCCCGTAAACCAGAGAAAATGGACTACTAGAAGTTGGCATTCGGACCGTTGTGCAATAAGCCCAAAGACATTCACCAAGATTCTCATTCCAATTGCGTTTGTTGGATAAAATGAACTTCTTGAGCGGCTTGATAATCTTCTTATTAAAACCTTATGCTAATTCATTCGCTGCTGGATTATACGATGTTGAAGCTATATTTTGGATTCAGTTCTTGTAGTAAAACCGATAAAAATGCATGGCTCATGAGTTGTGGATAATTATCGTGAATGATCCTTCGAGGGAGGCCAAAACCGTAAATAACGTGATGCTTAATAAAGCTAATTACATTCGACGTCTTTACTTCAATGAGCAGTATAGCTTTCGCCTATTTAGAAAAGTAATCGATTATAGCAAGGATAAACTGATGATATTTGGATGAGGGAGGGCTAATTAGACTAATGACTTCCATACCCCATGCTTCAAATGGCCATGACATGGTCATCGGATGTAAGAACTCTAACAGTTGACGAATGAAGTCCGTGTGCATCTGACACGCCCTGTGCTTTCTTGTATATTATATGGCATCTGCTACCATAGTGTGCTAATAGTAACCCATACATCTGAGGCGATCCTGCAACTTAGGACCTGACTGATGTGCACCACATGTACCATCGTAAACTTCAAAGAGAGCTTGTTTTGTTTCTGTGTCTAATAAATATTATAGGAAAAGCCCATCATATGAACGGCGTTAAACGTCTTGGTGGATGTATCGTAATAGAATCGGAGGGAGTGCCTCTTAACAGAAATAGCTTCCTTCAGATCGTCTTAAAGAATTACACAGATACTATAGTCTATGAACGAGAATCTTACTCCCTCTTTATGGCAGCTATCTCTTCGTTAGTCTTTGACATCAAAATTTGTCTCTGCAACATATCTTTGACAAATATATAGGTTGTTCCTGGAATAAAATAGATCTCGACCAATCACTACGATCGATTGCTGATTTTTGAGTAAAATAGCTAAGGAAGTTGCAAGCCCAGCAAGAGCATCTGATTTAATATTTTGGAATCGAGGAACATGCTCAATAAAGAATCCTAAGAAGTTTGAAGCAATATCAATGATAGCCCTATAGTACGAGATAAGGTCTTCATGCCAAACCTCGTATTCTCTTCCGACTTGGCTAACTATCATCTTAGAATCACCCTAAGCTTCTAAATAGCCGACCCCCAGCTATTTAGCTAACTGGAGTCCAATGATCAAAGCGTTATACTCTACCACATTGTTGGAACACGATTCTGTGAGGGAATATGCACGATAAATAACAAAGTTGTCACGGGAATCAAATACTATCCCTACACATGTCACAATATTGCCTTTGGGTCCTATTATCGAAGCATCGTCGAAGATTATTTGCCAAATCGACTTTTTCGATGTTGTGTTCGACTCCAATACGTCGTCTGGAATGTCGTAGTAAAGATATTTCTGGCACCAGATGAGCTGTCATAAAATTGGCCAATGCTTGGCACTTGACTGCCTTCTGTGGGACGAACACCCTGTTATATGGAGAAAGCAAAATTGTCCATGTATCTAGGTTAGAATTCACTGCCCCTGGTTTAGTCATAAGCACTCTGAGGGGATTTACCCAAGAGATGACATGGATTGTTTACCCGTACATAATGTCATCTTCTGAATAACAAATTTTAAAGCCAGACACTCCTTTTTCACAGGATTTTATCTGTGTTCGGCACCAACTATCATTCGATTGAGATACTAGATGGCGTGTTCATAACCTGCATCATTCTTTCGAGCTATCAGTGTATCGAGGAAATCATCCACCGCACGAACTGTAAACCCCTTCAAATTATATTTTTGGTAGACTAGATATGGTTAAAAATTTTGGTTTAGCATCATGTTGTTTAAGGTTTAGAAATTAGGTTGCGTAGACTGATTCTTTAATTTAAACCCTTAATGTACCTTACCATTTCTACAATAATTGGAGCCCAACAATAGCCTTTAATTTCCAACAAATTGTTGCAATCTTGACTTGACAAGCCAACCTCGGTACTGGATATTTCGGTCACTCACAAACACACTCCCTTTTACTATAATTTAATTACACAACTTCCCAGTCACAAAAATTAATTTTTTAATCCTATATCGTGTACCTATGTCGTTGCCATCGATTTGGGGACACAAACTCAACCCGTTTCGCCGAACCAATTAAAGGGTCCAAGACTGACACCAAGCCTACACCATTCATGATCTTTGTATCACTCCTAATTGAGATCCCATGTACTCCCATTTAAATTAAGAGTACATATGATACTTTATTTAATTAAATTGGAGACACCAACTAAACCTAATCCCAACCTAACCCCAACTTAACCCAACACCCATTCATGAGGCCCATACAAAACACACAATACCCCCTCACCCTATAAAATACCAAACACCACTTTCCACACCAAATCCTCACCATTTTTCCTTTCTTTGCAAACACCCAAATGTTAAGGGGCTTAATGGCAAAAAGGGTGCTAGGTGTCACCACCCTATTGGTGAAAGCCAATGAAGAAAACCCTCCCTCAACCTCACATGACCGGTCATTCATCCTCTCTCTCCCCTTTTGTTATGTACAACTTTTTATGTTGAATCAAAACCCTTGATTCAAATTTCTACACCATCACAACCACACACCCACTCTATATTAACTCTCACACACAACCCTACCACCACATGTGGTAGGCCCTAATCCCTAGAAAAACCTAGGAATTCCTGCCCCCCCTCACTCTCCCTCCTCCCTCTACTTATTCACAGCCGACCTCTTCTTTCCTTTTCTTATTTTTCTTCATTCTTCATTCTTCTTCTTCTTCTTCTTCACTTCTCCATCACCTCTAGCCTGCACCATTGCAGAACACCACCTCCGGCCAACTCTCCTCCACCACCTTGAGCCTCCACCTGCCACTGCATCCCTGACCCGAGCAGCAACCACCTCCAGCTCGAGCCTCCACCAGAGCACCAATACGATCCACCACCACCTACTGCCTCCTACACCCTGCCTTCTCCACGGACCACCACTCCACCCGCCGCTGCCAACTCTCCTCCACGAACCACCCGCAGCACCACCACCTTCACCGCCTCCACCTTCACTGCCTCCGTTACCTCGAGCACTACTTGTCGCTGCTATCTCTTCCACGAGCAGCAGCCCATCGTCGGAGCACCACCACGACCACCAGCCTCCTCTATGACCAGCATCACCACCACCTACTGTCAACACCACCCGCACCACCACCTTCACCCGCTGCCCCTCTACTGGAGTACCGCCATCCGACCATCTCCACCACGATCCACCATCACCTCAAGCACCACCACCCCGACCTTCACTTTCAGCACCATCACGACCTTCACCTCTAGTACCACCACCCTCACGCAGCCGAGCACCACCACTACCTCGGTCAACACGCGCACCACCCCTGCGGTCGACGCCATCCCTGACCAAGGTCACAGCACCGTCGCTGCCACCACCCGCAGCCACGTGGATAACTCCTCATCCTTCTCTATTTTATGTAGTTATGTTTGTATATGCTAGGAAAACCTAGTTAGGGTTAGGGTTTCATAAATAAATCCCATGCATAATTTAATAGAAAATATTGAGGTTAGATATATGTGTGGAATGGTTTTATAGTAAATTATTATGGTTATTTGTATGTGAATTTAATAATTTATAACTAATTATTTGAGGATAAATAAATATGGGAAATTCATATGTTGGGGATGTACCAATGAATTTTGGTATGTTAGTGATTATATGAATAAGGATGAGCATAACTTAAATGACTGAAATCACTGTGATGAATATTAGTGGTTGGAGATATTGTTTGAGGACGTTATACTGATTGTTGATCGTATTTGATGCAACGTTACCCTAGTCAACTTGGGTCAACCCTCTAGTTAGTATCTAGGTGTGTTATGTAACTAAGACAGAAGCCTATGCTAGACGTGTTGTCACCTCTTATTTTAGAATAGTATCGAGCTAGATTATTAATTAATTTTATATAGCGCCTCTAGGTACTTCGGGATCCTCGGGCTTGAACGTTGTACCGGAGCCCCGCCTTCAGCATCCGGATCCAGGAAAGTATACCTTGCCATCCTGTATCTCAGTTCCTGATATACTGTTTATTCTATATATGCATTGTGTGCGCTTTAGATCAGAATCGTTACTTAGCGTTCGGGTCATATCCAGGTGCAGACGTTCGTTGGTAACGTATAGTATCGATTGATAGATGTTTGCGATACCTTGATGTACCTACTTGGTTACATCAGAATCCTAGGACATATTCAGACACCATCATCGTGCCAGACTTCCTGTATCCTGATACTGTCAGCATGACCAAAATCTGGTATGACTTTAGGGTCATGATTGTTGATAGTTACTTCAGTATGATGAGACTGTTAGATAGAGGTTCAGGTTCAACGAGCACTCGTTGACCGCATTGGGAGGAGAAGACAGTTACTAGATGTTTGGGCTACTTTGCACGCGATATATATATATATTCCTATTTATGTAGAGATCCTGTATCCGGAGTCATAGTATCACCCATGTGACTTTGTGCTCGGAGCTACGGTATGCCACGTGTGTCTCTGTGCCTCGAAGCTATGGTTTTATATTTGAAAAGCCCACGCGTCGAACATTGTCTTCAAAGTTGCGTCTCACTTAAGTGGTTATGCTAGATTACACCGCCGTAGCACATATTTCTTTTTGTTATACTATGACATACTATTTTTGTACCTTGTTACGTCCCTCTGAGGACCTGGTTCCCTTCCAGGATTAGGCGAGGAGGACTACCCGGAGGAGTACGAACCGGATGTATATCCAGGAGCAGGACTTGTTGTAGAGGATGAGATCCTTTCCGAGGACTTCGTTTGATCTCTGGTAGTGACTTCACCCTGGGCCCGGTATAATTATCTAGTTTGCAGATATTAGCTCTAGTTATCTTACTACTTTCATTCATTCAGTATTTGTATTAGCAGGTTTGTTCCCGTGTGACTCTATTCATATTTGTATTATGGTATATTTTCAGTCTTATTTCCCTTCTGCATATTAGTAGATATGATTTCTCTATGTGTTCTATATTCAGATGTCTGTGGATGAGATTTAGTTTTACTATTTATGTTTTATATATTGGGTTTTATTATTGTACTTTATAGCTTAGGTGCACTCCGTTGGGTCCATTAGATTGGGATGCCCGTCGATGTGTACCCGCTGGCCATTGCCACGTGGCTCAGTTCCTTATATTTAGAACTGGGGCATGACATGGTTTTTGTGGTGGCCCATGCAGGTCCGATTTAAATTGTCTTAGTTACCTGACTATGCCAAGAGAGCCTACAAATTAGGAATAAATATTAGGAATCTCATCTACATGCTTGAGTACTTCACATGACACCTCTACTTCAATTTTATTTTTTCCAATTTTTATCTTTTTTAATTCCTAAACGCTGATCTTAAATATGACTTCTTTCCAGAGTTATGAATCTCTATAGCGAACGTGTTACGCAGCCGGACGATGTCTCCCGTGACGCAGGGTCATCCGGGGAACCAAAACTGGGGCATGGTCTTCTGTTGACCCCAGCTCCCCAGGGACAGTCATCTAGGTAGCCAGAGGTTCCTCCAGATGGGCACCAGACTCTGCACCAGGCAGGTCATGAGGGCCAGAGGACCACAAGACAGGAGGAGCAACAATTGCCCCCACTACCTCCATTTTCTCCACAGATGCCATACATGTCTTTCCCACCAGGGAAACCCATGGACAGGCCGGAGATATTCCGATGGTCTACGCTATAATACAGGCCCAGCAACAGGCTCAGCAGCAGGCCCAGTAGCGCCAGGATGAGACCTTGAGAGAGAGTATTGACAGCTTTGGGACAGGCATTATCACCACCTTGCCAGTCGATGATGTAGTCTGTCATAGACTTTCGTCGTATGATACTACATCTATTTTCTAGCACAGAGGAGCCGATGGAGGTACACGCATGGCTCACCAGCATTCAACACCAGTTGGAGGCCACCGATCTCTCGAGGCATAGATGGATGACCGATGTCAGGATGTTGCTTACTGGCAACGCTCATTACTGGTGGCTTTCAAAGGAGGAGCATTTAGGGCCCGATCGGGTCACTTGGGAGGAGTTTTCTAGGCTCTTCTAGGAGATGTATATTCCTTCTACTGCCAAAGCAAAACTTCGGGACAGGTTCCAAAACCTCAGGCATGGCAGTTTGACCATTGAGGAGTACAATGCTGATTTTCTCCGTTTAAGTCATTTTGCACCGTACTTGATTCCGACTGAGGAGAAGAAGGCCGAGAAGTTCTATGAAGGCCTGAGTTTTGAGACGCAAAGATTCATTGGGTCTATAGCCTACCTCCTACTCCGAGGTTCTATTAGCAGCTCGACGCAAGGATCACATCAACAAGATGGAGGCCAGTCTGAAGCATTCATGTGCATCATCATCATCAGTTCGAGCTCCGCAGGAAGGACCTGCTGGTACCGTAGCAGCAGAGAGCAGCACCCTTGCAGGGACTAGTGATTCCCATATGCCATTACTGCGGCAAGAGGGGACACTTGTTGAGGGATTATCGACGGAGGTTGAAAGTATGCTTGAGATATGGGTTTGGCCAGCATGCAGTCCAGGATTTCCCAGACCAGAGGACTCCAGTACCGATGGTTCATCGACCAGCCTTGCCAGTACTGAGGCCTTACCAGCAGCCTCCCAGACCGAGGTCGCCCTACGCAAGAGTTAGGGCACTGCGACCACCAGCACCAGGAGGAAATCAGAAGAGTCCACCCTTGTCCCCAAAGGCAGTTCAATTCTAGCAGGCTCGATAGCAGCCGAGGGCACCAGTACCAGGATATGGCCAGGCCTATGCGATGACCATTGAGGAGGCAAAGACAACTAGAGAGGTGATTGCAGGTACTATCTTAGTAGCTTCATTACCAGGAGTAGTATTATTTGATTCTAGTGCCACATACTCTTTCATAGCTGCTAGTTTCGTGGCCACCAATAAAATAGCAACTGTACCCCTTCCGAAAATTAAGAGGATTCTTACGGAAGGTGGAATAGTACCAGTTAGTAACACTTATAGATCTTGTTCAGTAGTTGTTTGCGGGAAAGAGATGCGTGCCCGATTTCTAGTCTTCTCCATGCCAGACTATGACATTGTCCTGGGCATGTATTGGTTGAGCCAATACCACATGACGCTAGATTACCGACGTGGTTGTGTTATATTTAGACCACCAGATCACCCTGAGTTTGAGTTTATTCGGAGAGCCCAGAAGCATGGTATCCAACCTACCTTAGTGGCACACATTACAGAAGGTGAACCGTTGTACCCTCACTTTATATCAGAGTTTGAGGATGTGTTTCCAGAGGATCTTCCAGGCCTGTCACCTGATAGAGAGATAGAGTTCACTATAAAGTTGACTCCCGGAGCCGAGCCAGTTAGTTCCTCCGTCTACAGACTAGCACCGAAGCAGTTGGTTGAGTTGAAGGTCCAAGTAAATGATCTCTTAGACAAGGGTTTCATTCGGGCTAGTATTTCTCTATGGGGAGCACCCATCTTATTTGTGTCGAAGAAGGATGGGACGGTATGTTTGTGTATCGATTACAGGGAGCTAAATGTTGTAATGATAAAGAATAAGTACCCCCTTGTCGCGCATCGATGATTTATTTGATCAGCTGAGTGGCGCATGTGTATTCTCGAAGATAGATCTCTGATCCGGCTATCATCAGATCAAGGTACGAAATGAGGACATTCCGAAGACATCTTTTTGGATGAAGTACGGGCACTATGAGTTTCTAGTCATTCTGTTTGGTTTAACCAATGCGCCAGCAGTATTAATGAGCCTGATGAACAAGGTTTTCCACCAGTACTTGGATAAGTTCGTAGTGGTATTTATTGACGACATCTTGGTATATTCCAAGAGGCAGGAGGAGAATAAGGAGCATCTCAGGATCGTGTTGGAAATGCTGAGGCAAGAGAGGCTGTATGCCAAGCTCAGTAAATATGAGTTCTGCTTGGATAGAGTACCATTCCTGGATCATATAATCACTGGAGATGGAATATCAGTTGACCCGGAGAAGATTGATACAGTGGAGATGTGGCCTACCCCTACATCAGTTATAGAGGTTAGGAGTTTTCTCGGACTTGCCAAAAATTATCGGAGGTTGGTAAAAAACTTCTCGAGGATCGCTGCGCCTATGACGTGGCTAGCACGTAAAGGTGAGGAGTTTATCTGGACTGAGGAGTATTAGACGGCTTTCGACGAGATGAAGAAGCGTCTGACGTCTGCACCGATTTTGACACTTCCTTCTGGATCTGAAGAATTTGTGGTGTATAGCGATGTGTTTTGTGTTTGATAATAAACGAAAGAAATTGAGACTAGGTTTATACGAAACCCTTTCTTTGGTTTACAAACAAGAAAAAAAAGTAAAATTAATCCTATACGAGGATATTAAGTACAAAAATTTGATTCTGGGGAAATATTGCTATAGGAGTCTGATCTGCGGTCGATCACTTTATCCATTTGACCACACGATGACGAAGAAGTGCTGTAGAAGATGAAAAAGAAGCTTCGAAGACTGCAGGAGGGATTGAACTCTCGTTGCCAAAATACTCTATAGATATACTCTATTTTCTTGGAAAATCCTCGACTTCTGGACCCTTCGACCTTGGACCTCTGTGGCCGGAGGTCTCTATTTATAGAGTTCAGCTACAGTCGGCGTAGAAACCGAACAGCAGAGAGAGCTGTACCTTTTACACGGTGGTTATAATAACTGCTACCCATGTATGAATGATCTTTTGAATTGGCATGTGACGCGTGTCCCATTATGAGGTAATGCGTATAATCGCTCGTCGAAGATCATGGCATGCAAGCCACGTAGGTAACTGCCCCTCGCGTAGAGATGGTTGGCATAAAAATCAAATAACTATCTCGTTGGCGTAAAAGCCAAATAGCTATTCTGATGGCGTAAAAGCCAAGTAGGCGTAGAAGCCGAATAGTTGTCAAGTTGGTGTAGAAGCCAAGTATCTGTCATGTTGGCGTAGAAGCCAAGTATCTGTCATATTGGCGTAGAAGCCAAATAGCTGTCATGTTTGGCGTAGAAGCCAAATTTTGCGTAAAGCTTGATGCTGCACGGATAGGTAACCAGCATAAAAATAGCCAATTATCCTTCTTTGACTGATGTCTTGAGCATATTATGGTCCAGATAGCCTTATCACGCACTTTTGCAAATATATCTTGAGTTGGCGTATTCTGAGGAGATAGCATACGGCGTACTCCTATAGCTAAAAATAACCAGATCGGCGTATTTCAAGAAGATAGCATACGGCGTACTCCTTTAGCTAAAAATAGCCAGATCGGCGTATTTTAAGGAGATAGCATACGACATACTCCTATAGCTGAAAATAGCCTGGTTGGCATAATATGCGGGGATGGTGATGTGGATGTATTAGCCCTAATTATAGCTCACCCAGTCAAAAATAGAACCAAATCTCGTACATTAAATGCATAGATCTGCCCCCATCTCGCGCATTAATTGCAGAGACGTGCCTCGAGTTCTGTACGAAAAATAGCTTTTGACGTGGCGGTTGGTTTTGTCTCATCCTGAGTGTGAAACTCATGTCTGCCTATGTAGAATAGGCAGCGTATTCCTTGAATGCGTAAATGACGTCTTATATCAAGGGTTATGTCACTAGACGACAGTCTGGAGTTCTGTGCAGAGTCATCATAACAGCCGTCCTCTCGATCGTCGTGTAGTACTCTTTGTCAGGAGTCAGGTTCACTGCTTCAACTGACAGGTTCATTGGAGGAATACGAAGAGTTTCTCGTACAACTTCCCGCTGCATTAAAAGAAGACAGGTTTTATGCCGAAGCGGCGATGTAGCAACCTGTTTACGCCGACGTAGTCTGGAAATACTGCATTACGCGGGTTATTCTGGAGCTATATTTTACGCTGAAATAGCATTGAAGCTCTGTTGTACGCCAATGGCTCTGAAGTCATGTTTTACGCCACCTAATGCTGGAGCTCTATTTTACGCGAGCTTCCTGTATGTTGAGGGTTTTACGCGTATGATTCCCCAGCGTATTTTTCATGCTTCTACAAGACCCCCTTCAAAGTTTTCAAATTTCTCGTAATTTGAAACACTTTGAATAAAGCATAAAACGGTCAAGGTTGACTCGTTTCGCGAGGCTGATTTCTAGGCAAATTTTTAGGAGTTTGTTGGGATTCAGTGTGTTCTCCTCTGCCTATATAAAGGCGAATGGGTTAACCCATTTTCCTATATTTCCTTTACCACAAAGAAATGGTTGCCGAGCTTCGTCGGGTTGATTTGAGAAAGAAGAAGATCATGTTCTTCCAACATGTAAGGAGCCGTAAAAAGAGGCATCTTCGAGTAAATATCCTCTGCAACGATGGATCATGGAAGGATATCATAGCTTCCTTTGCTCGGGATAATCAGCAATTTCATATGACAATTCGTCCAGGAGAGAGAAAAGGTCTCATTTGGCCACACAGCTTGCAAGCTCTATTTTCTTCCATCATGGTGTTGGACGAAGGCAGACAGCTTGGCCCTGTCTTCCAGTATTGAGTTGGGTCTGAACCCCCAACACAATTTCTAGGGCATGCTGGCCATGGCGTATGGAGGGTGGGCTTGAATAATTTATACAGGCCCAGTTCTATATCCTTTCGCCATTCACCATTTTCTTGTTCATCGACCGTAAAAGCCGAAGAAGTGTTGTAGAAGACGAAAAAGATCTACACCAATATGAGAACCTGGTAAAACAGATTCTTGGTGTGATCTTAAATGAGAAACCCTTTATAGAAAAAAAATTTCTATCATATGTAATCATGAAGATGATAAACCCTTTGTAGACTGGATTTCCATCATATGTAATCATGATTTAATAAAATTGTCTTCTTTTATGCATCTGACGATTTGCCATATTTGCTGTGAGAAAGTCTGAATATGTGCAGCTTCAGCATGTCCGAATAATTTTACGCCGACTCTGATAGAAGAGTATCTGATCTCGTCCCATATTTTACGCATAGCAGAAGACGCGTAGAAAACTCCTTAGCATTTAAGTTGTAGATCCAAACTGTCATGCTGTTTTGGACGAGGAGTCGCATAGAATTCTGAACTGTCACTTCTCTGATACGAAGGATTTTTGTTTAGACCATCATCTTCAAGAATGGTTTTCCCGAAAATTCCTTTTAAGAAAGGCGAGAAATTTCTGTCGACCAAGCCATACTTGAACTTTTGTAAAATATTCTGACTGGACTTTGGATGAACTTCCAAATGACCCAAGAAGAAGAGTCATCTTCAATGCTGAACTCTGTGTATTTTAGGCACTTGGAATGTTTTATAGCCAAGAAGGAGTATCTTCTGCGTAAACCCTTGTAATTGGCCGTCTGTAGCTTTCGAGCGTAGAATCGTAGATTTATAGCCTCTGAGCGTAAGAAGCTTCCGAGCGTGAAATCATAGATTTGTAGCCTCTGAGCATAAAATCGTAGATTTGTAGCCTCTTGAGCGTAAAATCGTAGGTCTGTAGCCTCTTGAGCGTAAAATCTCGTGAGCGTAAAAGCATCTGAGCGTAAAACCATAGACTTATAGCTTCTGAGCGTAAAACCATAGACTTATAGCTTCTGAGCGTAAAATCGTAGATTTGTAGCCTCTGAGCGTAAAAGCTCCTTAGAGTATAATTATAGATCTGCTCTGCGCGTAAAATCTGGATCTACTGACTGTTCGTCTTCCCTAAATGATAGGCTGACGTGGTCCCAAATTATAACCGAATATTAAATATCAGATTTGGTTAGGGATTCGAAGAGTTATCCGAACTCTATAAATAGCCCAAAGTCCTGAGAGAGAAAACTTTTATCTGTCTTCCCAAAACCCTTGCTTTTCAAGAACCCTTCTTCTTCGTATCTTTCTTGAGAACTCAGAATCGCCATGGCACCTAAACAGGCTTCCACTGCTAAGGAAAAGAAGGTCGCTTTCTCTTTCCGTTCCACTGCTCAAGCATGAGCAACTCCCATTGGGCTGAACGAGCCTCGATCGGCATACAACGCTCTGTCGTCGAGCTGTGCTCCGGACATTACAAGTAAAGACTTCGGGAGAAAAAATAAATTTCCTTCGCACACATTGTACATGCACGCGCAAGGTCATCTTTTGTACTGAAAGCCTCTTCGAGGAGGATGATGTACGGAGATGTTTTATTATTACGCGCACATTCCTAATGTGTCGGCGTAAAAACTCTATATTTTTATAGTCTGGCTTAAAAACTCAGACTGTCAAAATTTCAGAGTAGAACTGCAAACTTTGAATTTACGCGCTGGATATGAATTCCGGCGTAAAAAATTCAAATTTTGTCAATCTGGCGTAAAAGCTCAGATTGTTAGATTTTGGTGTATATTGCCAACCTTGAATTTTACGCCTTGGAAATGAGTTCCAGCGTAAGACTAAAATTTTTGCGGTCTTGGCGTAAAAGTTCAGACTAAAAATCTTTGGCGTAAACTGCAAGAGTATATCGTCTAGTGTAGAAACTGACTGATTTCTTGTATTTTGTAGTGGACTTGCAGATTTCTCATTTGGCTGAGGTTATGGGCTATGCTGCCGGGATGTTGAGCTCAAACTATTTGGAGGACTTGTCCTATGTGACATTCCCTATTTCTGGAGCCAATTATCCTGAAGAAAGGGAAACCCTAATCTCGTCCCAAGGAGAACGCATGCTGCTGAGTATGATCAGTGGAGAGCCTCTGACATAGCCAGGCTTCTTGTTCGGGGATGCGATCGACAAACAGTCCCAAACTAAACCCAAGAAGGAGGATTGGGTTTTTACTGCTGAGGGCACGGTCATGTATCCGCCCCGGATGCTCAGGGATTACCCCATCTCTGCGTTCTTCCATGCCACACATCCTAGGAAGATGGCATGGACCCTGACCCCCAATCTTCACGGATGACCGGGGAAGATCTTATACAACAAGGAATACGATCGGGGGGCCTATATGAGCCGTCCTTCGGGCCCTGTTATGCCCTTTAGGGGATTGCTGCCGGGTAGTGTCTCGAGTGAGGACACTTCACTGATCCAGCCAGTTCAGATATCGACCTTCTGCAATGACTTTATGGGGAAGGAAGGAATATACCCCAGGGTCAACCCTCGGTCCAGTGGATGGCTTAGCCCGGAGAATCTTCGATGGCCCAGTTTGACTGTTTGGACCCTGAAGCACTTCCAGACGGAGATGGAAAGTATTGGCTTGTTCACGTCTGTGAGTGCCACAAGTGTTAGGCTGCCTCTCAACCCTAACTTGTTCTTAGCCTTGATGGAGCGATAAAACTCGCTCACTGGGACTTTTGCCACTCCGCTGGGTGAGTTGGGCTTAGCCCTTCATGAGATGGCAGAGATTTCAAAGCTTCCGATGGGGGACGTTCCTTATGAAGAGTACGTCCCTACAAACAGGGAGTTGAGGAATACAAACCCTCGGGCAGTGGCAGTATATCAGGAGCTGATGTGCCACTATCTTGCCTGTACCACTTTCTACAAGGAGCCTTCTGACTTGGCTCACATCAACAAGTGGGCAACCTATCTCTTCTTCCACCAGGCCAAAAATATTAAGTTGGACAAGGTGGTAGATAGCCGAGATAGGCCTTTAAATCTCCTGAGCATGCTCAATGCTGACATGGTCGATGACCTTATTAAAGACGCAGGGGCTCCAGGTCATATTTTTGACGAGGAGATAGAGGGTTACCCTGCAAGCACAAAAGCCTTTAGTTATACGAGGCATTATCGTAAGCCTCTGTCAAGGGAAGCTCAGTTGGCTGGCTTCCTCTCCGTCTGGCTTCTTCACTGGGTAGTGCCTGGCATCGCGTCTGCGGATCGTATCTATCGCAACACCTTATGGTCTGCAGTGCATTTGGTGTTCGGAGCAAGACTGGGCTTGCTTTCTGCTATGGTATGTAGAATACAAGCAGGTCTAAGGGCCCTTACTGATGGGCTGCTTGCTGATGAATCGCAGCGTGAAAGCTTTCCCCGAGTAGAATTACCATTCCTATACTTGATGGGATGGTTAGTTCTTTACAACACTAGAGTGATGTCTCCTGGTCCTGCTAGCGGTTCGGGAAATAACTTCTTGTTGAATTACAAGAATTTCTCTTGGAACATGACGACCGTCATAGATTGCCGGCGGGCGTTAAATGTTACCCACAGCTGGAAGCTCTTATGTATCGTCCCCCCGTATATATCAATCAACCGGGGAAGAAGCTTAAGGATGGGGGTCAAGGGAGGACCATTCTTTCTTCTGAAGCCTTCTACTAGTTGGTCTGTATTAGACCTTCCCATTTGCTGTACAGAAGCGATGACCACTGCTACCTGGAGCCTTATCTGCCCAGTCGGTTCGCCAGGCAGTTTGGGTATGACCAGTTGCATGTGGGGAATGCCATTACCAGCTTCAAGTCCAAAGGTCGACTTATTGATGGAGCCAGAGGATGGCGGTACTTTATCACGGGATGTACTGGTACAACTTTTGCTGTGCCCGCAACTTCTATCTCTATGGAGTTGCACATCCTGCACTCGTACGCGCAATTCTATGCGTCCATCAATAGCTTCCATCGCAATTTTGATGTCCATGGAAGTTTTAGGATGCCCTTCTATAGGTCTACTGCAAGGGAGGAGGTTCCGTCTGTTTCCTCGGACGAGAATGAGGACACCGCCGGGGCTGACGAGTTCTTGACGACAATACCGAGAGGCATAATAGCTCCGCCAGCTGAGCCTCTCGTTATACCCCAAAAACGGAAGGCTTCTACTCCGAAAGAGCCTTCCCCTCGCAAGAAGAAGATTGCTAGAGGTCCGAAAAGGGCTTCCTCCAGGGGGGCTTCTAGGAGCGAGCCTGTCGTTTCCCCTGTTGGGGATGATTCTTTGATTAGAGGTCCTTCGCCTTTTAGAGAGGGAACCTCCATAGTTCCGGCTGGCAGTGCCGGAGATTCTTTGCTCAAGATCGCTGCTACTACTGCTTCTGGTAGTGCTACGAGATCGCCTCCGAGGCCGAGCATAATAAGATTGAATATACCTTTATCCAGACCAATAATGGGAGTAATCCCTACTTCGTCTATAAGTATTTCCAGCGAGATTCTACCCGATGAGCCTCGAGTAGATCTTGGTAAAGACTGGGAAGACTACCCTCCGGTGTCAGTTGGTGCACCCTCTTCTCCAGGTATGCTAGCTTGTCTAGCATCATTAAGAGATGATTTAGCTATTCAGGCTGCGGACGCGACATATATACCATCGGCCATGGGTAAATATTATCTTTACGCCTTTTTTAGGAAAATTAACATCAAATTGATATTGACTTTCTCTTGTCTTCTTTAGGTGAAGACGTCTCAGGAGAGGGCGGAGTTGATGCGACCTTTGACTTTGTTGCAGATACTGTCGATGAAACAGCGGCATTTGATATCGAAGAGGCATGCTTTGAAGCTGCCGATCCTTCGTCTGCAATGTTATCAAGTGTCGTCTCGCCAACGGCAGTCCAGATATCTTCAGAGGAGGATGAGCCCATCATCGCGAGTGTGCCTCCTTCGCTGAGTAGGCCAGCAACTTCAACCATTTCTGGTGTTTATTATTTTATAGTGCCATCTGTAGAGGCAACGGCCATGGCAACATCCTCCACGGTCATTCCTAGAAGGAGATTTCCTGGTATCGCAGCTACTCCTAGCGTGCATCCGGTCTTCGATATGCTGATTGAACAATATACCAGCCTATTCTACCGCAATTTGAAGGAGTTAATTTCCATAGTGCTGGAGAAGAATATGAGCTTTGATAATCTGCTGACGTCCTCCCAGCTTGCGATAGCGCCGCTGAGAAATTTCAACGACGCTGGACGAGCTGATGCGCTAGAGCAAATAGTTAATGGTTTAGAACAACCCATTAACGAATATTTGCAACTATCTTGAGGCAATGTCGACGAGATGATTCAGGCCGAGTATGAATCCTTGACTGCGAAGCTTGCTGAACAGATGGAATGCTTAAACAAATCCATCCAGGCACACCAACAGGAGATGGATAAAGAACAGGCCGTCTTGGAGGAGGTTATTCCTCATCTATCCCAGTGCGAGGCCGAACATAAGGGAAATGAAGCAAGTGTCCGCAAATTGGAAGCTAAACTCGCTCAGGCAAAGGAGTGGGCTCTCCAGTCATTGGCAGCTCGAGATAAGTTTAAGGGTCGAATGGATACAGCTCAGCAGAACTTGGCACGTGCGGGTATCATTCATGCCAATTTTGTATATTTTTGGTCCGAATTGTCCCTCCTGAGTGATGACGAGACACGAATGGAATGGGCTCGCGCTAATGTCTTGGACTCCAGGAATGAAAGGATGGCCGCCTTGGCACAGCAGATTCGTGATTTGACTGCTCCTCCCCAATTATGTACTTTTTTGTTTCTCCTGTAATTTCTCAGAGATAATAAAGAATACATTTTCTGACATTGTGGACCCATCACTTTAGAATATGATAGGCTAAGATGAAAGTGATATCAGAGGTATCATTAACATGACATACTTTCGTTAAGGTTTTGCTGAATGTAAATCTATTCAGAAGTAATGTGAACCTGATAGAATATAATCCAACTAAATTTGTATACTAAACACTATTAGAGGTAATATGAACATGATAGGTTTACAAATTAGTTAAGAATATCTATTCAGAGGTCACATGAATCTGATAGAATATGATCCAGCTAACCTTTATGCATGATATCGTCAGAATAAGATCTTCATCATACTTCGTTAGACGAAGGAGATCAAGTATAGTACTTCTTCGAAAATTTGTAGTTGATAGTGGCCATTATCAAATTTTTTATTAAACTTGGCTACTCTGTTAGCGCCATTTGTAATCATATAAGGACCCTCCATTTCTTTATGATTGTTTGTACGAATTTTGGACATCATACCAGAGGTAATATGGACGTGATACGATACCGTATTTGTCGAGGACATCCCACTGGGGGATCTTTGGTGGACCTATTATTTGTTGCGCACGTTGAGTGCAAATAATAAGTTCAAAACCAGCCCTATCAGAGGTAGTATGGACGTGATAGGTTTTGTGGCTGGTAAAAGATATCCTGCTGGGAGATTTTTGTGGACCCATTATTTTTTACGCACGTGAGTGCAAGTAATAGGTTTGAGACAAGTCCCGCCAGAGATAATACAGCCACGGTAAAATATGACTCTGTGGGGATAGGGGAGAGATATAGTTCAGAGGTAATATGAACATGAACTGACTTTTTCTCCACTGGGGAAAATGAGGATAGTTCAGAGGTAATGTAGACATGAACAATTAGTTTCCATTGCGGGCATTCCACAGAATGTTTTTGGTAGACCTATTACTTCTTGTGCACGAGAGTGCAAGTAATAAGTTTAGGACAAGCCCTGCCAGAGGTAATATGGACATGGCAGTTTTTATGGACCTAACACCACTGGCGTACTTAGAGTTAAGTACGGGTGTTAAGTTGAGATAACAACCGATATTAGAGGTAATATAGACATAATAATCGATAGCCGGACCAGGAAGATTTGTTCAGAGTAATATGAACATGACAAACTCAGCCTGAGAGAAAATATTATGACAGCAGTTTAGAGGTAATATGGACGTGAACTCATGTCTGAAAAAAACTCTTTGAATGAGTGATTCGTTGAGTGTGATCTATCCAAATATAAAAATAGACCCAGGATCGCTCCGCTGGGGAGATTGATGGGACGATAGCTCAGAGGTAATATGAAAATGTCGCAGTTGAGACGATACGTGGCAGATCCTAGTCATATATTGGATCACTCAGAGATAGAGGCGGGCCCTACTCTTAGCTATCCAGAGCAGCCAGTTGGAATTCTGGATCGGAGAGAGAAGGTGCTGAGGAACCAGACTATTCCTTTGGTGCGCGTCGCATGGAGGCATCACTCTCCGGGGGAGTCTACCTGGGAGAGAGAGGATGACATGCGAGAGCGTTATCCATATTAGTTTGTACCTTGAGGTATGTTATTTCTAGTTATGTTCTGTTCATTGTTATGTTCTGTTCATTAGTTAGTTGTGATTCTTTAGTTCTGTTCTGTGATTTTCTGGGGGTAGTTTTCGTCTTTGAATTTCGAGGACAAAATTATTTTAAGGAGGGTAGACTTGTCACTACCACATTTTAGAAAAAAGGGTATTTTAGTAATTTCCTATTTAAATAAATATTGTGCATGGTAAATAATTTTTGTTGTATTATTTAATTGTTGTTAGATATTATTTAATTATTTTGGACTTATTTTAGTGGACCCAACTAGTTTAGTTTGGACCCATGGACCAACATGAATTAATTAGTTAGACTTGGCCCATTTAGAAAGCCCATGGTTAAGAAGATGGATTAAATTAATTAAATGATTAGACTAGAAGCTTCCTTCCTTAATTATTTCTTCATGAGAGGCCCCAAGGGGTACATTGGACATTTTACAATTGCTTGGGGGAGGGGCTATGGCCGGCCTATTAAAGAGGGGGGGGGGGAATTTCTCTCTCCTCTCATCTCATTCCAAATCTAGATCTAGAATTCTCCCACTACCAAATTTCCTCCATTCCCAATCCAATTCCCTACCAAATTCATTCCAAATTCTTCCCAATTCACCATTAGAGAAGGAGGAAGCAAAGATCTAGAAAAAGGAAGCAAGGATCTACAAAGAGGAGCAAGGATCTACAATTTGGAAGCAAATTCATCTCAATTGGAGGTTTCATTGGGAATCCATCTCCCAATAGATATAATTCAGATTTTCCCATTTAAATAGCTTCTAAATCTGAGATTTAATCATGTAAAATCAACCTATATGTATGTACTACCCATAGGACTTTGTTTTGTGTTCATAGGAGACCCATGGAGAAAGTTATGGTGCTTTTTGTGTCAATTTTGTTGGAATTCCGAATTTACATTTTTTTATGTGTGTCAATTGATCCTATAGATCAATTGGACATGAGATTTATGTTTGAGGCTAGTGTCGTGTCCATATTGGGATACTTGTGGTTCATATCCCAACTATTTGGTGATACGTGTCATTTGGGGGTTTTCCTCCGACATGGGGCTTTGAACATGTCATATTTTGACACGGACACATAGATCTACTTTTGACGCTTTGATTTGTTCATAAATATTATTTGTGATTTGTTTGTGTCCTTCGGGGTGCATTTGGTTGTGTGTTGGACTCATGTCGCATGCGTATCCTAGATCTAGTGGGATACGGTGAGATACTCTCCAATTGTGTGTATTTTTGCATAGATCTAATTAATTGTGGTTCAATTCTTCATTTATAATTAGTATATATATATGGATATTAAATATTTATTTTGTGTATTTATTATAGTAATTATTGTAGCATAGATCTATATTTTGGGTGTGCTAATATAATGTACAATATAATATGTAGCTTTCTTGCATGCAAATATATATGTTACTACTTGTTAAATAATATAATTTATACATAAAATGTTTTATAAAATATATTTGTATGTTTAATTGTGTAATTATATTATTTATAATTATTATGTAATTATTTGGATATTAATGTAAATATTTTAGGTGTGCTTCTAGCCATGTAAATTATATGTTCTTTGTTAAATATTTGAAGGTATAAGTTTATGTGTATATTAATATATATATGTACATTTTTGTATTAATGGTTTATATATATATATATATATACTGTTTTATATATTCTGTTTATATATATATATATATATATATTGTTTTATATATTCTGTTTTTATATATATAATTATATATATATAACTTGTTTTAGTGACAGTGAATTAATGACAGTAAAAACTGTCATTAATTAGCCGACTAATAGCAGCCGCTGTAGCCTTCGGGCAATTAATGACAAACCTGTCATTAATTGCAGCAGCGGGAAACAGCAGCTTTTCTGCGACGCTTTTCTGCGACAGTTTAACTGTCAGCGAAAACCAAAGCAGTGGCAGTTTATTATTTGGGTTTCGGTGATAGTCCTTCGGTGACAGTCCCGACTGTCACTATTTAAACTATTTTGATTTAATCCTATTTTATTCACTATTTTTCAATGACGCTTTGACAGATTTAATGTATATATTATATATTATAATTGTATATATATATATCTATATATATATGTGTTTTGTGAGGAATAATAATTGTAATAATATATTATGTTATTTATATAAATGTTGGGTTGTATATATTATTTTAGGGTATATATTAATTGTATTATTAGTATACTTTGTGTGAGTTTTTTTTTAATCTAATTTGATTCCTAAATTATTGTAGTTTATCTCTATATTATTTTATAGATGTCTTGTGAGGTTGACTTTGGGTTTGACCATGTTTGACTTTAGTGGACTTTAGAGTTGACCATAGTTGACTTTTACCTTAGAATTGACTTATTGACCTAGAAGTTGCCTAGTTTGACTTGTTCTCTTTCCGGGACCTTGTATTAATGTGGTATTCCATGTCTAGGTCTTCGAGGCACCGAGTCAGACATTTGTGAGACTGTTCATTGGACTTCAAGCGAGTACATTCTCTGATAGTTTCTCATTTATGATATCCTCTATGTTCGTTGTATCTAGTGTAGATATACATGTTCTCTTGACACTATGGTTACACGGATTGGTATATCCGGATCTCGTCATGAGATGTTATTCCTTGGTATATGGTGTATATGGTGCAAGTATTGTTTTATTGGTTATCTTGTACATGTACAGACACCGATTCTCGGGGAGACTAGCTATCTTCTTGGGAAATCTAGTGCCATAACGTACCGTGGTTGGATCTATTATACCAGTCGGGGTGGGGAGTATTTTAGTGTAGATATGTGATCATACCCTCCTTGTGCATGTCATGTTCCTTGTGAGTGTTGATCATACACCGCACGTATAATCAGCCAGGCCATCATACTCTTGTGCAAGTTCCCAAGCCGATCACATGTTAAAGCTAGTACTCACACACTTAGTCATTAGTATTCTTGTTCCATCAGCATATTGTTCATTATTGTATTTCTTTCCAGTATTTCCTTATTGTCTATACATTCTTGTATCTATTTATGCATCTTGTTTATCCACAACTATTTACTGTTACATAGTTTTTATCATTATTTGAGAACTGCTGTTAGGGTTGTACTCTGCTCCTTTCCTGACTGGATATATTTTTCCAGATGACACTGAGGAGTACCCTACCTATTATGGACCCCAGGATGTTGTGGGTTTAGATTCTGAGACCCTGGCTCAAGAGGGACTTATCCCAACTGAGACAGTTGACCCTGGAGTTGTAGCTTTATAGTTTTATAGTATTCTTTGTACTGGATTTGTCTCCAGCATATTTCTATAATTTTCTTCAGACTCATTGATGTATTATTTTAGACTCATGAGTTGATTGTGACTATTCTATTCTTTATCTGATTCGTGCTCATTTCCACCTTAGTTCTGTGATTGA
Source organism: Iris macrosiphon (assembly GCA_036927795.1). Taxonomy (NCBI): domain Eukaryota; kingdom Viridiplantae; phylum Streptophyta; class Magnoliopsida; order Asparagales; family Iridaceae; genus Iris; species Iris macrosiphon. The sequence continues at coordinate 38,568,528 of JAYESA010000001.1, read as the reverse complement.
GTATACTATCATTATTGGTGGTTCATTATATTGTTAGATAGTTTATCTAGACAGCGTTCTATCGCCGATTCTGTGGCGTAGGCTGGGCGTTGTTTCCGACTAGTACCCTTACACCGGGTGCGGGTCGTGACACGTTTTTGGTGGTGGCCCATGCAGGTCTAGCTTCACAAGTATGTGATGTCGTGGTAGTGCGACAACTTAGTTGTACTACTGCGAGCCTGCAATAGGATATAGGATATAGGCTGAGATACTCAATCACATCTAGGAAAATTCTTTTGATTCAACTATTCTCCTTTGACATTGATACTTGATCCCTTAAACTGTCCTTTCCTTGATGTCTTACATCATGTGACATATTGATCCTCATTCCGTCTTTTTATGAGACATACTCGGAGATACTTGCGGAGGCACGCAAGGTTGAGCGGGATCTGGGTTTGAAGACCAAGAGAGACCGTGATTCTTTTCTGGGGGCCAACGGCAGTGCAGTATCTGCCAAACGTCCTCATTTCCAGTCCAGACCTTTCCAGCAGCCACACCAGAACCAGACTCCAGCTAGAGCACCTTTTCACCAGGCACCTCAGCAGCAGAGGCAGTTACAGCAAGCTCTATGCAACTTCTGCAAGAAGCCCGGCCACATCTGGGAAGTTTGCAGAAAGAGGCTAGGAGTTTGTTTGTATTGTGGTACTGAAGGGCATCAATTGAGGGAGTGTCCTCGTCGTGCAGTTCAGGGAGCAGCTCCAGCTCCGAGGGCACAGATAAGACCACCTGCAGCACAACCGAGGGGACCGCTTCCGACACAGCAGCAGCATTTTATCCAGCATCAGCAGCAGGGAGGTGCTCGGCAGGGACGAGCGTTTGCTATGACAGTCGAAGAGGAGGAACCCACAGGAGATGTCATCGCAGGTTCTATTCTTCTTGATTCCATTCCAGCTTTAGCTTTGTTTGATAGTGGTGCTTCCCATAGTTTTGTATCTGTTTCTTTTGCTCTAAAGCATGGTTTGGTAGCTGAGTCTTTGCTTAGGACTTGCAAGATCATGACCGGGGGAGGCATTATCCTGGTTAATGATATTTGCAAGGATCGGAGAGTTACTCTGGGAGGCCGGGAGTTGAGTGCGTGTCTACTTGTAATGCCACTTCCGAGCTACGATATTGTACTCGAGATGGATTGGTTGAGTAGGCACCGTGCTAGCATAGATTGTAGAGGAGGTAGAGTTTTGTTTGGTCCGCCAGGAGAGCCAGAGTTCGAGTTTGCTAGAGGAACTGCGGAGCAGGAAGAAGGCATTATTTGTGGAGCTATGGTAGAAGACAAGGAGTTGCCACATCCGTTGATAGCAGAATTTTTGGATGTGTTTCCTGAAGAATTGCCAGAATTGCCGCCAGATCGAGATGTTGAATTTTCTATAGACTTGGTGCCAGGTGCAGAACCGATTTCGCAGTATGTCTATAGAGTAAACAACAGCGAGCTGGTCGAGTTGAAGAAGCAGGTGGACGAATTGCAGGATAAGGGGTTTATCAGATCGAGTTCTTCACCATGGGGAGCCCCGGTATTGTTTGTACCGAAGAAGGATGGATCGGTGCGCATGTGCATTGATTACAGGGCTTTTAATAATCTCACTATCAAGAATAAGTATCCTTTACCACGGATTGATGATCTGTTTGATCAGTTGAGTGGTACCAAGGTATTTTCTAAGATAGATTTGAGATCAGGCTACCATCAGGTGAAGGTGAAGCCGGAGGACATACCGAAGACTGCTTTTAGAACTCGGTATGGTCAGTACGAGTTTATGGTGATACCGTTTGGTTTGACTAATGCACCGGCGGTATTTATGAACTTGATGAATAAGGTGTTCCACCAGTACCTTGACAAGTTCGTGGTGGTGTTCATCGACGACATACTCATATACTCGAGGACACCGGAGGAGCATGAGGAGCATTTGAGGATTGTGTTGGATGTGCTGAGGAAGGAGAAGCTGTATGGAAAGTTGTCCAAATGTGAGTTTTTCTTGGACAAAGTAGAATTCTTGGGGCATGTTGTGACTGGTGATGGTATTTCAGTAGATCCGAAGAAGATTTCAGCAGTGGAATCTTTGAAGACTCCGAGTTCAGTAGCAGAGATCAGGAGTTTCTTGGGATTGGCAGGCTACTACAGAAAGTTTGTGCAAGATTTTTTCGAGGATTGCCGAGTCGATGACCAGACTCACAAGGAAGGATGTGGAGTTTGTTTGGACGGAAGATTGCCAGGCTGCTTTTGAGGAGTTGAAGAAGAGGTTGACGTCTGCTCCTATTTTGACATTGCCATCAGGGTCCGGAGGTTTCACTATTTATAGTGATGCATCGGGAAAGGGTTTAGGTTGTGTTCTTCAGCAGCATGGGAAAGTGATTGCCTATGCATCCAGGCAATTGCGTCCTCATGAAAAGAACTATCCTACCCATGGTTTGGAGTTGGCAGCTATCATATTCGCCCTGAAGTTGTGGAAACATTATTTGTACGGAGAGCGTGTGGAGATCTTCACAGACCACAAAAGCTTGAAGTACGTTTTCACGCAGAAGGAGTTGAACATAAGGCAGCGTCGGTGGTTGGAATTGATGAAGGATTTTGATATCTCTTTGCAATATCATCCTGGGAAAGCCAATGTAGTTGCCGATGCTTTGAGCAGGTATCCGGTAGCTATGTTCTTGACGCAGGATCGATATCTGTTGGAGGACTTGGAGAGCTTGGGCAATAAGATGATTGTTCATGGGTGTGCTATGCAGATGTGGGGATTGCAGATACACTCAGATTTGATGGACAGGATCAAGGCAGCACAGTATGATGACGTATCTTTGAGGAGTATCAGAGCTCAGGTGAGAGCAGGATTGGAGGATGATTTCACTATTGCAGAGGATGGATCTTTGAGGCATGGAGTTAGATTGTGTGTGCCTAGTGGGGAGTTGCGAGAGGAGGTATTGCAGGAAGCGCATCGCTCTCAGTATTCCATACATCCAGGTGCTAACAAGATGTATCGGGATATGCGAGAGAGTGTGTGGTGGTATGGCATGAAGAGGGAAGTGGCACAGTTTGTATCCAGATGCTTAGTGTGCCAGCAGGTGAAAGCCGAGAGGCAGAGGCCAGGAGGTTTACTTCAGCCATTACCCATTCCAGAGTGGAAGTGGAAACACATTACTATGGATTTTGTGTCCGGACTACCACGATCTCCAGGAGGGAAAGACGCAATTTGGGTCATTATTGATAGATTGACCAAGTCGGCCCATTTTTTGCCTTTCAAGGTGGGTTTGTCTACGGAGAAGCTGGCAGAGATGTATGTGAGGCAGATCGTTAGGATACATAGAGTTCCCGTCAGCATAGTCTCAGATCGAGATAGTCGTTTCACTTCTCATTTCTGGAGGAGTTTGCAGGAGAGTTTGGGCACTCAGCTCAAATTCAGTACTGCATATCATCCCCAGACAGATGGGCAGTCAGAGAGGACTATTCAGACTCTCGAGGATATGTTGCGCACTTGTGTACTAGATTTTGGGGGTTCTTGGGAGGACCATCTCCATTTGGTAGAGTTTGCTTACAACAACAGTTACCAGGCCAGTATAAAGATGTCACCTTTTGAAGCTCTATATGGTCGGAGGTGTCGTACTCCTTTGTCTTGGGACGATGTTGGAGAGAGAGTTTTGCTTGGGCCAGAGATGGTTGTAGATGCAGCAGAGAAGGTTCAGTTGATCAGAGACAGACTTCGAGTGGCACAGGACAGACAACGGCATTGGACCGATAGCCATCGGAGACCCTTGGAGTTTGAGGTATAGTTTAGATTTTATTTTGTGTGCTTGTTCTTGGTTGTTTGTTATAGATAAGTTCTTAAGGTGGTGTTTTGTTCTAGGTGGGTGGTTTGGTGTTTCTGAGGATTTCTCCGACACGAGGCACGATTCGCTTCGGTGGAGGCGGAAAGCTTAGTCCGCGATTCATTGGACCTTTCACTATTCTAGAGAGGGTCGGTGCAGTTGCTTATAGACTAGACTTGCCACCTGCATTGGAGGGAGTGCACAACGTGTTTCATGTGTCGCAGTTGAGACGATACGTGACAGATCCTAGTCATATATTGGATCACTCAGAGATAGAGGCGGGCCCTACTCTTAGCTATCCAGAGCAGCCAGTTGGAATTCTGGATCGGAGAGAGAAGGTGCTGAGGAACCAGACTATTGCTTTGGTGCGCATCGCATGGAGGCATCACTCTCCGGGGGAGTCTACCTGGGAGAGAGAGGATGACATGCGAGAGCGTTATCCATATTAGTTTGTACCTTGAGGTATGTTATTTCTAGTTATGTTCTGTTCATTGTTATGTTCTGTTCATTAGTTAGTTGTGATTCTTTAGTTCTGTTCTGTGATTTTCTGGGGGTAGTTTTCGTCTTTGAATTTTGAGGACGAAATTATTTTAAGGAGGGTAGACTTGTCACTACCATATTTTAGAAAAAAGGGTATTTTAGTAATTTCCTATTTAAATAAATATTGTGCATGGTAAATAATTTTTGTTGTATTATTTAATTGTTGTTAGATATTATTTAATTATTTTGGACTTATTTTAGTGGACCCAACTAGTTTAGTTTGGACCCATGGACCAACATGAATTAATTAGTTAGACTTGGCCCATTTAGAAAGCCCATGGTTAAGAAGATGGATTAAATTAATTAAATGATTAGACTAGAAGCTTCCTTCCTTAATTATTTCTTCATGAGAGGCCCCAAGGGGTACATTGGACATTTTACAATTGCTTGGGGGAGGGGCTATGGCCGGCCTATTAAAGAGGGGGGGAAATTTCTCTCTCCTCTCATCTCATTCCAAATCTAGATCTAGAATTCTCCCACTACCAAATTCCCTCCATTCCCAATCCAATTCCCTACCAAATTCATTCCAAATTCTTCCCAATTTACCATTAGAGAAGGAGGAAGCAAGGATCTAAAAGAAGGAAGCAAGGATCTACAAAGGGGAGCAAGGATCTACAATTAGGAAGCAAGTTCATCTCAATTGGAGGTTTCATTGGGAATCCATCTCCCAATAGGTATAATTCAGATTTTTCCCATTTAAATAGCTTCTAAATCTGAGATTTAATCATGTAAAATCAACCTATATATATGTACTACCCATAGGACTTTGTTTTGTGTTCATAGGAGACCCATGGAGAAAGTTATGGTGCTTTTTGTGTCAATTTTGTTGGAATTCCGAATTTACATTTTTTTTTGTGTGTCAATTGATCCTATAGATCAATTGGACATGAGATTTGTGTTTGAGGCTAGTGTCGTGTCCATATTGGGATACTTGTGGTTCGTATCCCAACTATTTGGTGATACGTGTCATTTGGGGGTTTTCCTCCGACACGGGGCTTTGAACATGTCGTATTTTGACACGGACACATAGATCTATTTTTGACGCTTTGATTTGTTCATAAATATTATTTGTAATTTGTTTGTGTCCTTCGGGGTGCATTTGGTTGTGTGTTGGACTCGTGTCGCATGCGTATCCTAGATCTAGTGGGATACGGTGAGATACTCTCCAATTGTGTGTATTTTTGCATTGATCTAATTAATTGTGGTTCAATTCTTCATTTATAATTAGTATATATATATGGATATTAAATATTTATTTTGTGTATTTATTATAGTAATTATTGTAGCATAGATCTATATTTTGGGTGTGCTAATATAATGTACAATATAATATGTAGCTTTCTTGCATGCAAATATATATGTTACTACTTGTTAAATAATATAATTTATACATAAAATATTTTATAAAATATATTTGTATGTTTAATTGTGTAATTATATTATTTATAATTATTATGTAATTATTTGGATATTAATGTAAATATTTTAGGTGTGCTTCTAGCCATGTAAATTATATGTTCTTTGTTAAATATTTGAAGGTATAAGTTTATGTATATATTAATATATATATGTACATTTTTGTATTAATGGTTTATATATATATATATATATACTGTTTTATATATTCTGTTATATATATATATATATATATATATATATATATATATATATTGTTTTAGATATTCTATTTTTATATATATAATTATATATATATAACTTGTTTTAGTGACAGTGAATTAATGACAGTAAAAACTGTCATTAATTAGCCGACTAATAGCAGCCGCTGTAGCCTTCGGGCAATTAATGACAAACCTGTCATTAATTGCAGCAGCGGGAAACAGCAGCTTTTCTGCGACGCTTTTCCGCGACAGTTTAACTGTCAGCGAAAACCAAAGCAGTGGCAGTTTATTATTTGGGTTTCGGTGACAGTCCTTCGGTGACAGTCCCGACTGTCACTATTTAAACTGTTTTGATTTAATCCTATTTTATTCACTGTTTTTCAATAACGCTTTGACAGATTTAATGTATATATTATATATTATAATTGTATATATATATATGTATATATATATGTATTTTGTGAGGAATAATAATTGTAATAATATATTATGTTATTTATATAAATGTTGGGTTGTATATATTATTTTAGGGTATATATTAATTGTATTATTAGTATACTTTGTGTGAGTTCTTTTTGAATCTAATTTGATTCCTAAATTATTGTAGTTTATCTCTATATTATTTTATAGATGTCTTGTGAGGTTGACTTTGGGTTTGACCATGTTTGACTTTAGTGGACTTTAGAGTTGACCATAGTTGACTTTTACCTTAGAATTGACTTATTGACCTAGAAGTTGCCTAGTTTGACTTGTTCTCTTTCCGGGACCTTGTATTAATATGGTATTCCATGTCTAGGTCTTCGAGGCACCGAGTCAGACATTTGTGAGACTGTTCATTGGACTTCAGGCGAGTACATTCTCTGATAGTTTCTTATTTATGATATCCTCTATGTTCGTTGTATCTAGTGTAGATATACATGTTCTCTTGACACTATGGTTACACGGATTGGTATATCCGGATCTCGTCATGAGATGTTATTCCTTGGTATATGGTGTATATGGTGCAAGTATTGTTTCATTGGTTATCTTGTACATGTACAGACACCGATTCTCGTGGAGACTAGCTATCTTCTTGGGGAATCTAGTGCCATAACGTACCGTGGTTGGATCTATTATACCAGTCGGGGTGGGGAGTATTTTAGTGTAGATATGTGATCATACCCTCCTTGTGCATGTCTTGTTCCTTGTGAGTGTTGATCATACACCGCACGTATAATCAGCCAGGCCATCATACTCTTGTGCAAGTTCCCAAGCCGATCACATGTTAAAGCTAGTACTCACACACTTAGTCATTAGTATTCTTGTTCTATCAGCATATTGTTCATTATTGTATTTCTTTCCAGTATTTCCTTATTGTCTATACATTCTTGTATCTATTTATGCATCTTGTTTATCCACAACTATTTACTGTTATATAGTTTTTATCATTATTTGAGAACTGCTGTTAGGGTTGTACTATGCTCCTTTCCTGACTGGATATATTTTTCCAGATGACACTGAGGAGTACCCTACCTATTATGGACCCCAGGATGTTGTGGGTTTAGATTCTGAGACCCTGGCTCAAGAGGGACTTATCCCAACTGAGACAGTTGACCCTGGAGTTGTAGCTTTATAGTTTTATAGTATTCTTTGTACTGGATTTGTCTCCAGCATATTTCTGTAATTTTCTTCAGACTCATTGATGTATTATTTTAGACTCATGAGTTGTATTGTGACTATTCTATTCTTTATCTGATTCGTGCTCATTTCCACCTTAGTTCTGTGATTGAGTATACTATCATTATTGGTGGTTCATTATATTATTAGATAGTTTATCTAGACAGCGTTCTACCGCCGATTCTGCGGCGTAGGCTGGGCGTTGTTTCCGACTAGTACCCTTACACCGGGTGCGGGTCGTGACACCTCTTCAGGGAGAAAATTATCACGTTTGAGTAAAATCAATTTGCAATGACCGTCCCCTTGTTTATAGATGCAAAGTGATGACTTTGGCGTCGATCAACTCCTGAATTCTCTTTTTTAGTACATAACACGCCTTTGTGGGGTGATGAATGTACCAATGAAAGAGGCAATAATCTAGGTCATCAACTTTGCCAGCCCTTTCAGGATATCTGATGTTGGGTAGCCGAATCTTATTTTCCTTAATCAATATATTGAAGATTTCAATGATGTCATCTTCATTGAAGGAAAAAGTCCCATTTGGCCTTCGGGCTCCCGATGCCTGAGTTTTACGATCTTTCGGAAAGATGGTCATAGTTGCATCATCATCGGACTCAGGGGGAATTTTACCCCCAGGTTTGGATGCTGCCCTATTTTGTCGAGGTAGACTACCCCCAGACATGTCGTGGCATTTTTCCACAGAAGTTGATTTATAAGGACCTGCCTCTGGTATTACAGGATCAGACTCTGGAGGTTTGGAGTTTGCAATAGATGCGGTATACCCCAACCCAAAACGAGTTTATTGACAGTAAGGATTACCATGCAATGGTGTTCGTCTGCCTTTTTCATAGTTGAGGCCTCATTTCAACTTTAAATCATAACCCATCATCAGACTCGTGAGAATCTTCTTGTACAATCGGTTTATTTCGCATTTGACCAAAGATTATTTGATGTTGATCGTTGCGAGTAGGTTGAACAATAAAGACAGATTCTTCATGTTGCCCACCTGTCATGACGATATTAGATGTTGACGCATCTTCCCACATGATCTCCCTACGCTTAGAAGTTAGGGGCGTTAAATCTTGATTTTGACCCCTGTCCTTGCGTTTCTGGATCAAGAAATCACGCAAATCAGCTATATTAGAAGAAGAAGAAGAAGAAGAAGAAGAAGAAGAAGAAGAAGAAGAAGAAGAAGGCTTATTCTGCCTTTTTACATCAGTAGGCCTGTGGAGATTAGGAATCAGAACACTTTCTCTGCCATATGAGTAGAGCAGTTCAGTCATGTGAGTAGCACATGATCCATGAGGAGCGTATCTTCCCGTAAAACAGGTCTTCTTTACGCCGAGAGGCTTATCTTGGCATAATCTGGAGCTTTGCACAGGTTGGCGTAAAACTGAGGAAGTCCTCAATCGGCCTTCAGTATTCCGCGTAATCTGAAGAGCGGACAAATTCTTCTCTTGATGGCGTAAAAGTCGAGAGGTCAGGAAATCCGCCACTTGTTTTCCCTTGCGGTGATTGCAAGGACTATCTGCCTCATTGTAGAGGGGAGATATATTTTTACGCGCAGGGTGCGTTTGGAATTTCTGAATTGGCGCTGAGGCATTGTCAGAAATTTTGTCTGCCATGTCACAGATGGAAAACTAAATTTTATGCGCGGGGCGCGGTGTAGACTTCTGGATTGGCCCGAAGGTATTGCCAGAAGCTTTGTCTGCCACGTCACGATGAAAGACAAAATTTTACGCGTAGGGCGCGGAGTAGACTTTTGGATTGGCACTAGGACATTGCCAGAAGCTTTGTCTGCCATGTCACAGACGGGAGATAAAGTTTTAGGCGCAGGGCACGGAGTAGACTTCTGGATTGGCACTAAGGCATTGCCAGAAGCTTCGTCTGCCACGTCACAGATGGGAGACTGAATTTTATGCACAGGGCACGGTGTAGACTTCTGGATTGGTACTAAGGCATTGCCAGAATCTTCGTCTGCCATATCACAGACGGGAGACAAACTTTTACGTGCGGAGCGCACAGGTTACGATGTCACAACCTTGTCAATCGGAGAGAGAGAGTCCGCAGGAATGGTAGAGGATGTTCGGGGCATCCATACTTTATGTAATTTCTTGTTGTCTTGAACAGAGAGAGAATGAGAGCTACCCCTTGCTCGAAGCATGTCTTTGTAAGCCGATTGGTCGAATTGGACGACCAGAGTCTTCTTCGTTGATCTTACAGATACAGCATCGTGTTGAGCAATGGCTTTCTCGTCAGATGAGAATGTAGTCCCCAGCAGAGTCGTCATCTTGTGTTTGATAATAAACGAAAGAAATTAAGACTAGGTTTATACGAAACCCTTTCTTTGGTTTACAAACAAGAAAAAGAAGTACAATTAATGCTATACGAGGATGTTAAGTACAAAAATTTAATTTTGGGGAAATATTGCTATTGGAGTCTGATCTGCGGTCGATCACTTTGTCCCTTTGACCATACGATGACGAAAAAGTGCTGTAGAAGACGAAAAGAAGCTTCGAAGACTGCAGGAGGGATTGAACTCTCGTTGCCAAAACACTCTCTAGATATACTCTCTTTTCTTGGAAAATACTCGACTTCTGGACCCTTCGACCTTGGACCTCCGTGGTCGGAGGTCTCTATTTATAGAGTTCAGCTACAGTCGACGTAGAAACCGAACAATGGAGAGAGCTGCACCTTTTACGCGACGATTATAATAACTGCTACCCACGTATGAATGATCTTTTGAATTGGCGTATGACGCGTGTCCCATTATGAGGTAATACGTATAATCGCTCGTCGAAGATCATGGCTTGCAAGCCACGTAGGTAACTGCCCCTCGCGTAGAGATGGTTGGCATAAAAACCAAATAACTATCTCGTTGGCGTAAAAGCCAAATAGTTGTTCTGATGGCGTAAAAGCCAAGTAGGCATAGAAGCCGAATAGTTGTCAAGTTGGCGTAGAAGCCAAGTATCTGTCATGTTGGCGTAGAAGCCAAGTACCTGTCATGTTGGCATAGAAGCCAAATAGCTGTCATGTTGGCGTAGAAGCCAAATAGCTGTCATGTTTGGCGTAGAAGCCAAATTCTGCGTAAAGCTTGATGCTGCACGGATAGGTAACCAGCGTAAAAATAGCCAGTTATCCTTCTTTGACTGAGGTCTTGAGCTTATTCTGGGCCAGATAGCCTTATCACGCACTTTTGCAAATATAGCCTGATTTGGCGTATTTCGAGGAGATAGCATACGGCGTACTCCTATAGCTGAAAATAGCCAGATCGGCGTATTTCAAGAAGATAGCATACGGCGTACTCCTTTAGCTAAAAATAGCCAGATCGGCGTATTTTAAGGAGATAGCATACGACATACTCCTATAGCAGAAAATAGCCTGGTTGGCATAATATGCGAGGATGGTGATGTGGACGTATTAGCCCTAATTATAGCTCACCCAGTCAAAAAGTAGAACCAAATCTCGTGCATTAAATGCATAGATCTGCCCCCATCTCGCGAATTAATTGCAGAGACGTGCCTCGAGTTCTGTACGAAAAATAGCTTTTGATGTGGCGGTTGGTTTTGTCTCATCCTGAGTGTAAAACTCATCTCTGCCTATGTAGAATAGGCAGCGTATTCCTTGAATGTGTAAACGACGTCTTATATCAAGGGTTATGTCACTAGACGACAGTCTGGAGTTCTGTACAGAGTCATCATAACAGCCATCCTCTCGATCATCGTACAGTACTCTTTGTTAGGAGTCAGGTTCACTGCTTCAACTGACAGGTTTATTCAAGGAATACGAAGAGTTCCTCGTACAACTTCCCACTGCATTAAAAGCAGACAAGTTTTACGCCAAAGCGGTGATGTTGCAACCTTTTTACGCCGAAGCAGTCTGGAAATACTGTATTATGCGGGTTGTTCTGGAGCTATATTTTACGCTGAAATAGCGTTGAAGCTCTGTTGTATGCCAATGGCTTTGAAGTCATGTTTTACGCCAACTAATGCTGGAGCTCTGTTTTATGCGAGCTTCCTGTATGTTGAGAGTTTTACGCGTATGATTCTCTAACGTATTTTTCGTGCTTCTACACGTTTGGGATCGGATTAGGATGTGTACGGATGTAGCAGGGCAAGGTGATAGCTTACGCATCGAGACAGCTGAGGGTTTATGAGAATAACTATCCGACGCACGATCTAGAGCTAGCTGCAGTGATATTTGCACTAAAGCTATGGCGGCACTACCTTTATGGAGAGCGGGTTAAGATTTACACAGATTATAAAAGTCTGAAGTATGTCTACACTCAGAAGGAGCTCAACATGAGACAGAGACGTTGGCTAGAGTTGATGACAGACTATGGTATTGAGTTATAGTACCACCCTGGCAAGGCGAATGTTGTAGCAGATGCCTTAAGCAGGAAGCCCATGGCATACTTTTTGACGACTCAGCGATATTTGTTAGAGGATCATCAGGATCTCAGGATAGAGGTTGTATTGGCAGGCATGGATGAACATATGGCCAGTCTAGAGGTTCAGTCTATATTGGTTTAGAGGATTAAGGCAGCCCTGCCTACCGATACGAGATTCTGACGACTGCAAGAGAGGACAGAGGCCGGCATACAGACGGGACTCTGGATGCACGAAGACGGAACATTGAGGTATAGAGATCGTCTATACGTTCCGAGTAGCGAGCTACGCCAGGAGTTGATGACTGAGGCCCATAGCTCGATTTATTCTATTCATCCCGCGGGTACGAAAATGTATCGAGATTTGAGACAACACTACTGGTGGCATGGGATAAAGAGGGAGATTGCGAGATTTGTGGCAAGATGTTTGGTTTGTCAGCAAGTCAAGGCCAAACATTAGAGGGCTGTAGGACTATTACAGTCGCTTCCCATTTTCGAGTGAAAGTGGGAGCACATTACCATGGACTTCATCACAGAATTTCTAAGGAGCCCTAGCGGAAAGGATCCGGTCTGGGTTGTCATGGATCGACTCACCAAGTCAGCGCATTTCTTGCCCTTTAGAGTTGGGCAGCCACCGAGATATTGGCTGATATGTATATGAGATAGATAGTACGACTACATGGAGTTCCTGTCAGTATTGTATCGGATCGTAATTTCAGATTCATGTCACATTTCTGGCGGAGTATGCAGGAGAGTCTAGGAACTCGCCTCAAGTTCAGCACTACATATCATCCACAGACATATGGTCAGTCGGAGGGCACGATTCAGATACTAGAGGATATGTTGAGAGCATGCATGATCAACATTGGAGGATCTTGGGAGGACCATCTCCACTTGGTGAAATTCTCCTACAAAAATAGCTATCAAGCAAGCATACAAATGACACCTTGTGAGGCACTGTACGAAGGAAGTGTAGGTCACCGTTATGTTGGAGTGACGTGGGAGAGCGTCAGATACTTGGTCCAAAGTTGGTGACACAAACAGTGGAGAAAGTGAAGCAAATTTAGGGCCACCTGCGCAATACAGGACAGACAGAAGCATTTAGCAAATGTGCACTGTAGACCTTTGGAATTCTAGGAAGGTGACCATATATTTTTGAAGATATCGCCTACTCGTGGTACCATCAGATTTGGGGCAGAGGCAAGGTGAGACCGAGGTACATCGGACATTTTGACATCTTGGAGCGAGTTAGCGAAGTGGCTTATCATCTTGCATTGCCTCCACCATTAGAAGGAGTGCACGACGTATTTCACATATTACAGTTAAGAAGATACATGACAGACCCTAGCTACGTGCTCGATCCATTCAAAAATTACAGTCGGGCCTAGTTTATAATATGCGCAGCAGCCAGTGGGGATACTCGATCGCGGTGAGAAGATTTTGAGGGGACAGACTATTCGACTGGATAGGGTTGCATGGAAGCATCATTCGCCAGGCGAGTCTACCTGGGAGCGTGAGGATTCCATTCGACAGTATTTTTCGCATTTATTTGAGGATCGAGGTACGAATTTACGTATTGCAATCTGATTACCTGTTAACTTATTTTAATTCTCATAACTCTCATTCGTGCTTTACTTTTAATTTTGGGAACAAAATTCTTCTAAGTTGGGAAGGATGTAAACCCCCTCAAATTATATTTTTGGTAGACTAGATATGGTTAAAAATTTTGGTTTAGCATCAGGTTATTTAAGGTTTAGAAATTATGTTGTGTAGACTGATTCTTTAAATAAACCCTTGGTGCACCTTACCGTTGCTACAATAATTGGATCCCAACAATAGCCTTTAATTTCCAACAAATTATTGCACTCTTGACCTGACAAGCCAACTTAGACACTGGATATTTCGATCACTTAAAAATATACTCCCTTGTGCTCTAATTTAATTGCACAACTTTCCAGTCACAAAAATCAATTATTTAATCCTACGTCGCGTACCTATGTCGTTGCCATCGATTTGGGGACACAAACTCAATCCGTTTTGCCGAACCAATTAAAGGGGCCCAAGATTGACACCAAGCCTACACCGTTCATGACCTTTTTGTCACTCCTAATTGAGACCCCATGTACTCCCATTTAATTTAAGAGTATATATGACACTTTATTTAATTAAATTTGGGACACCAACTTAACCTAATCCCAATCTAACCCCAACTTAACCCAACACCCATTCATGAGGCCCACACAAAACACACAACACCCCCTCACCCTACAAAACACCAAATACCATTTTCCACACCAAATCCTCTCCATTTTTTCCTCATGTGCAAATATCCAAATGTTAAGGGGCTTAATGGCAAAAAGGGTGCTAGGTGTCACCACCCTATTGGTGAAAGCCAATAAATAAAACCCTCCCTCAACCTCACATGACCTATCATCCATCCCCCCTCTCCCCTTTTGCTATGTACAACTTTTCATGTTGAATCAAGACCCTTGATTCAAATTCCTGCACCATCACAACCATACACCCACTCTATATTAACTCTCACACACAACCCTACCCCCACATGTGGCCGGCCCTAATCCCTAGAAAAACCTAGGAATTCCCCCCCTCTCACTCTCTTTCCTCCCTCTACTTATTCACAGCCGACCTCTTCTTTCCTTCTCTTCTTCTTCTTCTTCTTTATTATTCTTCTTCTTCTTCTTTACTTCTCCATCACCTCTAGCCCGCACCACCGCGTACCACCTCCTCCGGCCAACTCTCCTCCACCACCTCGAGCTTCCCCCCGCCACTGCATCCCCGACCCGAGAAGCAGCCACCTCCAGTTCGAGCCTCCAACGGAGCACCACCACGATCCACCACCACCTACTGCCTCCTACACCCTGCCTCCACCATGGACCACCACTCCACCCATCGCTGCCAACTCTCCTCCACGAACCACCCGCAGCACCACTACCTTTACTGCCTCCACCATCACTGTCTCCATCACCTCGAGCACCACCCGCCGGTGCTATCTCCACCACGAGCAGCATCCTATCGTCGGAGCACCAGCATGACCACCCGTCTTCTCCACGACCAGCATCACCACCACCTACTGTCAATACCACCCACACCACCACCTTCACTCACTGCCCCTCTACCGAAGCACCGCCATCCGACCATCTCCACCACGATCCACCATCACCTCCGGCACCACCACCCCGACCTTTACCTCCAGCACCACCATGACCTTTACCTCTAGCACTACCACCCTCACGTAGTCGAGCACCACCACCACCTCGGTCGACATGCGCACCACCCCTGCGGTGTCACGTCCCAATTTCGTAAAATTAATAGTCGTCCCGCGGGCGTGACACCGTGCGGGGCTAGGTTGTGTTGTCATGCCCCAGTCCCAAAATACGTAGGACCAGGAGTATGCGACACGCCATCTACGCATTCGACCAGACTCTGGTCTGACTCGAATGATCTAGTAAATGTAAACATCTATGTCTCAATCCATAATGAACAGAAATACACAAGAATGAGCTGCATGTGCTAAAGTCGGCCGCCTAATAACACACAAACTCGAATAGACTCAAGAAGAATATTAGTCTATAAAAACTAGGCTACAACAGCAGATGAATAATCAATATAAAATAACAATAATGCTGGTAGAAATAATGTGAGTACCTGGTACCAATGCCTGCAAGACAAGCAACTCCATCAGCAACTCCAAGGGCTCCGTAATCGTCTATGCTGTAAAACTGGCATGGGACCAGGTCCTCAGAGGGACATAACAAGGTACGAAAATATAGCAAGCCATAGTATAACAAAAAGAAACAAGTGCAACGACGGTGTAATCTATCATAACCAACTAAGTGAGACACAGTTTGAAGACAATATTCGACGCGTGGGCTATCCAAAATAAAATTATAGTTCCGGACACGAAAATACACGGAATGTACCGCAGCTCCGGGAAAAGAGTCACACTGGTGATATAACTACTCTAGATATATGATCACTATAGAAATAGTACATATACATATATAAGCGCGTGCAGAGGAGCCCAAACATCTAGTAACTGTCTTCCCCATCCCAAGCGGTCAACGATTATGCGCTGAACCTGAACCTCTATCTAGCAGTCTCATCGTACTGAAGTAAATATCAATCAACGTTGCCCTAAGGTCGTCCCAGTCTCCGGTCATGATGTCAGTATCAGGATACAGGAAATCTGGCACGATAACAGTGTATAGACGTGTCCTAGGGTTATGATATACATAGGTACATACATCAAGGTATTACGAACATCTATCACTCGTGACCAGACATTACCGACGAACGTCTGTACCCGATTTTAACTCGGACGTAGAGTAACGATTCTAATCAAACTCGTGCACAATGCATATAATTAAATAATCAATATCTGGTAACTGAAATACAGGGTGGCAAGGTACACTTTCCTGGGTCCGACTGCTGAAGATGGGAATCCGGTACAACGTCCAAGTCCGCAGGTCCTGTAGTACCTAGAGGCGAGATACAAGCTCAATCAATAAACTATCATGTGGGTGAAATAAGATGTGACACATGTCTAACATTTGCTCAAACTCAGCTACAACTCACATGGACACGAAGCTAGAGGGTTGACCAAGGTTTACTCGGGGTATATTACATCTAATCAAATTAATCATCTGTACAATATCATTAAATCAAACCTTAACCTTACTATATTCATCACGATATTCTGTGGTTCAAACCATCATCAAATCCTATGTTTCCTCCCGGTGTTCACAGACGTCAACATGCATATTTAAATATCATCCTTGAATAATTAATTATTAATTATCCAAAACCTTAATTATTAATTCAGACAGTAAATTATTTGAACACCGCTTCTCAATAACCTAGCTACTCCTTAATATATTTCATTATTAAACATTAGCTCACAAAACTAACCAATGCTTGATATCTCAACCTTATTCCACATCAATTAAACCTGCACCTTATTAAATTCATTATTATTCATGGAACAATTATACACTAAACCCCAAGATTCACATCTAGCATTCGAAAACCCTAAATATCAACATAGCATTTAACCATCGATTGCTTATATTTAAAATATAATAACTCTAAAATTTTAATGCACTCAAAACCCTAAAACTCAACATATCAACTTCTTAAACCCTAAAACTAACTAAGTTATATACAATAATATACATTAATACTAAACTAACCATAACAAACACACTACACGACACATAGAGAGGGGGAGTGTTTACCTTGGCGGCGGCACGCCGGGGTGGTTGCCCGGAGTGAGGTCGACAGCGAGGTTGGGGAGGTATTGGTGACAGAGGTCGAGGGGTCAACGACGACTCACCGGAGTTACATATTGGACGAGGCAGAACTGGACCGGTCGAGAGCTGTTGTGGTCGAGCTTGTCGACCACGCGGAGGAGCTCTGGTCGGGAGCTGCTGTGGTCGAGCTTGTCGACCACGGGGAGGAGCTCTGGTCAGGATCTGCTGTGGTCGACTCGACCACGGGAAGGAGCTCCGGTCGAGAGCTACTGTGGTCGACTTGACCATGCAGAGGAGCTTCGGTCGGGAGCTGCTGTGGTCGACTCGACCGCGTGGAGGAGCTTAGCGGGTGGCCGATCATGGAGGTGCGGGTATGGTAGTGATGGTGATGGCGGGTGGCAAGGAAAGGTGGTCGTGGTGGTAGTGGTAGTGGTGCTGGTGATGGCGGCCGCGGGGAGGTTGGTCGATGGAGAGGCCAGAGTAGGGAGAGCCGGCCGGTGTACAGCGGTTGGAGCTCGGCGGTGGATGGCCGCAGTTAGAGAAGAAGGAGGAGAGCGGGTGGCCGGGAGGAGGAACTCGGCCGGGGTCGGGTTCGGTTTAGTTGTGAAGAGGAAGAAAAAGAAAGGAAGAAGAAGAAGAAGAAATGGAAAGAAAATGGCTATGGGTTTATGAGGAGAGAGGAGAGAGAAAGTGAAGGGTTTCCCAAGGTTTTGGGGATTAGGGCCTGCTTGGGGAAGTGTGGATAAGGAGACATTATATAGGGAAGGGTGATGGAGAGTGTGTGGTGGAGATGCTTTCAATTTTCAAATGGATGGCTTGGATTTCTCATAAAGGAATTGTGTTCACACCATGGAGAAGGGAATGAGGTTTGGACCGATCAAGGTTTGAGGGGGGGTTCATCATTTGGTTTGAACCAATGAGGTGTTGACACCTAGTGCAATATTTACAAATAATCCCCTTAAACTTGGGTATTTGCACAAACACATAAAATGACGAGAAAATGGTGTAGGAATTGGTGTTTGGTATTTTGTAGGGTGAGGGGGTATTGTGTGTTTTGTATGGGCTTAATTAATGGGGTATTGGATTAAATTGTGGTTAAGTTAGGATTAGTCAAAGTTGATATCCCCAATTTAATTAAAATAAATTGTCATGTGCTCTTAAATTGATTGGGGGCACATGGGGTCTCAATTTGGAGTGACACAAAGGTTATGAAAGATGTAGGCTTGGTGTCAGTCTATGACCCTTTAATTGATCCGGCTCAACGGGTTGAGTTGGTGTCTCAAAATTGATAGCAACAACACAGGTGCACGACACAGGATTAAATAATAGATTTTGGATACGGGAAGTTGTGCAATTAAATTATAGCACAAGGGATTACGATTTTGAGTGACAGAAAAGTCCAGCGCCTAAGTTGGCATGTCAAGTCTAGAATGCAATAATTTGTTGGAAATTATGGGCTAATATTGGGCTTCGAATATTGCAACAACGGTAGGGTGCACCAAGGGTTTAATTAAAAACTCAGACATCTGCAACCTTACTTCTAAACCTCAAATACCTGATGCTAAACCAAAATTTTCTAACCCAAAACCAGTCTATCCATAGAAATAAATGAGGGAGTTTACATCCTTCCCAACTTAGAAAATTTTGTCCCCGAAATTAAAAGTAAAGCACGATAATAGCTACGAGAATTTAAAAAAAATTGGTAATCAAATGCGGTATGTAAATTCATACCTTGGTCCTCAAATAAATACTGGAAACGTTGTCGAATGGAATCATCGTGCTCCCAGGTAGACTCGCCTGGCGAATGATGCTACCATGCAACTCTGACCAGTCGAATAGTCTGACCTCTCAAAGTCTTCTCACTGTGATCGAGTATCTCCACTGGCTGCTCTACGTAAGATAAACTGGACCCGACTGTAATCTTCGAATGATCAAGCACGTGGCTAGGGTCTGCCACGTATCTTCTCAACTGCGATACGTAAAATACGTCATGCACTCTTTCTAATGATGGAGGCAATGCAAGACGATAAGACATTTTGCCAACTCGTTCCAAGATATCAAAAGGTCCGATGTACCTCGAACTCAGCTTGCCCCTGCCTCCGAATCTGATGGTACCACGAGTAGGCGATATCTTCAAAAATACATGGTCACCTTCCTTGAACTCCAAAGGTCTACGGTGCGCATCTGCCAAATGCTTCTATCTATCCTGTGCTGCACGTAGGTGGCTCTGAATCTGTTTTACTTTCTCCATTGTCTGTGTCACCAACTCTGGGCCAAGTATCTGATGCTCTTCCACGCCACTCCAACATACCGGTGACCTACACTTCCTGCCGTACAATGCCTCATAAGGTGCCATCTGTATGCTGGCCTGGTAGTTGTTATTGTAGAAGAATTCCACCAAGTATAGATGGTCCTCCCAAGATCCTCCAAAGTCGATCATGCATGCTCTCAACATATCATCTAGTATCTGTATCGTGCGCTCTGACTGGCCATCAGTCTGTGGATGATATGCAGTGCTGAACTTGAGACGAGTTCCTAGACTCTCTTGCATACTCTGCCAAAAATATGACGTGAACCTGGAGTCACGATCCGATAAAATGCTGACAGGCACTCCATGTAGTCGTACTATCTGCCTCATATATATGTCAACTAATATCTCCGTGGACTGCCCAACTCTGAAGGGCAAGAAATGTGCAAACTTGGTGATTCTGTCTACGACAACCCAAACTGCATCCTTCCCGCTAGGGCTCCATGGGAATCCTGTGACGAAGTCCATGGTAATGTGTTCCCACTTCCACTCGGGGATGGAAAGCGGCTGCAATAGTCCTGCAGTCCTCTGATGTTCAGCCTTGACTTGCTGACAGACCAAATATTTCACCACAAATCTTGCAATCTCTCTCTTCATCCTATGCCACCAGTAATATTGTCTCAAATCTCGGTACATCTTTGTACCCCCGGGATGAATAGAATAAATCGAGCTATGAGCCTCGGTCATCAACTCCTGGCGTAGCTCGCCACTCAAAATGTATAGGCGATCTCCATACCCCAATGTTTCATCTTCATGAATCCTGAGTCCCGTCTGCATGCCGGCCTCTGTCCTCTCTCACAATCTTCAAAATCTCGCATCTGTAGGCAGTGCTGCCTTGATCCTCTCAATCAATATAGACTAAACCTTGAGACTGGCCATCTGTCCATCCATGCCTGGTAATACAATCTCTATCCCAAGCTCCTGAAGATCCTCTAGCAATTGCCGCTGAGTCGTCAAAAAGTATGCCATGGGCTTCCTGCTTAAGGCATCTGCTACTACATTCGCCTTGCCAGGGTGGTACTGCAACTCTATATCATAATCTATCATCAACTCTAGCCATCGCCTCTGTCTTATATTGAGCTCCTTCTGAGTGTAGACATACTTCAGACTTTTGTGATCTGTGTAAATCTCTACACGCTCACCATAAAGGTAGTACCGCTATAGCTTTAGTGCAGATATTACTGCAGCTAGTTCTAGACCATGCATCGGATAGTTCTTCTCATGAACTCTCAGCTGTCTCGATGCGTAGGCCGTGTTGCATCAGTACACATCCTAATCCACTCCCAAACGCATCATTGTACAAATCCTCCCGGTCCTGAAGGAAGTGTCAAAAATTAGTGCTGATGTTAGATGCTTCTTCAACACATCGAAAGCCGTCTGACACTCTTTGGTCTAGATAAACTCCTCGCCTTTACGTGTCAGTCGCGTCATAGGTGCAGCAATCCTCGAGAAATTTTTATACGGACCTCCGATAATATCCGGCAAGACCGAGGAAACTCCTAACCTCTGTAACTGATGTAGGGGTAGGCCACATCTCTACTGCAGCTATCTTCTTCGGGTCAAATGATAGTCCATCTCCGGTAATTATGTATCCCAAGAGTGGTGCTCTGTCCAAGTAGAACTCACATTTGCTGAGCTTGGCGTACAGCATTTCCTGCCTCAGCGTCTCCAACATAATCCTGAGATGTCTATCGTGCTCCTCCTGGCTATTGGAATATACCAAGATGTCGTCGATAAATACTACCACGAACTTATCTAAGTACTGGTGGGAAATATTGTTCATCAGGATCATAAATACTACGGGTGTGTTGGTCAAACCAGACGGCATGACTAGAAACTCATAGTGCCCGTACTTCGTCTGAAAAGCCGTCTTCGGAATGTCCTCTCTCCGTACCTTAATCTGATGATAGTCGGATTTGAGATCGATCTTCAAGAATACATATGCGCCACTTAGCTGATTCAAATAAATCATCGATGCGCGATAAGGGTACTTGCTCTTTATCGCTACGGTATTTAATGTCCTGTAATCGATACACAAACGTACCGTCTCATCCTTCTTCGGCACTAATAAGATGGGTGCTCCCCATGGAGAAACACTAGCTCGAATGAAACCCTTATCTAAGAGATCATCTACTTGAATCTTAAACTCAACTAACCTCTTCGGTGCTAGTCTGTAGACGGGGAAAGTAACTGGCTCGGCTCCGGGAGTCAACTCTATAGTGAACTCTATCTCTCTGTCAGGTGGCAGGCCTGGAAGATCCTCTGGATATACGTCCTCAAGCTCTGATATAAAGTGAGGGTACACTGGTTTACCTTCTGCAATGCGTGTCACTAAGGTTGGACACCATGCTCTCGGGCTCTCCGAAAAACTCAAACTCGGGGTGATCTGGTGGTCTAAATATAGTGCAACCACGTCGACAATCTAGCGTCGCATGGTATTGGCTCAAATAATTCATTCTAGGACGATGTCATAGTCTAGACTTAACCTCATAATAAATTCTCCCGTTCTGTTTATAACACTAATCCTCCAAAAGAAAAATTCTTTCTTGCCTAATGTATAATTACTCTTCTCCTCAAATTTCTTCCTACAATTGTATTCCTCAAATTTCTTCTTTCCGTTATTTATCTCTCCAAGTCACATAGTACAATAATGGTATCACCCAAGTACATGCTAGAATTTTTGGTATCAGATCATCATCTTCTAGGTGAGAGCCTAAAATTCTATCTCCTCTAGCTCATAACATCGTTCATGGTATTGCTATCATAGACAACAACTAATTTCTAGAATCTGGCTACGCATTCCATAAATAATTCTAGAGGGTTATGATCAATAATCTTTCTAGCTCCCAGTACTTCCTAAATTACTACTATCTCAAGTACGGGTAGGGCACTACTGGGTCTAATGCTCTTGTTATCCTTCTACACTAGTTCTAAAATCCAAAAATAATCTATCAATCTATCCTACTAAGCGTAACAATCTACTCAGAGAATAGTACACGAATTATGTCTTCTGTCGTCTGGACTTCAATCTTCTTCTGGAGGAAACCATCAGGCACAAGCGTTCGCCCTTCCGAAATAATAGGAGATGAGAAATAATGATAACGATATTGACGAAAAATAAACGAATACAATTGGGAAGTCCAATGGTGATAATCAATTATGAAGGGAGTTTTTAAAATTGATTATGGATTGAGCCTATTCAACAATAAATTATAATATTTATTCCTAATTTGCAAGCTCGCTTGGCACAGTCAGGTGACCAAGACGATTTAATTCGGACCTGCATGGGCCACCACAAAATCATGTCACATTCCAGTCCCAAAATACGTTGGACCAAGAGTACGCGACACGCCAGCTACGCATTCGACCAGACCCTGGTCCGACTCGAATACGTATAAGCTGTAAACTACTGGTAACTATCTAAATAATCCAGTAAATATAAACATCAATGTCTCAATCCACAATAAACAGAAATACACAAGAATAAGCTACATGTGCTAAAGTCGGCCGCCCAATAACACACAAACTCGAATAGACTCGAGAAGAATATGAGTCTATAAAAACTAGGCTACAACAGCAGATGAATAATCAGTATAAAATAACCATAATGTCGGTAGAAATGATGTGAGTACCGGGTACCAATGCCTGCAAGACAAGCAACTCTATCAGCAACTCCAAGGGCTCCGTAATCGTCTATGCTGCAAAACTGGCAGGAGACCAGGTCCTTAGAGGGACGTAACAAGGTACAAAAATATAGCAAGCCATAATATAACATAAAGAAACAAGTGCAACGATGGTATAATCTAGCATAACCAACTAAGTGAGAAACAGTTTAAAGACAATGTTCAATGCGTGGGCTGTCCAAAATAAAACCGTAGTTCCGGACACGAAAATACACGGGACGTACCGCAGCTACGGGCAAAGAGTCACACGGGTGATACAACTACTCTAGATACAGGATTACTACAGAAATAGTACATATACATATATAAGCGCGTGCAGAGGAGCCCAAACGTCTAGTAACTATCTTTTCTATCCCAAGCGGTCAACGATTCTGCGCTGAACCTGAACCTCTATCTAGCAGTCTCGTCGTACTGAAGTAACTATCAATCAACGCGACCCTAAGGTCGTCCCAGTCTCCGGTCATGATGTCAGTATCAGGATACAGGAAATCTGGTACGATAACAGTATATGGATGTGTCCTAGGGTTATGATATACACAGGTACATACATTGAGGTATTATGAACATCTATCACTCGTTACCAGACGTTACCGACAAATGTCTGCACTCGGTATTGACCCAAATACGGAGTAACGATTCTAATCAAACTCGCGCATAATGCATATAATAAAATAATAAATATCTGGTAACTGAAATACAGGGTGGCAAGGTACACTTGCTTGGGTCCGACTGCTGAAGATGGGGATCCGGTACAACGTCCAAGTCCGCAGGTCCCGTAGTACCTAGAGTGGAGATACAAGCTCAATCAATAAACTATCACGAGGCTGAAATAAGATGTGACACATGTTTGATAATAAACAAAAGAAATGACAAGGTTTATACGAAACCCACTCTTTGGTTTACAAACAAGAAGTATAATTAATCCTATACGAGGATGTCAAGTACAATTTTTAATCTGGGAAAATATTGCTATAGGAGTCTGATCTACAGTCGATCAATTTGTCCCTTGGACCACACGATGATGAAGAAGTGCCGTAGAAGACAGAAAGTAGCTTCGAAGGTTGCTTAATAGAGTGGATGCTCGATGCTAAAGTCATCGATCCCTACTCTTTGCCTGAGCTCTGGATTCTTCTCTCTAATAGACCCTTCGACTCTTAGTTCCTTGACCTTCTCTTTTGATCTTGGAACCTTTGACCTCGGTTCTGGACTTCAGTTTTTCGACCTTGTTTTCCACCCTGGACCTCTATCAATAGAGGTCTCTATTTATAGGGTTTTAGTGACCGTGACCACCCAGTCGGCGTAGAAGCCGGGTAGTGGAAAGTATAGCACTCTTTTACACGATGGTTACAATAATCGTTGCCTACGTATAAATGACCTTTTGAATGAGCGTGTGACGCGTGTCCCATTACAATGCGTATAACTGCTGCGAAGATCACGGCGTAAAAGCCACGTAGGTAGTTATCCCTCGCGTAGAAAAGGTTGGCGTAGAAGCCAATAACTGTCACCATGGCGTAGAAGCCAAAGAGTTATCAAACCGGCGTAGAGGCCGAGCAGGCATAGAACCGGGTGGGCATAGAAGCCGAGTGGACGTAGAAGCCGAGTGGGCGTAGAAGCCGAGTGGGCGTAGAAGATAGTTGATCCTCCTCCCTTGATTGAGGCTTGAGCGAATTCTGGACCGAATAGCCTTAATACGCACTAGCGCAAATCTGGCCTGAGTTGGCGTATTCCAAGGAGATAACGTACAGCGTGCTCCCATAGCTGAGAATAGCCTGATGCCGTAATGCGCAAAAGCGATGATGTGGATGTTTTAGCCGAAATTACGGCTTTGGGAGATATAATCAAATCTCTTGCATTAAATACAGATATCTGCCCCCATCCTGTGCATTAAATTTAGAGGCGTGTCTCAAAGATTTGCTATCATTTTGCGTATTAAATGCAGAGACGTGCCTCGAGGAGTTGCCATCATTCTGCGCATTAAATACAGAGACGTGCCTCGAGCCCTGTACGAAGAGAAGCTTTTAACGTGGCAGCTTGTTTATCTTCTGTAGAGCATAAACAGCTCACATCTACCTGTGTAAAACTAGGCAGCGTATTCCCTCGTATGCGTAAAAGCGGTTTACGCCAAGGAAATGTCACTAAACGATAGTCTGGGTCGCTGTGCCACGCCATCATTATAGCCATCGTCTGGGTAGTCGTGCAGTACTCTTTGTCAGGAGTCAGACGATAGGTTCACTGCACGATTTGACAGGTTCATTTTGAGGAATACGAAGCGTTCCTCGTAAACTTTAATGCTGCATTAAAGCGGATGAGTTTTATGCTATAAAGGCGATGTAGCACCCTTTTTACGCTGAAGCAGCCTAGACATACTGCATTACGCGGATAGTCCTTAAGCTTATATTTTACGCTGTACTTAGCGGAAAAGCTCTGTTGTACGCCGATGGCTCCGAAGTCATATTTTATGCTACCCAGCACTAAGATGCTGTGTATAGCTATTTCAGCATATTTTTTATGCTTCTACAAGACCCCCTTCAAAGTTTTCAAATTTCTCATAATTTGAAACACTTTGAATGAAGTATGAAATGGTCAAGTCTGACTAGTTCTTCAAGGCTGATTTTTTTTGGCGGATTATTGGGAATTTGTTAGAATTTGGTGTGTTCTCTTTTGCCTATATAAAGGCTGAGGAGTTAACCTGTTCTTCCCATATTTCCTTCACCACACAGAGATGATCGCCAGAGTTCGTCGGGTCGACTTGAGGAAGAAGAAGACCATGTTCTTCCAGCATGTAAGGAGCCGAAAAAGAAGGCATCTTCGAACAAATGTCCTCTGCAATGATGGATCATGGAAGGATATCATAGCTTCATTTGCTCGGGATAATCAGCAACTTTGTATGGCGGTTCGTCCAGGAGAGAGGAAGGGTCATGTTAGACCACACAGCTTGCAAGCTGTATTTTCTTCTGTCATTCGTGGACGAGAGCAGAAAAATTAGCTCTATCCTCGAGTATTGAGTTGGGTCTAATACCTCAACTCAATCTGTCATGGCGTATAGAGGATGGGCTCTGAACAATTTAGGCAGGCCCAGTTTTGTATCCTCCCGCCATTAATCATTTTCTTGTTAATCGGTCGTGGAAACCGACTAACTGCTGAAGAAGACGGAAGAAGATCTCCACCAATACGAGAACCTGGCAGAACAGATTCTGGGGGTGGCCTTCCGATGAAGATGAGGAAATCCTTTGTAGACGGGATTTTCCTCATATGTAATCATGAAAATGAAGAAAACCCTTTATAGAACGGATTTCCCTCATATGTAATCATGATTTAATAAAATTGTCTTCTTCTGTGCATATGATTATCTTGCCATATATTTTGCTGTGATGAAGTCTGAATATGTGTAGCTTTGACATGTCTTGTAACTTTATGCCGACTCTGATAGAAAGAGTATTAGGTCCCGTCCTGTCTTTTACGCATAACTAAAGACGCACAGAAAGCCGCTTAGCATTTAAGTCGAGTATTCGGACTGTCCTGCTGTTAGGAATGGGGAGCTGCGTAAAATTCTGAACCGTCACTTCTGATAAGAAGAACTTTCGTTCAGACCATCATCTTTAAGAATGATTTCCTAAAAATCCTTTGAAATAGGGCGAGAAATGGCTGTCAAACTGAGTCGCCATCTTGAACTGTAGATAAAATATTCAGACTGGAGTCTGGATGAACTTCCAATCGACCCAAGAAGAAGAGTCATTTTTAATGTTGAACTCTGTATGCTTTGGGTACTTGGGATATTTTGGGGCCAAGAAGGAGTATCTTCTGCGTGAACCCTTGTAATTGACCGCCTTGAGAATTGTTCAGATATACGCATATTTTGGCCTGCGTATTCTCAGATATGTGGAAAGTCATAGATCTGTAACTGTGGATGAGCGTAAAATCATAAGTTCGTAGCCTCTCGAGCGTAAGAGCTGCTGAGCATAAAAGCATACGGGCGTATAAACTGTAGATTTGTAGCCTTTGAAAAGAAAATCTTCCGAGCGTGAAGTTGTGGATCTGTTGCCTCTGAGCGTAAAAGCCACCGAGCGTAAAATCATAGATTTGTAGCTTGTGAGCGTGAAGTCATAGGTTTGTAGCCTCTCGAGCGTAAAAGCTACCGAGCATAGAAGCATTCAGGCGTAAAACCATAGACTTATAGCCTCTGAGCGTAAAATCATAGATTTGTAGCTGTTGAGCGTAGAAAGCTCCTTGGCGTAGAAATACGAATCTGCTTTGCACGAAAACTTTTCGAATTCGCTGACTGTCCGCCTTTCCTGAGTAATAGGCTGATGTAGTCCCCAATCATAATCGAATATTAAATATCGGATTTGGTTAGGGATTCGAGGAGTCCGTCCGAACTCTATATATATCCTAAGGCTTTCAGAGAGAAGACTCTTTACCTTGCAAAGAAAGCTTTTGACTCTTCGAGTTCTCTTCTTCGTTTCCTCTCCGAGCATTCAGAGTTTTCCACAATGGCCCCAAAACCGATCTCTTCCTCTAAGGGAAAGAAGACTGACTCTTCCGTCGGGCAAGGCGAGCTTCATTCTGAACGAAGTGTCCCGCCGACGAGCAATGCACCCGCGTTAAAGTTAAAGCTTTTGGGACGATAAGAACGAGGAAAATCCTTCGCATACGTTGTACGTGAACGCTCTAGGTCGTCTTCTGTGCTGATAGCCTCTTCGAGAAAGATGATGCACAGAGATATTTTATCTTTTACGTCCATATTTCTAATGTGTCAGCGTAAAAAACTCTATATTTTCGCAGTCTGGCGTAAAAACACATACTGTCGAAACTTGGCGTATACTATAAAATTTGAGTGTTACGCTTCTGGATGAAAGTTTCGGCGTAATAACTCAAGCTTTGGCAGTCTGGCGTAAAACACAGACTGTCGAGTTTTTTTTTTTATATACTGCCAGTCTTGAATTTTACGCGTTGGAATAAGATTCCAGCATAAAAGATCAAGCTTTTACAGTCTTGGCGTAAAGCACAGACTGTTGATTTTTTTGGCATATACTGCAAGATCGTGGGGTCTAGTATAGAAACTGACGTATTTTTTTTGCACTTTGTAGTTAACTTGCATGCGTCTCCGCTGGCCGAGGTGATGGGTTCTGCTGCCGGGTTGCTACATTCCAACTACCTGGAGGATTTGTCCCACGTGACATTTCCTATCTCCGGGCCCCAGTATCCTGAAGGAAGGAGAATCTTGATATCGTCTCAAGGCGAGCGAACGCTGTTGAACATGATCAACGGAGAGCCCCTGACGTACATAGACGGGGCCCAATATATAAAGTCGACTTTTCTCTTTGGGGACATGATTGACAAGCAGTCCCAGACGATGCCCAAGAAAGAACTGTGGATTTTCCCTGCCGGGGGCTTGGTCATGTATCTGCCCAAGATGCTGAGAGACTACCCCATCTCGGCATTCTTCCATGCTACTCATCCCAGGAGGATGTTGTGGACGCTGACTCCCAATCTTCACGACTGGCCGAGGAAGATATTTTACCAGAAAGGATCTGGCCAAGGGTCATTTGTCAGCCGCCCTTCCGGCTCTGTGATGCCGTTCAGGGGATTGTACCCGGGCAGTGTCCCGAGTGAAGATAGTTTACTGCTCCAACCGGTCAAATTACCGACTTTCTGTAATAATTTCATGGGGCATGGAGGAGTATACCCCAAGGTTAACCCTCGGACAAGTGGGTGGATCACCCCTACAAATCTTCGATGGGCTCGTTTGGCTGACTGGGCCCTGAAGCATTTTCAGACTGAGCTAGAGTGCATTAGTCTGTTCGCAGCTGTGAATGCCACCAGTGTTGGGTTACCTCTCAACCCCAACCTATTTCTGGCTTTGATGGAGCGATATATCTCGCTCACTGGGACTTTCGCCACTCCACTGGGGGAGTTGGGATTGGCCCTCCACGAGATGGCAGAGATTTTGAGACTACCAATGGGGGATACTCCTTATGAAGAGTATGTTCCTACAAACCGGGAGCTGGAGGATTCAGACCCTCGGGTAGTGGCAGTATACCAGGAGCTGATGTGTCAGTACCTTGCTTGCACCGCCTTTTATAATGAGCCCTTAGATTTGGCTCATACCAATAAATGGGCGTCCTACCTCTTCTTTCACCGGGACAGGGCTGCTAAGCCAGAGAAAGTCTTGGATAGCAAGGATCATCCCTTGAGCTTTCTGAGCGTGCTTAGTGCTCAGGTAGTTGACGATCTTATGGAAGCGCTGGGGCTCCAGACCAGATTCTTGACGAAGGGATAGGAAAATATCCTGCAGGCACTAAGGCCTATAGTTATTTGAGGCATTGTCGCAGGCCTCTGTCCAAGGAAGATCAACTGGCTGGCTTCCTTTCTATATGGCTGTGCCGACTGGTGGTACCTGGCATTGCATCTGCGGACCACATTCACCGGAACACTTTACGGCCTGCAGTACATCTGGTGTTCGGGGCAAGACTGGGCTTGCTCCCTGCCATGGTGTGCCGCATACAAGCTGGCCTGAGGGCCATTACTGATGGGCTGCTTGCCGATGAAACTCGGCGTGATAGCTTTCCCAGGGTAGAATTACCATACCTGTATTTGATGGGATGGTTAATTCTCCATAACCCCAGGGTGATGTCTCCCGGATCTGGCAGTAGTTTGGGGAGTAGTTTCTTGCTGAATTACAAGAAATCTTCCTGGAACGTGACCACAGTTTTAGACTGTCGGTGGGCGCTGAATTTCAGTCACAGCTGGAAGCTCTTCTGCACTGTCCCCTCTGTACATCTCAATCAACAGGGGAGCAGACTTCAGGATATAGGCGACGAGAAGACCGTTCTTTCTCCTGAGGCTTTTAATTGGTTGGTCTGCATTAGACCTTCCCATTTACTGTACAAAAGTGAAGATCAATGCTTCTTGGAACCCTACTTGCCTAGTCGGTTCACCAGGCAGTTTAGGTATGACCAATTGCACGTGGACAATGCCGTCACCAGCTTCAGGTCCAGGGGTGGACTCATTGATGGAGCGAGAGGATGGCGATACTTTATCATGGGTTGTACTGAAGCAATTTTTACTGTGTCCATCATTTTACTCTCCACGGAGCTGCGCATCCTCCACTCGTATGCCCAGTTTTATGTGGCAACCAACACCTTCCATCACGATTTTGATATGCATGGAAGTTTTAGGATGCCCTCCTCCAAGTCTGCAGGAAGAGACAAAATCCCCTCGGTCTTCTCTAACGAGGGTGAAGATTCCGTCAATCCAGATGAACCTTTGTTGGCAGTGCCGAGGGGTAAAATACCTCCGCCTGCAGGGGCTTTGGTCATCTCTGTTAAGCGAAGTGCTCCTGTTCTAAAGGAGACTTCCCCTCGCAAGAAGAAGAAGAAGACGGTTAGTCGTCCTCTCAGGATTCCCGGCCATGAGGCTCCTAGAAGTGAACCTGCTGTTTCCCCTGCCGGGGACGATTCTTTGATTGGAGCTTCCTCGCCTTTTAGAGAGGGAACCTCTACAGTTTCGGCTGGCGGTGCCGGAGAATTCCTGCTTGAGGCTGCTGTCGCTGCTACCACTTCAGGTAGTGGTACGAGATCGCCTACGCGGCCGAGCCAAATAAGGATATCTTTATCCAGACTGCCAACGGAAGAAACCCCTATCGCGTCTGTAAGTATACCCAGCAAGATTCCACCTGGTGAACCTCGATTGGATCTGGGTGAAGATTTGGAAGAATACCTGCCGATGTCAGTTAGCACACCCCCTTCTCCAGGTATGACAGCTCGCTTAGCATCATTAAGAAATGATTTAGCTGTACTAGCCGCAGACGCGACATATACACCATCGGCCATGGGTAAATATCGTCTTTACGCCACCTTTTTAGAAGCATTAACATCATTTTGATATTAACTTTCTTTTGTCTTCTTTTCAGGGGAAGACATCTACGGGGAGGGTAGTGTCGATGCACCTTTTGGCTCTGTTTCAGCTCATGACGATGACATGGAGGTGCCCGACTTCGAGGAGGAAACATTTTCGGGTGCCGGCTCGCCCGATGTGGTTTCGATATCTCAAGAGGAGGATGATCCTGTCATTGCGACATTGCCTCCTTTGAGTACGCCGGTCACTTCGTCCGTTGTTGGCGCATTTTCTTTTGTCGCATCATCTGTTGAGGCGACGGCTGTGGCAACATCGTCTGCAATCGTTCCTGGAGAGAGGTTCGCCAATATTGCAGCCACTCCAAGCGTCCATTCGGATCTGGCCATGCTGACTGAGTAGTATACCAGTATCTTTTACACCACCTTGAAAACGCTAATATCAATGGTGTTGGAGAAGAACCTAAGCTTCGAGGCTCTGAGGAGGTCCTCTCGGTTAGCGATAGTGCCGATCAGAGAATTCAACGATACTGGGGTAGCTGACACATTGGAGGAGATAGTTAATGGTTTGGAGCAAGCCATTAACGAATATCTACAGCTATCTTGAGGCAGCATTGACGGTCTTGTTCAAGTTAGGTATGACTCCCTGACAGCAGAGCTTGCTGGGCAACTGAAAGCTCTGGACAAATCCGTCCAGGAACAGCAGCAGGAGATGGATCATGAGCATACCGAATTGGAGTATGTCATTCCTCAGCTGACTCAGTGTGAAGTCGACTATGAGGAAGTGACAGCAAGGGTCCGCAGATTAAGAGATAAATTCGCTCGAGCGAAGGAGGAGGCTCTCACTTTGTCGGCCTCTCGAGATGTGCTGAAGCGTCGAATGAAGACCGCTCAACAGAACCTGACGCATATGGGTGTCGTCCACGCAGGTTTTGCACATGCTCGGTCCGAGCTAGCTGCTTTGAACAATGATACGGCAAGGTTGAAACGGGCTCGCGACGATGTCTTGAACTCCAGGGATGAGAGAATGGATGCTCTGGCACGGCAGATTCGCGACCTAACCGCTCCCCCAAATGATATATTTTTTTGCTTTTCAATATAATTTTGCTCTTTCTGGGAATAGTGAAGAGGCTTTTATCTGACTTTGTGGACCCATCATTTTGGAATATAAATGACAGGTTTGGGTGAAAGTGATATCAGAGGTAATATGGACGTGATATACTCTCGATAAGCTTCAGCAGGACATATCTATTCAGAGGTTATATGGACATGATAGAATATGCTCCCACTAAAATTTGTACACAAAATACTATCAGAGGTAATATGGACGTGATAGGTCTTGAAGTTCCAAATTAGTTAAACATATCTATTCAGAGGTTATATGGACATGATAGAATATGATCCAACTAGTTTCGTTTTGGAAGTAGTATTATCAGAATGAGATCTTCACCATACTCCATTTGAGCAAAGGAGGTTAAGCGTAGTACCGTTTCAGGAATTTGCCATTGATAGGAGCCATCAACAAGTCTCCGTTAGGCTTGGCTAACCTATAAGCGTCGTTTGAGAACGTTGTCTCGATCACATAAGGTCCTTCCCATTTGGGTTAGAATTTACCCTTACTCCTGTGAGTAAGAATCATCGGCCTTCTCACAGCTAAAACTAGCT
This sequence comes from Iris macrosiphon, assembly GCA_036927795.1. NCBI lineage: Eukaryota > Viridiplantae > Streptophyta > Magnoliopsida > Asparagales > Iridaceae > Iris > Iris macrosiphon. Next base: position 38,535,719 of record JAYESA010000001.1, on the reverse strand, counting down.
CGCCAACTTTGAACACTCTTTTCTTTACTTTTTGATTAAAAGATCTGGAAATATGTGCCTGGTAGAACGCGATGCGCTATTGAGCCTGAAGGCATTTCTCGTCTAATCCTTCTAGCTCTTGAAGCCTTAATAGGTTATTCTTTTCTTGAGTCAACTCATTAGCCACTGTTATCCTGAGTGACAAAATTTCGACCATGATGGGGAGAACTGCTTCGCTCCCGTAATCCAATGAGAATGGGGTACAACCTGTCGGTGCTCGTACCGTTGTGCGGTATGCCCAGAGATATTCTTCTAGCTTCTCATTCCAATCCCTCTTGTTCGAAGAGACGAACTTTTTCAAGAGCTTGATAATGGTTTTGTTGAAAGCTTCCGCCAAACCATTAGCAGCAGGATTATATGCCGTAGAGGCCATATTTTGTATCCGATTTTTATCGCAAAATCGATGAAACGCTTGGCTGATGAATTAAGGTCCATTGTCATGAATTATCCTCCGGTGTATCCAAAAGCGATAAATGACATGATGCTTGATAAAGCTGATCATATTAGATGCCTTCACCTCAGTAAGAGGGATCGCCTCTGCCCATTTGGAGAAATAATCCGTGATGGCCAGTATGAACCGATGACCTCTGGAAGCAGACGGGTGAATAGGACCAATAATATCCATACCCCATGCTTCGAAAGGCCAGGATGCAACCTTAGGATATAGATGTTCAGAAGGTTGATGTATAAAGTCTGCATGAACCTGACAGGCTTTGCATTGTTTTGCATACCTTATTGCATCTGTGATCATAGTAGGCTAGTAATAGCCCATTCTCCTGATACGATCCTATAGCTTAGGACCGGGTTGATGCGCTTTGCATACGCCGTTGTGAGCTTCATGGATAATCCGCTGTACCACATCATCGGAGAGACATCTCAATAGCAGTCCATCGTAGGTCCGGCAATATAGACACTGTAAAGTCGTATCAAAATAGAAGCGTAATGATCGTCTTTTGACGGATACTGCTTCTTTAGGGTCCTCTGGCAAGATTTCGTATGCCACGAAATCTATAAAGGGACTTCTCCAGTCTCTCTTGGGAGGATCGGTGTTTACAGCGTAGCTGCATTCTATGTGAAAGTTATTTTTCATACAGAATAAATATCTGTTAAGAAGGATCACCGAATTATGCCTTCTTATAGGAGTAGCTAAATCTGCAGCTAGACTGGCTCGGGCATCAGCTTCCAGATTCTGAGATCGAGGTACATGCTCTAGGAAGAACCCTTTGAATGTCATGGCTATCTCGACCGTTGCTCGGTGATAGGGGATGAGGTCTGGATTCCGGACTTCATATATTCCTCTGACTTGATTGACGATCAGCAAAGAATCACCGAAAGCTTCCAGAGATTCGACGCCCAATTCTTTAGCGACTTAGAGCCTGATTAGTAGAGCGTTATACTCCGCCACATTATTGGAACAGGGCTCGCTAAGAGAATATGCTCGATAGATAACGAGTTTATCAGGAGTAACCAGGACAATTCCTACTCCTGAAACCACGTTTTCCCTTGGACTAGTCCTGGAGGCACCATCGAAGAATAGCTACCATGCATCACTTTCCATCGCGGAATTACATTCTGCAGCTTCGTCGGGAATATCCTCGTATAGTTTGGAGGCCTCCGGGATCGGATGAGCAGCTAGGAAATCAGCCAATGCTTGGCCTTTAATGGACTTCTGAGGGACGTACACCATGTCATACGGTGTTAATAAATCGCCCAAGTCGCGAGTCGGGAATTAAGAACACTTGGCTTATTCATTAATAGCCGAAGAGGATTGATCCTGGAGATGATATGAATAGTCTGGCCTGTGATATAGTGTCGCATTTTATGAATAGCGAACATCAGAGCCAAGCATTCTTTTTCTACTGGACTGTACCGGTGTTCAGCTCCGATCATCATCCTGCTTAGATAGTAGATAGCCTATTCATGACCCACATCGTTCTTCTATGCGAGAAGAGCTCCCAGAGAATGATCCATCGCTCGAACGTACAGCAAGAATGGTCTTCCTATGACGGGAGGCACCAGAATTGGCGGATTAGTGAGGTAGCGTTTGATATCATTAAATGCTTGCTGACAGGCTTCGTCCCATATGAAGGATACACCTTTCTTCACGAGACGAGAAAAAGGCTGACATCTCCCAGAGAGGTTGGATATGAATCTCCGGATATAAGCCAGACGACCTTGAAACCCCCCGAGTTCTCTCAGATTACGGGGCGGTCGCATTTCTAAGATGGCATTGACTTTATCAGGGTCCACTTGAATGCCTTTAGCGGTAATGACAAAACCCAGGAATTTGTCACTAGATACACCCAGAAAGGACTTTGTAGGATTTATTTTGAGTTGATGTTGGCGCATTAACTCAAATACTGTCTTCAAGTCTTGGATGTGATTATCCATGAGGCGGCTTTTGACAGCTACATCGTCCACGTAACATTCCACTGTCTTGCATAAATGCTCATGGAATATGTTACTCATAGCCTGTTGGTACGTAGCCCCGGCATTCTTCAATCCGAAGGGCATGACCGTATAGCAATATACCCCCAATGGTGTCTGAAAGGCAGTATGCTTCTCGTCTTCAGGATACATCTTGATCTGATTGTATCCTGAAAATCCGTCCATGAAAGACATACGTTCAAAACCGCATGTATTGTCAATCATAACATCTGTAATGGGAAGAGGAAACTCATCCTTGGGGCAGGCTACATTCAGATCTCGGTAATCGATGCAGACACGTACTTTTCTATTTTTCTTCATGACCGGGACAACATTGGCGACCCAGTCGGGATGTTGTTCTTCCCGGATGAAATTGTAGGCTATCAACTTCTTGATTTCAGCTTCAATGGCGTCCATCATATCCGGGCGGAACCGGCGTTGGTGCTGCTTCACAAGCTTCAAATCGGGTGATATATTGAGTTTATGAGTAGCCACCTTTGGATCAAGACCTGGCATATCCTCATAATTCTACGCAAAGACGTCGATATATTCTTTTATCAGCTGGATAATTTCTTCCCTTTCTTCTTCGGAAAGATTGTTACTATAAATATCGGCTTTGGCGAAAGTTCATTCCCAACATCAATCTGGATAACTTCATCTTCGGTGGGAGGTTCTCTCTGCTCGAACCAAAATTCCCATTGTATATCCATTTGTTGAGCCCAAGAGTCATTCTCAAACGGTTCGGATTCTTGTTCGTCTGCTTCGAAGGAATCTGCCACTACCATATTTACTGATAATGTTCGTTCGAGAGCATCAGATGAGTCGGAGGGCGACGAGCCATTTTGAGAAGAGGAAAAGATATCCTCGTTTAACTCAGAAGTTGCAAGGGAGGTGGTATACCCTAACCCGAAATGAGTTCGTTGACAGTAGGGATCGCCGTGCAGCGGCATTCGTCTGCCTTTCCCGTAGTTGAGACCTGGTTCCAGCTTCAAGTCATAACCCATACTTTGCATGATCTTCAAAGCTTGAGGGCTGTACCTATAAACTTGTATTTTACTAGTATCGTCCTCGAAAGAATCTTCTTGTACAGGTGGTTCATTGCGCATGCGGCTGAAGACTATTGAACGCTGACTGCTGAAGGCAGGCGGGACAATGAAGATAGAATCCTCATGTGGTCCATATGTCGTGATGACATTGGATGATGACGCTACTTCCCACACATACGGATGATAGGAATCTATAGCTTCCAAGAATTTTTGTGCTATAAGTTTTATATCGTCGTGGGAAGAGGATTCCTGATTTGGAATTTGAGCGTCAATGTACTGGAAAAGAGGACCTTTATTATCATCAGAAACCATGTTCCTGGTTGTATTTATACCAATCGGCTGCCTGTTGGGCCGAAGGTTGATGACCAAGGGTGGAGGTTTCTGGTTCAAAGTGATCACTAGAGGATCACCTCCTTTTCCTGACCTGGTTTTGTTCAGGTGGATAGCCATAGGCTCCGTGGCTTTCGGACGAGCAGTTCGCCCTTTCACCTTGATTGACAGAGGTTGCTCGGCAGAGGGTTCTTCTGGCTCCCAGTGGGATTCCTTCTCTACTTCGTCTGACACCTCCTTCATGTAGTCTTGAGTGTATAACATGGCATCAGAGTAGTAGGATTCTACCCCTTTAAACGGGTTCAGGTCAGCAAACTCTGTTTGTACTGTTCCTTGAGCATCTACATATTTAAAGCATTGATGTAGCGTCGAAGGAACAATGTTGTGGTCGTGGATCCAAGGTCTACCCAGCAGAATGTTGTAGGACACCTCTGAATCAATGACATAATATGTAGTCACTGATTTGAGGTCACCAATCTGGATCCTCAGACGAATTTTCTCCAACAGCTTACTTTTCCGGGCGTTGAAATCTACGATTGTAGTGGTGGTGTAGGCCAATTCGCTGGTAGGAATCCTCAGTGGTCTGAGCAGACTATGAGAAATAATGCTGATTGATGATCCCGGATCTATGTGAATCCGGTCGACCTCCATGGAACCGACGTACCCGGTGTAATAGAGGGGTCTGTCATGCCTGTTATGTTTTAACAGCATATCATCTTGAGTGAAAGTGATATTCGGGACCACCTCCATCACACTGTGGCATTGAGGACATGCCATGGGTTCTTCGTCAGGGGACTTGAGCTGGGTCAAATATGCATCCGCCTGCATTAGTGCTTCACTCAGGGCTTGACGAGTGTCTTGAGAGAGCCTGAGTAGTTCGAAGATGGACAACCTGGCTGGTGTATTGGCCAATTGGGCCAGGATGTCGAAGTTGTATGGCTTCTCTAAACCTTTGTTTTGAATATTTTTCAAAGGTTTATCGAAACACGCTTCTTTTTGCTTTCCTTTGTCCGCCGAAGTTGGTCTCGAAGGACCGGCCTCTGGTATGGCGGGTTCTGGTTCTGAAGGCTTGGCAGCTGAAGCGTCTGCCGGTGCATCTTCTTGACCTGTTCCATAGTCCTTGAGGTAAGATTTCCCTGAACGGGTTCCAGTAGCCAAAACCTCATCTTCTGATGCCGAGTGTACCGTAACCACGTGACATGGTTTACGCTTCGAGTTCTTCTTAGACTTAGCCTTAGCAGCTTGAGTCTCTTCCTCGATCTCTGACACCAGATCTGGATGAACCCATATGATCTCACCCCACTGGGTAGTTAGGGGTACCAGGTCATAATTTTGACCCCTAGTCGGAGGAAGATTAACGATGTTCATCGTTATCCGGGAAATAGGTGTAACACCGTCCGGGACTTCTTGGGGAGACAGAATGCTAAATTGTAGAGAGATCATGTTGGCTGTGACCGTCTTCTCGTTGTTGCGCAGAGTGATGGCCTTAGCATCGATCAGCTCCTGGATCTTCCTCTTCAGTACATAACACGCTTTTGTAGGGTGGTGTATGTATCTATGGAATATGTAGTACTTGGGGTTGTTAGAACTGCCGACTTTATTAGGCCGCTTCTCCTCAGGAAGGGTAATCTTATCGCTTTTGACGAGACACTCGAATATGCTCGAAATATCGTCGTCGTCGAAAGAGTATACTTCAATGGTCCTGGAAGTCCCAGGTTTCGTCTGTGTGGTTGTCGCAGTCTTTTGCCTGGACGTATTGATCGCCAGAGCTTCTTTTCCTTTGGCACCACGAGGATGGTCGCTGTTGGAGGATGACCTCTTGCCTCTATCGGAGGCAGAGATCATGATGCCATTATCACGCACTTTCCAACTGTTATCCCCGACGGCTACCGCTGAGATGATGAACGAGGGCCAATCATGGAATTGATATGGTCCTATGAATACCAAGATTATAGGAAGAAGGTTCTTCCTGTAAATGTCCACCAATGCCGAGTCTGGAACTCCGGGAGGCATTTGCAAAGTGGCTTGACGAAAACGTTCGATGAAAGTGCGAACATCCTCTTTTTCCTTCTGCTTTACTTCGATGAGAGAGGACATAGACATGTCCAACCCTCCCTCGTAGAATCGTGCGAAGAATAGAGCCTTGAAGTCTTCAAAGAAAGTAATGTAGTTGTCCGCCAGGCTACGGTACCACTGATAAGCCACTCCCGAGAGACAGCCCTTGAACACCCGAGTGAGGAGGGCATCATTCCCTTGTAATAACACCGTCATCATACTGAAGTAGTTCATGTACAGACTTGATAATATTTTTCCCTCGAACAAAGCCATAGTTTGTGGTTTGTATTTAGGAGGGAAAGGTGCCTCTTCCCAGATAGCTGGGTAAGGCTGGTTGATTCCTAATTTCTTGAGCTGATCTTTGTGCTTCAAGGCATCAAATTGGGCTTTCAACTCCCGTACTGCCTGCATCGGATTTTCAGCCGGTAGCGGGACTACGAGGTGGTGAGGAATCGGTTGCATCGTAACTCCAACGGGAGGTAATACATTCTCCGAGTGAGGAAGCGGAGGAACTGCTGACTCCTGATCTAGAGCAGGCCCTTGGATTGCGTTGGATGGTGGTAAGTCCACCCCCAAACGTATCTGAGTTGGAGGGACCGATGCTTGAGCCATAGCAGTTGTGTGTTGAGTCAGCATTATTTGGTGCATGTTCTCCATCATGGATTGCATCTCTTTCAGAGATGTCTCCAGTACAGTAATGTATTGCTCAGCGTCCCCGACGGGGAAGCTTCCTCGCGTTCATCTCCAATGGCATAGACTTCCATCTCCCTGGGTGTCATTAAAGGATTAGTATAGGTCTCTGTAGAAGTTGACTCTATACTTTCAGCATCTGATTCGGGAGACTGGCGACCCCCAGCATCAGAATCAGAAGAGTACGAAGTCGGCTGTCGTGACCTCGAACGGGTGTTTCAGAATACCCTAGCTTCAGTGTTCCTAAAAAGCTTGTTGAATCTCCTTCGGCTCGGAATTCTAGAGGGAGGACGTCTTGAGTTTGATCTTCCTCTAGGCATATGTGAAGTCATGTTCACTGATGCATGTGTGGGCTCTTCTTCCTGGAAAGACGGAGAGTAGCACAACCGGTCGAAAATCGACCGTTTTGCTTCAGAACAGCAATAATTAACTATAATCCTATGACTATTATAATAGTGCTCTCTAGGACGCATAATAGACATGCTGGAAGATCCCCTATCCTTGTGTTTTTGGATCAGATACTCACGCAGGTCAGGAGGATTTACAGAAGAAGAAGAAGAAGATGGCTTGTTCCTTCTGTTCACCTCAGTGGGCATGCGGATGTTGGGAACCATAGTTCTCCCTGTGCCACCCGTATACAGCAAGTTGGCCATCTGGGTAGCGGATAATCCCCGAGGAGTGTGTCTTTCCGCAAATTGAGCCTTCTTTACACTGAGGGGCTTCTTCTGGCATAATTTATAGCTCTGCTCAGGTTGGCGTAAAAGCTGAGGAGGTTCTCAGTCGGCCATCAGCTCCTCGCGTAATCCGGAGGGCGGGTAGATTCTTCCCTCGCTGGCGTAAAGGCCGAGAAGTTGAGCAGTCCGTCACTTGCTTTCCCTTGTATAGATTGCAGGGATCATCTGCTTTTCCGCGGAGGGCAGATACATTTTTATGCACGGAGCGCATTTGGAATTTCTGATTTGGCGCTAAGGCATTGTCAGAAATTCTGTCTGCCACGTCATCGACAAGAGACTACATTTTACGCGCAGAGCACGGAGTAGAGTTCTGGACTAGCGCTGAGGCATCGTCGAAAGTTTTGTCTACCACGTCACGGATGGGAGATAGAGTTTTACGTGCAGAGCGCGAAGTAGACTTCTGGACTAGCGCTGAAGCATCGTCGGAAGTTTTGTCTACCACGTCACGGACGAGAGACAGAGTTTTACGCGCAGAGCGCGAAGGTTGTACAGCTACAACCTGGCTGGTCGGAGAGGTCGAAGAGTCGGCAGGAATGGTAGGGTATGTCTCGGGCATCCAGACCTTACGCAGCTTCCTGTTGCCTTGGACAGAAAGAGAGAGTGAGAGCTACCCCCTGTTCGAAGCAAATCTTCGTAGGCAGACTGGTCGAACTGGACGACCAGGGTCTTCTTCACGGATCCTACGGATACCGCATCGTGTTGAGCAATTGCTTTCTCCTCGAAAGAGAAAGACGCCCCCAGCAGAGTCGCCATCTTGTGTTTGATAATAAACGAAAGAAATAAAACAAGGTTTATACGAAACCCGCACTTTGGTTTACAAACAAGAAGTACAATTAATCCTATACGAGGATGTCAAGTATAATTTTTAATCTGGGTAAATATTGCTATAAGAGTCTGATCTGCAGTCGATCACTTTGTCCCTTGGACCACACGATGATGAAGAAGTGTCGTAGAAGACAGAAAGCAGCTTCGAAGGTTGCTAAAGAGAGTGGATGCTTGATGCCAAAGTTGTCGATCCCTACTCTTTGCCTGAGCTCTGGATTCTTCTCTCTCAAAGACCCTTCGACTCTTAGTTCCTTGACCTTCTCTTTTGATCTTGGAACCTTTGACCTCGGTTTTGGCCTTCAGTTTTTCGACCTTGTTTTTCCACCCTAGACCTCTGTCAATAGAGGTCTCTATTTATTGGGTTTTAGTGACAGTGACCACCCAGTCAGCGTAGAAGTAGGGTAGTGGAAAGTATAGCACCCTTTTATACGATGGTTACAATAACCGTTGCCCACGTATAAATGTCCTTTTGAATGAGCGTGTGACGCGTATCCCATTAAGAGATATTGCGTATAACTGCTACAAAAATCACGGCGTAAAAGCCATGTAGGTAGTTATCCCTCGCATAGAAAAGGTTGGCGTAGAAGCCAATAACTGTCACCATGGCGTACAAGCCAAAGAGTTATCAAACCGGCGTAGAGGCCGAGCAGGCATAGAAGCCGGGTGGGCATAGAAGCCGGGTGGGCATAGAAGATAGCTGATCCTCCTCCCTTGACTGAGGCTTGAGCGAATTCTGGACCGAATAGCCTTAATATGCACTAGCGCAAATGTGGCCTGAGTTGGCGTATTCCAAGGAGATAGCGTACAGCATGCTCCTATAGCTGAGAATAGCTTGTTGGCGTAATGCGCAAAAGCGATGATGTGGACATTTTAGCCAAAATTATGGCTTTTGGAGATATAATCAAATCTCTTGCATTAAATGTAGAGATCTGCCCCCATCCTGCACATTAAATACAGAGGCGTGTCTCGAAGATTTGCCATCATTCTGCGTATTAAATGCAGAGACGTAAACAGCTCACATCTGCCTGTGTAAAACTAGGCAGCGTATTCCCTCATACGCGTAAAAGCGGTTTAGGCCAAGGAAATGTCACTAAACGACAGTCTGGGTCGCTGTACTGCGCCATCATTATAGTCGTCGTCTGGGTAGTCGTGCAGTACTCTTTGTCAGGAGTCAGACGTCAGGTTCACTGCACGATTTGACAGGTTCATTTCGAGGAATACGAAGCGTTCCTCGTAAACTTCAATGCTGCATTAAAGCGGATGAGTTTTATGCCATAAAGGCGATGTAGCACCCTTTTTACGCTGAAGCAGCCTGGACATACTGCATTACGCGGATAGTCCTTGAGCTTATATTTTATGCTATACTTAGCGAAAAAGCTCTGTTGTACGTCGATGGCTCCGAAGTCATATTTTATGCTGCCCAGCACAAAGATGCTGCGTATGGCTATTTCAGCATATTTTTCATGCTTCTACAACACACTTCTAATATTTGCTCAAACTCAGCTACAACTCACATGGACACGAAGCTAGAGGGTTAACCAAGGTTGACTCAGGGTATGTTACATCTAATCAAATTAATCATCTGTATAATATTATCAAACCAAACCTTAATCTTACTATATTTATCATGGTTTTCAGTGGTTCAAACCATCATCAAATCCCCTGATTCCTCCCGGTGTTCCAAACGTCAACATGCATATTTAAATATCATCCTTGAATAATTAATTATTAATTATCCAAAATCTCGATTATTAATTCAGACAGTAAATTATTTGAACACCGCTTCTCAATAACCTAGTCACTACTCAATACATTTCATCATTAAACATTAGCTCGCAAAATTAACCAATGCTTGATATCTCAACCTAATTCCACATCAAATAAACCAGCTCCTTATTAAATTCATTATTATTTATGGAAGAATTATACACTAAACCCCAAGATTCACATCTAGCATTCAAAAACCCTAAATATCAACATAGCATTTAACCATCGATTGCTTATATATAAAATATAATAACTCTAAAATCTTAATGCACTGAAAACCCTAAAACTCAACATATCAACTTCTTAAACCCTAAAACTAACTAAGTTATATACAACAATATACATTAATACTAAACTAACCATAACAAACACACTATATGACACATAGAAAGAGGGAGTGTTCACCTTGGCGGTGGTACGGCGGCACGCCGGTGTGGTTGCCCGAAGTGAGGTCGACAGCGAGGTGGGGAAGGTGTTGGTGACAGAGGTCGAGGGGTCGACGGCGACTCGCCGGAGTTACACATTGGACGAGGCAGAACTGGACTGGTTGGGAGCTGCTGTGGTCGAGCTCGTCGACCACGCGGAGGAGCTCTGGTCGGGAGCTGCTGTGGTCGAGCTTGTCAACCACGCGAAAGAGCTTCGGTCGGGAGCTGCTGTGGTCAACTCGACCACGCGGAGGAGCTCTGGTCGGGAGTTACTGTGGTCGACTTGACCGCGCGAAGGAGCTAAGCGGGTGGCCGGTCGTAGAGGTGTGGGTATGGTGGTGATGGTGATGGCGGGTGGCGAGGGAAGGTGGTCGTGGTGGTGTTGGTAGTGGTGCTGGTGATGGCGGCCGCGGGGAGATTGGTCGATGGAGAGGCCAGAGTAGGTAGAGCCGGCCGATGTACAGCGGGTGGAGCTCCGCAGTGGACGGCCGCAGTTGGAGAAGGAGGAGGCGAGCGGGTGGCCGGGTGGAGGAACTCGGCCGGGATCGGGTTCGGTTTAGTTGTGAAGAGGAAGGAGAAGAAAGGAAGAAGAAGAAGAAGAAGAAGAAGAAGAAGAAATGGAAAGAAAATGGCTGTGGGTTTGTGAGGAGGGAGGAGAGAGAAAGTGGGGGGTTTTCCAAGGTTTTGGGGATTAGGGCCTGCTTGGGGAAGTGTGTATGAGGAGACATTATATAGGGAAGGGTGATGGAGAGTGTGTGGTGGAGATGCTTCCAATTTTCAAATTGATGCCTTGGATTTCTCATGAAGGAATTGTGTTCACACCATGGAGAGGGGAATGAGGTTTGGACAGGTCAAGGGTTGAGGGGGGATTCATCATTTGGTTTGAACCAATGAGGTGATGACACCTAGTACAATATTTACAAATAAGCCCCTTAAACTTGGGTATTTGCACAAACACATAAAATAACAAGAAAATGGTGTGGGAATTGGTGTTTGGTGTTTTGTAGGGTGAGGGGGTATTGTGTTTTGCATGAGCTTAATTAATGGGGTATTGGATTAAATTGGGGTTAAGTTAGGATTAGTCAAAGTTGGTATCCCCAATTTAATTAAAATAAATTGCCATGTGCTCTTAAATTGATTGGGGGCACATGGGGTCTCAATTTGGAGTGACACAAAGGTCATAAAAGGTGTAGTCTTGGTGTCAGTCTTTGACCCTTTAATTGATCTGGCTCAACGGGTTGAGTTGGTGTCTCAAAATTGATAGCAACGATACAGGTGCGCGACACAGAATTAAATAATGGATTTTGGATACGGAAAGTTGTGTAATTAAATTAGAGCACAAGGGATTACGATTTTGAGTGACGGAAAAGTCCAGCGCCTAAGTTGGCGTGTCAAGTCTAGAGTGCAATAATTTGTTAGAAACTATGGGCTAATATTGGGCTCCGAATATTGCAACAACGGTAGGGTGCACCAAGGGTTTAATTAAAAAACAGACATCTGCAACCTTACTTCTAAACCTCAAATACCTGATGCTAAACCAAAATTTTCTAACCCAAAACTAGTCTATCCATAGAAATAAATAAGGGGGTTTACATGCGCACCGCTCAAGGCTAAGGTATTTTGCATAGCGAGCACATATTCAAAATACGCAGATAAATTAAAACACAAAGTTGAAACATGGAAAAGTTTTCTTTATTGATAATGAACATCTTTTTACAAACTCTTGAACGAGTCAGAGGGTTACCGCATGGGCTTACAAAATTTGACACAAAATGAGATAGCTGTCATATACATTACATCGTTTACTAATACTTCAAAATAAGAGACCTCCAGGCGGAATGATGGTTTTCCTACGGAGCTGCATTAAGTTTGGGTTGCTAGCTCCTTGCTTCAAAATTCTTTAAAAGATGGCACGATCAAGACGCACCGACAGTTGGACAGGATTGGAGAATGACTTTTGCTCCTCGCAGGATCTCCTTAGTGCGGGGAACCTATTTCAACGAGGGTCAGTACATCAAAACGTACTGGTGAAGGCAAGCTAACCCAACTATACCAATCAAAACATTGTTTATATGAAGCATGCATATTATTTGTGGTCATTCTGTCTTGCCTTAGTTCATTTTAGAAGCAAGCAATGATATATAATTTTACTGAAATAAACTTGCCACCATTCGGTTACATTTACCTGCCCGTCTTAACCACCTGCACAAAACTTACCATGTTCTTCCCTGCCACGAAGACACAAGTTAGCTTGCACAGTTTTAAATATACGAAAGGATCACTGGCATAATATCATAAAGGACAAGTTATAATCTCAAGACAAGAATGATATGCAACGCAGGTGGCGAGCCCCGCTATATAACACTTCGTCCCTAACATACGACTATACATAATGTTTCGCCCGGATCGGAGCGGTCCCAGTGCCCCGGCGACCGTCCGCGAAAACCATAAAACCTTGTTCACAAGTTGTCCATGATCAAATGGTGTACATTTATTTTTCAATCAATTCATGCAAATTTTGGACATACGAGCATGATACAAGTTCCATAGCATAAATAATTTTGCATAGTCTTTCTGATCAATATATCGTATAGCAAAGTGTGTTCTATATGCATAGCACAATTTATAAAAGAAGTATACATTCCAACTAAAATTAAAGTATATGAAGAACATTCTAAATGAACTAGCATGCAATAAGGTAACCGTTCACAAGTTGATTTACAAGCATAAAGTTATACAAGTCTATTCATTTTTATCTTGACATCTTTTAATTATTACTTGGTATCGTTTGATCGGGGCAAGCAAAAATACAAGATTTTAGATGTGAAGACTTGGAAAAAGGGCCAACTGAATCAAATATAAGCCACTCACAAGTTGGTTGGAGAAGGAAAGGAAAGAGGTGCTTCAGGACTCCGCTCCCACGTCGCCTACTGCTCGTTCACCTGCATTGCCACGAACAGCCGATTAATACCTCTTCCACTCTTTTCTATCTCAGAATTGAAGTGCAGTTCAACAAATGAAAATAATAAAATCTATTGAAACCATTCAAAAAAATGCAAGCAAATTCGAAAACTAACTCAAAGCACGAAAGCAACAAAGCGACATCGAAAACCAGGTAAAAAAACTTGCAGCGGAGAGGTCCCTCCTGACTCTGTCGCTAAGTCGATCATAGGGGCACGGTCCACTGAATATGGGAATCGATTCCGAAAAAGAAAATCCATAACAAGGATAAGGTCTTCTTTTAATCTATCCCAATCGAACGATATTGTCTTGTATTTCTTAGTCGCGCTCCCCGAATAGGGGGAACAGGGCACCACATCCTAACCAACTAATTGAAAGTTTCATCCACGAAACTTTGAAATAGAACCTACCACTAGGAAAAAATGAAGGGACCCTTTCCCTCATCTCAGATTCAAGCTCCCAAGTGGATTCTTCGACCGAATGATTTTGCCAAAGCATGCGCACAAGAGGAACCGAACGACTTCGAAGCAGTTTTTCCTTACGATCCAAAATTTGCACAGGTTATTTGACATATGTCAAGTCTGCCTTAAGATCCAGTTGATCAAGATCTACCATATGACTCGGGTAATACACGTACTTCCTAAGCTATAAAACATGGAAGACATCGTACACTTCGGATAGTGACGATGGTAGGGCAATCTGATATGCAACTGAGATGACTCATTTTAGTATCTCGAACGGACCGACAAATCTTGGACTTAGCTTTCGCTTTACTCCAAATCTGGTGACTCTTCGCATGGAAGAAACTTTGAGAAATACCCGATCACCATCTAAGAACTCAAGTGGACGTCGATGCGTGTCTGAGTAGCTTTTTTGGCGACTCTGAGCTACCTTTAGCCGTTCTCGGATTAAACGAACATTTTGGACGGTTTGCTCCACAAATTTAGGTCTTAGAATTTTCTATTATCCAACTTTTTCCCAACAGATCGAGGATCTGCACTTTCGCCCATACAACGCCTCATACGGCGCCATCTGAATGCTGGATTAAAAGCTATTATTGTATACAAATTCGGCTAACAGTAGATGCATGCCCCAAATCATCTTCAAGTCCAAGGCGCAGAGTCGTAGCATATCTTCGAGGATTTGGTTGACACGTTCTATTTGACCATCTGTCTGTGGATGGTAGACGGAGCTGAACTTCAACTTTGTCCCCATTGCTGACTGCAGGATTTCCTAGAAATGCGATATGAATCAACCATCTCTATTGGAGATAATAGATACGGGCACGCCGTGAAGCCGAATAATTTCGTTGAGGTAGATATGAGCTAAGCAGTCGGCACTCCAAATACTTTTGATAGGCAGAAAGTGGGCTGACTTGGTGAGTCAATCAACAATGACCTATACGACATCATTCTCCAGTTGCATCTTTGGCAAACCAATAATGAAATATATTGTTATATGTTCCTATTTCCACTCAAGTATAGCGAGGTTCTGCATCTCTCTGCCCGGCTTTTGGTGCTCAGCCTTTATCCTCTGACAATCCATGTATTGTGACACGAACAGCGCCACATCTCGTTTTATGCCGTGCTACCAAAATGTCGTACGGAGATCTCGATACATCTTTGTGCTACCCGAATGTGAAGTATAACTAGCATAATGAGCTTCCATGAGTATCTCTTTTCTGAGGGCTATATCGTTTGGAACGCACAATCTTTCCTTCACTCGGATTATCCCGTCAGTGCCCACCGCAAAGTTGGTTGCCTTTTCTGCTGAGATAAGACCTTGCATCTTTTGTAGGAACAGGTCATCCTTCTGAGCGGACTTGACTTTTTATAACAAGTCAGGTTTGAGGCGCAGTTGAGCTACTTGTGCCCCCTTTTGTATCTGATTATAAGTGTAATGCCCAAAGCTTCGATATCCTCATACAGCTTGTCATCAATAGCCAAACTTCTAACAAACACTCGACTCAGTGCATCAACTACAATATTTCCTTTGCCAGGCGTGTATCTGATCATCAGGTCAAAGTCGCTAAGAAGTTCAAGCCAACGTCGTTGACAAAGATTTAAATTATTTTGTGTGTAAAGATATTTTAGGCTCTTATGATTCGTATAGATCTCTTACGGTACACCATAAAGGTAGTGGCGCCACAACTTCAGCGTGAACATCACCACTGCGATCTCCAAATTATGGGTTGGGTAATTCTTCTCGTGAGGCTTTAGCTGCCTCAACGCGAAGGCTATCACTTTGTCCATTACATAAGGAAACATTCCAATCCCTTACCTAAGGCGTCACTATATATCTTAAAATTATTGGGTCCGTCCGGAAGGGTAAGAATTGGTGCTGAGACGAGGCACTGCTTTAACTTCGTAAATGAAGCTTCACAGTCGTCTGTCCATGCGAACGTTACTCCCTTCCGAGTGAGCTGAGTCAGGGGCGATGCTATTCTAGCAAAATCTTTAATATATCTTCTGTAGTAGCCCGCTAGACCAAGGAAACTCTGTATATCGCTAGCTGACTCAGGCCGTTTCCAGTTCACGATGGCTTTTATTTTCTTTGGTTCAACTGAGATGCCCGTTGCAGAAATAATATACCCAAGAAAGGCTATGTTGTCCAACCAGAACTCGCATTTACTAAGCTTGGCATACAACTTGTTGTCTCGAAGGGTTTGAAGCACCATCCGCAGATGTCCTGCGTGTTCATCCCTATTCTTCGAGTACACCAAGATGTCGTCAATAAAGACGACCACAAATTTATCGAGGAAGGGTCGGAATACTCGATTTGTCAATTCCATAAATGCAGCAGGGGCGTTCATCAGTCCAAATGATATAACGGAAAACTCGTGTCCATAGCGGGTCCAGAATATAGACTTGGGCATGTCTTCTTGCTTAATCTTCAGCTGGTGGTAGCCCAAGCGAAGATCAATTTTTGTGAACATCGTTGCCCCTTACAGCTGATCAAAGAGGTCATTTATCCTAGATAGAGGATACTTGTTTCTGATGGTAACCTTATTCAGATCCCGATAATCGATACAGAGGTGTAGCATTCCGTCTTTCTTCTTCATGAAGAGCACAAGCGCGCCCTAAGGAGACACGCTCGAATGGATGAACCTACGATCCAGCAGCTCTTGAAGTTGGCACTTTAACACCTTCAGTTAAGCAGGGGCCATTCTGTACAGAGGCTTAGAAATTGGCTGAGTATTCGGGAATTTGTCGATATTGAACTTGATCTCTCGATCAGGTGGCATGCCGGGTAGTTCGCACAAAAATACATCAAGGAACTCTGCCTCAATGGAAGAAGACTCAATGTTTGCGTAATCCAGCTGTGTGTCCCGAACTAACGTTAGGTATCCCTCGCAGCCAGAGTGTATCATTCGTCGAGCAGATATCGTCAAAATTACCATGTAGGCCCTGGACGCATCAGTTACTGGACTATTCGTGTAGCAGAATTCGACTTCTCCAGGTAGGCGAAAGATGACTCGTTTCTCTGCACATTCGATAGTTGCTGAGCAGGCACCGAGCCAATCCATCCCCAAAATGATGTCATAATCCCGAACATCTAGGACTAAAACATCTAATGATAGCTTCCTTCCTCCAATACAGACGTAACCATCTTGGCATACTGAACGAACATATATTTTCGGGACCGAGGGGGTGCTAACACTTATATCTAGATACAATTGTGTCATTTCTATATTGTTTTTTACGGCAAAATTTATGGATATAAAACTATGTGTTGCCCCAGAATCAAATAGCACACATGCAGGTATGTTATTAAAAAGCAATATACCTGACACAATGGTGTCTGAGGCCAGGGCTTCTTCTCGTGTCATTGTGTACACCTAACCTTGATCTTGGAGACGCTCTGGCTGAGGCGCAGCTCGATTGGCTTGGGGTACAGGGCAGGATTTGGATGCTGAAGGGGAAGCTTGGAGGGAAGCGGACAATCTCTAGCTATGTGGCCTCGACCACCACAGTTGAAGCATGACCCATTTTTGATGTAATATTTGTCAATGGTGTGCCCCGGCCTGTTACATTGTTCACAACGAGCCCCAACATTTTCCTTTTGTCGACCACCATTATTTGGACACTTTGCAGCGTTGTTTCCTCGCTCGTTGCTATGGCGCTTGTGATTGGAGGTATGCACAGTGCCGGCAGCAACAGGAGGATACTGTGGTTCGAGGAAAATGGCATAATTGAGAACTTCCTGCATTGTCTAGTACTGAGGAACGACCACGTGCGCATGGATGGCAGGACGCAGACCACCTTAAAATCATCTGGCATGACTCGCCACATTAGGTAAATAGGAGCTTGCGAATTTGGTGAGCCGGTTGAACTTGGCGGAATACTGCTTAACTGTCATACTGTCTTGTCGTAGTTGCACGAACTCGTTCTCTTTCTGACGACGTACGGGAGGGGGTATAAACTCCTCTTCAAACGTGCCACAAAAGGTAGACCATGCAATCGTTACCTCATCATCGTCAATTGGAAGAGATCGTCGATGCACATCCCACCAATCGTGCACGTTCAAGCAAAGCTGTAGTTGGGCATACGCGACACGATTCTGTTCGGGTACCTCCAGGAGTTTGAAGTGGTCTTCAAGTTTGCCCAACCAATCTAGAGCCACGATTGGGTCCTCAGTCCCGTTAAACGGTGTGTTATAGACTTTCTTGAAGTCGCCAAAGTCGAAGGCAATCACATCCTTCTTCCTTGGAGTTTGAGGCATCTCGACTTTAAGTGCGGATTGCTCCACCGGTGTCACTGCTGTTGCAGCAGACTAGTTGGAGGCCAAAGTCTGCATGATCTATTGCAGGGTATCTACCTGCTTTTGTTGGACTGAGAATCGGACTTCTATATTGTCTTGGAATATGTTTTGCCTCTCTTTCGCTCGCTTCTCAGACCGTTCATAATGAGCCTCCTCCCTCTGTTGGTTTGCCTCCAACATCCGCATTATTTGTTGAATGGGATCGACACCGGACATCGTTCGCTGGCTTCGAGGTATGTCTCGCCTGGTGCTGGCGCTGATGATTGCGCTTGTGCCATTCCTTCAAAAGAAGGTAAATTACATCAGGATTGTAATGTATTATGGACTCATTGTATGAACATATCTCATTTTGGCCTAACGAGTTCAAGAGTTTGCACAGGGATTTGATGGTTAAAGAAACTTTTTCGATACAAGGGTCAAAGGAACTTAAAGCTGTGCTCTGATACCAATATGTTATGTCTCGATTCCATGAAATCGATAGTCGTCCCCCGGGTGTGACCCCGTACGGGCCTAGGTTGTGCACCGTACAAGGCAAAGATATTTTGCATAGCGAGCACATATTCAGAATATGCAGATAAATTGAAACACAAAGTTAAAACATGGAAAAGTTCTCTTTATTGATAATGAATTTTTTTTACAAACTCTTGAACGAGTCAGAGGGTTGCAGCACGGGCTTACAAAAGTTGACACAAAATGAGATAGTTGTCATGTATATTACATCCGTTACTAATACTTCAAAATGAAAGACCTCTAGGCGGGACGATGTCTTTTCCACGGAGCTGCATTAAGTTTGGGTTGCTAGCTCCTTGCTTCAAAATATTTCAAAAGATGGCACGATCAGGACGCGCCGACAGCTAGACTGGATTGGAGAATGACTTCTTCTCCTTGCAGGATCTCCTTAGTACGGGGAACCTGTTTCAATGGGGGTCAGTACATCAAAATATACTGGTGAAGGCAGCTAACCTAACTATAGCAATCAACACATTATTTATATAAAGCATGCATATTATTTGTGGTCTTTCTGTCTTGCCTTAGTTTATTTTAGAAGCAAGCAATGATATATAATTTTACTGAAATGAACTTGCCACCGTTTGGTGACATTTACCTGCCCGTCTGAACCACCTACACAATACTTACCATGTCCTTCCCTGCCACGAAGATACAAGTTAGCTTGTACAGGTTTAAATATACGAAAGTATCACTGGCATAATTCCATAAAGGATGGGTTATAGTCTCGAGACAAGAATGATATGCAACGCAGGTGGCGAGTTCCGCTACATAATACTTCGTCCATAACATACGACAATACATAATGTTCCGCCAGAATCGGAGCGGTCCCAGTGCCCCGACGACCGTCCGCGGAAACCATAAAACCTTGTGTACAAGTTGTCAGTGATCAAACGACATCCATTAAGTTTTCAATCAATTCATGCAAATTTTGGACATATGAGTACGATACAAGTTCCATAGCATAAACAGTTTTATATAGTCTTTCTGATCAATATATAGCAAATTGTGTTCTTTATGCATAGCATAATTTATAGAAGAAGTATACATTCCAACTAAAATTGAAGCATATGAAGAACATTCTAAATGAAATAGCATGCAATAAGGTAACCGTTCACAAGTTGATTTACAAGCATAAAGTTATCCAAGTCTATTCCTTTTTATCTTGATATCATTTGGTTATTACTTGGTATCGTTTGATCGAAGCAACCAAGAATACAAGATTTTAGATGTGAAGACTTGGAAGAATGGCCAACTGAATCGAATATAAGCCACTCACAAGTTGGTTGGAGAAGGAAAGGAAAGAGGTGCTTCAGGACTCCGCTCGCGCGTCGCCTACTGCTCGTTTACCTGCATTGCCACGAACAGCCAATTAATACCTCTTTCACTCTTTCCTATCTCAGAATTAAAGTACAGTTCAAAAAACAAAAATAATGCAATCCATCAAAACCGTTCAAGAAAACGTAAGCAAATCCGAAAACCAACTCAAAGCACGAAAGCAACAAAGCGACATCGAAAACCACGCAAGAAAACTTGCAGCGGAGAGGTCCCTCCTGACTCTGTCGCTAAGTTGATCCTGGGGGAACGGTCCAATGAATGTGGGAATCAATTTCAAAGAAGCAAATCCATAATGAGGATAAGGTCTTATTTTAATCTATCCCGATCGAACAATATCGTCTTATTTTTCTTAGTCGCGCTCCCCGAATAGGGGGAACGGGATACCACATGCGGTCGACGCCATCCCTGACCGAAGCCGTAGCACCGCCGCGGCCACCACCCGCAGCCACCTAGATAACTCCTAATCCTTCTCCTTTTTGTGTAGTTATTTTTGTATGTGCTAAGGAAACCTAGTTAGGGTTAGGGTTTCATAAATAAATCCCACGCATAATTTATTAGAAAATATTGAGGTTAGATATATATGTGG
The DNA here is from genome assembly GCA_036927795.1 of Iris macrosiphon. NCBI lineage: Eukaryota > Viridiplantae > Streptophyta > Magnoliopsida > Asparagales > Iridaceae > Iris > Iris macrosiphon. The sequence continues at coordinate 38,515,228 of JAYESA010000001.1, read as the reverse complement.
AATAGTTTTATATTAAATTATTATAGTTATTTATATGTGAACTTGATAATTTATAACTAATTATTTGAGGATAAATAAATATGGGAAATGCATATGTTGGGGATGTACCAATGAATTTTGGTATGTTAGTGATAATATGAATGAGGATGAGCATAACTTAAATGACTGAAATTACTGTGATGAATATTAGGAGTTGGAGATATTGTTTGAGGACGTTATACTGATTGTTGATCGTATTTGATACAATGTTAGCCTAGTCAACTTGGGTCAACCCTCTAGTTAGTATCTAGGTGAGCTATGTAACTAAGACAGAAGCCTATGTTAGACGTGTTGTCACCTCTTATTTTAGAATAGTGTCGAGCTAGATTATTAATTAATTTTATATATCGTCTCTAGGTACTTCGGGATCCTCGAACTTGGACGATGTACTGGAGCCCTGCCTTCAGCATCCGGATCCAGGCAAGTGTATATTGCCATCCTGTATCTCCGTTCCAGATATACTGTTTATTCTATCTATGCATTGTGTGCGCTTTGGATCGGAATCGTTACTTAGCGTCCGGGTCATATCCAGGTGCAGACGTTCGTTTGTAATGTCTAGTATCAATTGATAGATGTTTGCGATACCTTGATGTACCTACTTGGTTACATCGGAACCCTATTGATAGATGTTCGCGGCACCTTGATGTACCTACTTGATGTACCTACTTGGTTACATCAAAACCCTAGGACACATTCACCATCATCGTGCTAGACTTCCTGTATCCTGATACTGTCAGCATAACCAGAATCTGGAATGACTTTAGGGTCGTGATTGTTGATAGTTACTTCAGTTTGATGAGACTGTTAGATAAAGGTTCAGGTTCAGCGAGCACTCGTTGACCACATTGGGAGGGGAAGACAGTTACTAGACGTTTGGGCTACTTTGCACGCGCTATATATATATACTCCTATTTATGTAGAGATCCTATATCCGGAGTCGTAGTATCACCCGTGTGACTCTATGCTCGGAGCTACGGTACGCCCCGTGTGTCTCTGTGCCTTGGAGCTACGATTTTATATTTGGAAAGCCTACGCGTCGAACATTATCTTCAAAGTTGCATCTCACTTAGGTGGTTATGCCAGATTACACCGGTGTAGCACATATATCTTTCTGTTATACTATGGCATACTATTTTTGTACCTTATTATGTTTCTCTGAGGACCTAATTCCCTCCCAGGGTTAGGTGAGGAGGACTACCCAGAGGAGTACGGACGGGGTGTATATCCAGGAGCAGGACTTGTTAAAGAGGACGAGATCCTTCCCACGGACTTCGTTTGATCTCTGGTAGTGACTTCACCCTAGGCCCGGTATTATTATCTAGTTTGCAGATATCAGCCCTAGTTATCTTACTGCTTCCATTCATTCAGTATTTGTATTAGCGGATTTGTTTTCGTGTGACTCTATTTATATTTGTATTATGATATATTTTTAGTCTTATTTCTCTTCTGCACATTAGTAGATATAATTTCTCTATGTGTTCTATATTCAGATATCTGTGGATAAGATTTAGTTTCACTGTTTATGTTTTATATGTCGAGTTTTATCATTGTACTTTACAGCTTAGGTGCACTCCGTCGGGTATATTAGATTGGAATGCCCGTCGAAATGTACCCGTTGGTCATTGCCACGTGACTCAGTTCCTTATATTTGGAACTGGGACGTGACACGAACATAAACCAGGAAAGGTTATCCCACAACCAGATCCAACAACATTAGAGGGATTGTGAGATACTTTTTGATGTCATTGAAAGCATGATGGCATTCTTCAGTCCAGATGAAAGAGATTCCTTTCTTCAGCTGAGTAAACGATTGGCATTACCCAGAGAGATTGGATATGAATCTTCTGAGTATGCTAGTCTTCCTTGAAGACCATGAAGCTCTTTAAGTTTTTTCGGAGGACGCATGTCAAGGATAGCTTTTGTCTTCTCTGGTTCTAGATGAATACCCCTTGAAGCTATAATGAATCTAAGAAATTTGTCGCTGGAGACTCCCAGAAAGGATTTGGTTGAATTCATTTTGAGTTGGTGCACATGCAATAGTTCGAACACCGTTCTCAAGTCTTGGAAGTGATCACCCTTGAAATGACTTTTGAGTGTTATATCGTCAATATAACACTGCACTATTTTGAACAAATATTTATAAAAAATTGTGCTCATAGCTCGTTGGTATATTCTACCTGCATTTTTTAGAATGAACATCAACGTATTAAAAGTATACCCCCAATAGTGTTCGGAATGATGTATGCTTCTCTTTATCCAGGAACATCTTAATTTGGTTGTAGCCTCAGTACCCATCCATGAAGGACATTCGCTCAAAACCACCAGTGTTGTCAATCATCAAGTCTGTGGTCGAAAGAAAAAATTCGTCTTTTGGACATGTTGTATCCTCATCTCAGTAGTCTATGAAGACTCGGATCTTCCCATTCTACTTTTGACTGGAACTATGTTAGCCACCCAATCAGGATGTTGTTCTTCACGAATGAAGTTATTTGCTATCATCTTATTCACTTCTGGTTCAATAGCTTCCATATTGTCTGGACAAAATCGTCACTGTTTTCATAGGCTTAGCATTTGGAAGGATATTGAGCCGTTGCATTACAATCTGGGGATCCAGACCCTGCATGTCTTTGTAGCTCCATGCAAAGACATTAATATACTCTCTTATAAGATGTATAAGAGATTCATGAACTTCTTCAGAAATAATTTATTGATGAAGATTGGTTTAGCGGATGACTCGGTACCCAAGTCGACTTGAACAAGTTCTTTCTCAGTGGTCAGTTCATATTGTGGTGCACCGTTCCTCCTATTCGGGGAGCGCGGCTAAGAAATACAAGATGGTATCGTTCGATCGGGATAGATTGAAACAAGAACTCATCCTCGTTATGAATTTGTTTCTTCGGAATCGATTCCCATATTCAGTGGACCGTGCCCCTAGGATCGACTTAGCGGCAGAGTCAGGAGGGACCTCTCCGCTGTTATCTTTTATTGCCTCGGATTTTGATGTCGCTTGTTGCTTTTGTTGCCTTGAGTTGGTTTTCGAATTTGCTTGTTTTCCTTGAACGGTTTTAATGGATTTCATTATTTTTGTTCATTAAACTGCACTTTAATTCCAAGATTGGAAAGAGAGGAAGAAGTATTGATCGAGCTGTTCGTGCAATGCAGGTGAACGAGCAGTAGGCGGCTTACGAGCGAAGTCTTGAAGCGCCTCTTTCCTTCTTCCTTCCAACCATCTAAGTGAGTGGCTACCATCCCGATTAGCTAGCCCTGCTTCCAAGTCTTCACACCTAAAATCTTGCATCCTTGTTTGCCCCGATCAGACGATACCAAATAATAACTAAAAGATGTCAAGATAAAAAGAGAATAGACTTGGATTGTATTGCTTGTCAACCAAACATGTGAACTGTTATCTTATTGTATGCTAGTTCGTGCAAATGTTCTATAAATCGTGCTAAGTATGGAACACGCCTTGTATGCGCATAATTGTTCAGGGAGGCTATGCAAAATAAATTATGTAAAGTTATATATCTCGTATTCGTGTTGCCTGAAGTGCATAAATGTTTAACAATGTTATATATCTCGTACTCGTGTTGCCTGAAGTGCATAAATGTTTAACAAATAGATCATGGACAACTTGTGCACAAGGTATAGTTCCTGCGGACGGCTGCTGGGACACTGTCACCGATCCAATTCTGAACGGAACTTCACGTTTAGTCTCACGTTCTTGGACAGGACTGCTATCTCATTTTGAGTCAACACTTTAGTAAGCCCGTACGGCAAATTAGCTGACTCGTTCAAGAGTTTGTAATAGATGTTCATTTTCAATAAAGAAAACTTTTCCATGTTTTAATCTGTGTTTTAATTTATTTACGTACTCTGAATATGTGCTCGTTATGTAAAATACTCTAGCCTTGTGCGGGCGCAACCCCAGGCCAGTACGACGGTCACGCCGGGGGACGCCCCTACGATTCGACAAAATCGGGGCATGACACATATTGTTCAAAATGTAGCTCCCATTGAGATTCTAACTTTAAGCCCATGGTTCCACTTAGAAAGGTTCAAGTGATTGATCATCGTCTTCAACTTGATCCACTGACACCATATTGATGGATAATGCTTGTTTGAATACTTCTCCAAAGCTGGAGTCAGAGTCCCAAATAAAAGACTCAGAGGAATGAGATTGTGTCTCAATTTTAACCTTTGAGAATTCTGGCGTAGTTTCAGGAGTGACATAACCTAGACCATGACGGGTTCGCTAGTAATAGGATGCAGGCTTGCCTTTTGGGGAAAAGTATCATAATGGCAGATGTCGCCCTTGCCGTAGTTAAGCCCTTTGTTACCTTTCAAATCGTAACCCCTATTCTGAATAAGATTATTAGCTTGTGGACTGTAACGGTAAAGTTGTATTTTACCGTTATCAGGTTTCGGATCATCGACGAGGAAGTCTTTACAACCTTCTATCCTATGAAAGATGATAGGTTTGTCCCCTTTCTTTCTAGCTGAAACTTTGAAGTACAGACAATCATACCAAAAGATGGCGGCCTTTGTATAAGCTATTGTTACTGGCATACAAAGATGTAAGCCTAATCCATACTCTAAAAAGTAATTAGTACTTAGACATTGGACACCAGAGTAGTTCAAAGGAAGTCCTTTATTCAGGAAGTACAATATCTTCTCCTCTGGGATTAGGTTGTCCGCTTATGTATTCTTAAAGTACAGCATCATCTTTGGCCTCAGCCACAGATTGACATACAAGACACTGATCCAGAGCTGGATTGTTGGATCGACGAAGATTGACTACCAAAGGTTCTGCGTTCTTTGCAGTAGAGAGACCAATTCTCAACGGATGATCTCTTTTTTCTCTACGAGTTATTTTTTGGAGCTTAACCACAAGAGGCTTTGCGGTGTTGTGATTAACTTTCTAGCGGATATCCACCACAAGAGAAGGAGGTGTGTCCTTATTGATAACTCGACCCTTTACTCTGATCTTTAAAGGGCCTTATCTAGCTGAGCTTGTCTCAGTTCGTCATCAGCATCATTTGCTTCTTCTTTTTGGGGTATTTCTTTGTACAATATCAAATCAAAGTAATAAGCCTCTACTATGTTGAACGGGTGAACGTCAGTGAACTCGGTTTTGACAACCCCCTCATTGTGACATACTTGAAGCACTGATGGAGTGTTGATGCTATAATCATGTGCTCATGTATCCAAGGGCATCCCAACAATATATTGTAGGATACATCTACGTCAATGACATAGCAAGTGATCTCGCTTCGTAAATCTCTTATCTGACATTTTAGATATATTTTTCCCAAAGGGTAGCTTCTGTCTGCATTGAAGCTACAGATAGTTGTGTTGGTTGCAGATAACCGGAGCATGAGGATTCCCATGATCTGAAGTAGGCTTCGAGGAATTATGCAGAGTGATAAACCTGGATCGATGTGCGTACAATCCACCTTGATAGCACCAATCTACCTAGAATAGTATAAAGGTCTGTCATGGCGGTTGGTCTTTAACAACATATCTTCCTGAGAGAAAGTTATGTTAGAAATTCTCTCCATTATGATATGGCAATGGGGACATGCAGCAGGATCTTCAGCCGGCTCCATGATTTGAGCAAGTAGGACTCATCATGTTGTAATGCCTCACTCAGAGCATCTTGGGTCTCTTTGGAAAGATAGAGTAGCTCGAAAATTGATACCCTAGCTGGTGTGTTGGCGAGCTCTGCAAATATGTCAAAGTTATATGGTTTATTAAGCCTGGTGGAGAGTTCTTCTTTAACAACTTGTCAAAGTGAGTCTCCTTTTGTTTTGATTTGTCCGTCATTGTATGCTTGGATGGACCTGCTTCAAGTACAACTGGAGCAGAATATACATATTAGCGTCCTTTTGAACTAGGTCATAGGTCCGTAGGTAAGATTTATCGGACCAACTTTCGCCAGACAAAGATTCATCAACTGTGACCGAAAGAACCATGTTACATATTCTGTGGTTCATTACACCATGAATCATTTTAGCCCTATTCTTCCTTTCCTTTGTTGCTTTATCTTGGAACCAATTTTTTGTCCCATATCTGGAAGAAGGTCGAGATGAACCCATATAATCTCACCACGTGGTGAGTAGTACCAACCCCTTTGCTTAGTTGTGGGTTGGTAAAAGATTAACAATTTATAATGTCGCTTTAGGGATTGGGACGACGCCATCTTGGACTTCCATCACTGGGAGGTCACCGAATTATAGAGACACCATATTGGTAGTAACAGTCTTATCATTCGAGTGTAAGGTGATAACCTTAGAGTCTATGAACTGCTGGATCCACCTCTTTAATAAATAACAATCCTTTGTAGGGTGATACGCGTATCGATAAAATAAGTAGTACCTAGGATCGTTGGTTCAATCTGCTTCTTCAGGTCATTTAATATCGAGCAATTTGAGCATGGTGCTCTTCATCAGTACGTTGAAGATATTTATGATGTCATTATCGTCAAAGGAGAATGTCTCCTTAGGTTTTGAATCTTCCGAAGACTTCTACTTGGATTGGAACGTGCCTTTAGATATATTGATGACAAGGGCCTCCTTCCGTTTACCGTTGTAGTTGTTGTTATTTTGGAGACGCTTGCCTCTGTCATCAAAACTAGATAATTTGAACCCAAGTAGCTTAAGATCATTGGGTGACTTTTCGGCAGCATCAGCACTACAGATGAAGATGGATCATTGGTCGTATTTAGTTGGTCCCAAGTAAAACTTAACTTGGGGGAGCATATTGAACTTGCAGGTCTCCATAAGTACGGAGTCTGGGACACCAGAAGGCAGCTTCATAGCGAGCTGTTTAAAGTGTTCAATGTAGTAGCATACTGGCTCTTTCTCTCTTTATCGAGTTGCCATAAGAGTTGACATAGTCACCTCCATGCCTCCTTCATAGAATTTGGCAAGAAACATCCTCCCTAAGTCTTTAAAGGTTCTAATGTAGTCATTGGGTAAACTATATAATCATTCAAAGGCTATCCCCTGCAAGGTGTCGATGAATAGCTTAGTGAGTTGAGCATCGTCCTTCAGCAAATGGACTGTCTACGAGTCAAAGTACTTTATGTATCGACGGGGGAAACTTTAATCCATCAAATAGGAGCAATGACCGTGGCTTGTACTCAACGGACATATAATGTTATCCCACTCAGGATGATAAGGATGTGATATACCCAACTTTTGAAGCTTATTTTGATTGTTCATCGCCTCAAAACAAGCACACAAGTTTTGGATAGCTTCTTGCGTATCATATATTTGCGAAGAAATAGTCGATTGTAGAGTAGTTGGTGTAGTTCTCGGTATCACTGGCAAGGGAATATTACCAACAGTTGGAGGAGTAGGATAACTTCGAACAAAATCTTCATTTCCTGGTACTGATTATCTTAACATTGGGCTACTGGTTGCTGCGGAGTCACGATACCCGGTGTTTGTAATGCCAAGAGCAACTTAAGCATATCATTGATACTGCCAATGGTATTTTTGAGAGCATCCAACCATTGATTAATTTGATTATTACCCTCAGGCTCATCACTGATCACATACACGGATGCCATGCATAGATTGGTAGAAGGAGTGGTAGACAACATAGTGTAGTTGGAGTCTATACTGTTAGTTTCTGATTCTGGAGGCGCACTGTCCTCAAGAAAACTTGTCATTCTTATATCGCCTTCAGATTTGGAAGAATTAATACCTCCATCTTTTGACGATGCACTAGTAGTTGTGGTTAGCAGAGGGTCACTGCCTCCGGGTGCATTGTCTTGAATTGTGGGTCTTTTAACCTCTCCATCAATCTCTTGAGATTTACTGTCTTCATTGAACGTTGGATGAAACAACGGAGGGTTGCTACCCCCTGTCTGTGATGTTGCATATTCAGGTACTAGAGGAACACTACCCCCTGTTTGTGGTCCAGGTATTTTAGACGAAGACCTTGATCTCTTACGAGTATGCTAAAATACGCATTCGGTGGGAATATCCACTTGACGGTTGGAAGGTGTCCTTACTCTTTGTGATGGTGGATCAGGTGTTGAAATTCTTGGCTGACTTCTCAGTGCACTGACTGGAGCAGGTGGGTTGGAGGATCCCACCTTGGGATTCTTCTTCTTTTGATTGGGTTTATCAGAAGGATACCTCTAGGCTAAGTAGCACGAGGCGAAGGGCAACTCCTCTTCGTCGTTGCTTGACTTTTGTTCCCCGAAACATTGTTGGGTTAGTGCAGCTGGGCGCAGTCGTTGAAACACGAAATATCTGGTTGGAGTTTCTGCTACTTTGGCACAGTAGCAATTGATGATTATGTCATCACAATGATGCCTCGAATGAGGCACCTCAATGTAGCATTAATCTCCCTCGCCTTGCGTTTGTGACATAACATGTCACGCAAGCCAATTAGGGATTTTTTTTCCTTCAAACCCATTCCATGTGCATGGACAGAGTTCTGGCAAGGGTTTGTGTATAAGAAAATTACTCTTAGACCCATTTCATGTGCATGGATCAAGAGACTTTTGAGATAATATTATTTCATGTGCATGGACAAACCCTACACATGGATTTATTACGGAGATTCCACGGGCAGCGGCTGTAGGATGAGTGCATGGACCACTCAGTTTGTAGAGCTTGCCATCTGATGCGCACATGAGCTGTATGGGCACATGTCTTCCTCCGCAAGCTTGAGCGCGCATGGCTCAAGTCAGCGTAGACTTCTGCGACCTTGCACGCTATGGCGCATAGTACATAGAGTCCAGTTTTGGACTTACTTGAGAATTATGGCGCATAGCACTAGATGCGACATAAATTTTATGGAAGACAGAATTCTTCTGAGAGCTAGGTCCCACTTCATTGTCATTCGCACATAGCAGACGCCCTATGGTCAGAGGAGCCTTGCCTTTATTATGCATATTGTGGGAATCAACACTGTTCTTCCCATTCTTTTTATTTTTCTGCATACTACACTGAGTGTGCATATGTCGATCAGAGGACTTAACATTCAAGTCCTTGGCATCGTAGTATTTATATTTGCCAAGAATTGAATGCTGAGCACTCTTTTTCTTTTTGCGCATGGAACATGACTGTTGAGTGGGTGGGCTCACATAGCCCTGAAGAGCTCTGCCAACAGCATTGGAGCTTCTGCTAAGCTCATGCATAAACTCAAGATTTTCTTGTAGAGTACGTACACGCTACTTCGGCACATACTCCTTTTCTTGGCTATGCGCAGCCAAAGGGGCAGATGTTGGCTGCTTACTGTCTTTTGGCTCAGCGACTGACAACACCTTCTCTGCGGTCATATCCTCTACGACATTGGCAGGATATGTGGTACGAGCCTTTAGGAGCCAAGTCTTGCAAGACTTCTTCGGCTTTACATTTTGTGGTGAGGGACTTGAGTTGTCCCCTGAAAGCATAGCTTCGAAAGCTTGCTATTGAATTAAATAACCAGCATTTTCTGAGTTGTTCCAATATTTGCGGTATCGGATTATGCTACTACCTTCTCATCGGTGGAGAAGGTAGTCCCCAACAGAGTTGCCATTTTTGTAGACATTATAAAAAATATGCTTTATTACAAATTATAAAGTAAGTACAAAGAATTTTTATCTAAAAATCTAAGTAAAAAAGAAAGATTATGGGGAGTGTGTCGATGGAGATCAAGTCATGGATGACTTCTTTACTCCGTTGACTATCCTAAGGCAAATATTGGGAAAAAAAATTGCTAACTATCAGCTCACTAGCAAGAAATGAAGCAAGTATGATCAAAAGTACTCAGCTTTTGATGGTTTGGGAAGCACATGTGCCAGCTATTTATAGTCATTCATACTGTAACAACTATTGACGCATAGACTTTACACTATTTTTAAGCCCTGCGCATAGGATTTTGCCTGCCGAATAACATTCTACAATAACTGCAGCGTATAAGATGGATCTGAACGTATGTGCATAACCTGGTCAACTTGACACGTGGCATGCATTACGATGATTCAAAATTCATATTTAATATGTCTGATGCCATTTGTAACGTATGCACCAATAATGCATTTAATGCACATAACCTCTTCGTCTTCATAACTATCACTGCCAGGTATCTAATAAAGAAGAATAACGGTTACCGCATGAATATTCTACAGTATGGTAGTATGCCGTATTGGAGCTTGCCGTATGAACGAGTTTTCTGCATAAGAGTGCGTCACATGCACACGTGGCATCATACAACTGTATTCAACCAAATCGTAATGATGATGCTTTCATAAGCAATAGCATTTCTGATTTGCATGTGTTACGGAGTAATACTTCTTTTGAGGCAGTGTCAGACCGAAATATGTGCCTAGGAAGTATTCGCTTAGAACCTTGCCGCATGGCCAAATTCACTTTCCCTGTGATATGTTACCAAAGTTTACCGCTTGTGCTACATAGTCATCATGCCACATAAGAACCACTATCTTTTGCACCTATCTTCCAGAGTTTATTGTCTCTGCCTCATAGTGCATAGCGCATGGGTTTCCAAAGTTCACTGCCTTTGGGCTAAATGATGCATGAACATTGGCGCATGGTCTTAGATTTTTTCATGCTTCTACATGCACCCGAATACCTGTACTAAAATAGAGATATTGAGGAAAGAATCTTACAATCGACGGTATGGGATAGGCTACAAGATGAACATCGATGGGAAGAGATGCATCTCCTAATAGGAAAAGATGCAGAAGAAGTTGAAGGTGCGAGTCCTACCCGATGACTACCAAAAGCATCTTTTCCATCAAAACCACAGGTGTGCATAGGGACAACAGAGAGTCAATGAGTATAGTGCAGAGCATCTACATTTTGTCGAGTGGAATCATCTCCACTAGACCAAGGGGCAGACAATATCTTGCTTCATAGAATGTGCTCAAACTAGCGAATAGATATAGGATATAAGCTCAATGCATCACAAACCTAACAGAGGCTAGAAATTGAGTAAAGCAAGTTTAGTAATTGTTGCAAAAAAGATGAAGATGGTAGTCAAATGACAAATCGAGATGGCAATTAAAGGTGGTAGATCGACCCAATATCGAGTCTATGGAAGAAATACCCAAAGAGGATATGGCAACAAAGAAGGTAGCATAAAAGAAACACATAGAGGCGACTACTCGACCTAACATTTTTTTCCAAACTTGTCATCGACAAGTGTTTCAAATGCAATAAGTCGATTCATCGTCAAGTGATTGTCCACTGAGTAAGCATGTGGCTTATGCTGACCGAGAAGTGCTTAACGAAGGGGCAGACGATGACAATATCAACTAATTCCTTGATGATTCCGAAGATAAAAGAGGCATTCATTAGTGAGGTACGGAAGATCAAGTTGACACCAACACATAAAGATTCTTCACAAAGGAACAAGTTTTTCCATACTCGACTTACTATCGATACTTAAATGGTTTGAAGTCATTGTCGATATCGACAAAGAGAAGAACATTGTCGATCAACTATAGTCAAGGATACAAGATTGACACAAGAGAAGCACCCAGAGTCGTACTCCATTGGGTAGATTCATGACGTGCCAAGCATCAGGGTTACTGAATTGTGTCGTATTGACAAAGACAAGGTCTATTGCAATATAATGGCCGAACTCGACATTTGTCATATATTTCTTGGAAGATTGTATCACTTCGATGTTGGTGCATAGCATGATGGTTAGGTTAACACTTATCTGCTGGTGAAGAATGGGACGAGATGCATTCTTAAGCCATCGAAAAAAGAATACCCTATTTGAATCTTTACAAGAGAAAGGACAAACTTTTATTTTTTATGACGATCTCTAAGAAGGTAGAAAAAGAAGTCTCCAAGGAGGCCCATGAGGTGCATGACTTGGTAGCGAAGTAAAGCATAATGACCAAAAAATCAACGAAGGAAAAAATGAGTCCAACAGAGGTACGATAAGTACTTGCGAGTTTTGTGATGTTCTTTCGAAAGAGTCTCCTGGAGGAAAAATTAACCGTGTGTGATATTCTATACTGCATCATTCTTGTTCCCAAGACAAATTTAAAAAGCTTACCACTTACTAAATGGGCTCATATGATGACAAGTTTCTTACAAAAAATGCGAAGGACTTGAAGTAGAAGAGAAACATGAAGGAAGTTTAGGATTAGTTGGAGAAGAGAACGATATCAAAGAATTTAGTGAGCGAAGTCCATAAAGTTTACAAGGAAGTTTAGGAGAAACTACAAAAGACTAATGCAAAATGGAGCAAGTTGCTACAAAATCTACTATACGATAAATGTAAGTGTTGGGAACGAAAGCACGAAAATTATTTCCCAAACTAGAGAGTACCTACGAGAGAACCGAGAAAAAGCACACAAACCAAAAAATGCCAAACACAAATCGCAGATACAAAAAATTTTACATGAAAAACCAAAATGGCAAAAACTACGGGACGATCGGAGTCCAACCCTGAAAAGCCTCCACTAATGGAATAAGAAATACACCGACTCCTTATAAACTTCTCACCGATCCAAACGGATCACCACAACTCTTTGGAATAGAAAATAGATCACAGACAAACGAATAACGGTGATGACGAGAAAAGAATTACCTGAAATCGATCTCCTCTTCGAAATAGCCTTCAATATATTCCTCTCTCCTTCTAATGTTGTAAAAGCATTGTTGCCTCATTTTGTAATATTTTTGAGATATATGAGATCTTTATTAGGGATAGAAGATACATAATATATATAGCCTCAAACCTACAACTAGTATTCCTATTATATATAGGAATACCTAATCTAAATCTATTAAAAAATTCCTATTATATGTAGGAATATCTAGTCCAAATCTAAATCCATTGACATATTCCTATTATATGTAAGAATACTCAATCCAAATATATTAAGGTATTCCTATTATATGTATGAATACTCAATCCAACTCTGGGGTATTTTTATATAGTTTGGGAACCCCACCCACTCCAACAAATCTTCCCCTTCACAACTATGTGGAGGAGGTCGTCATCCCGACGATCTGCCTACGTACTCAAACTTTCCTCTTGGACGAATTTTTGTCAACATATATGCTCCGTTGTTATCCGTATGAACATTCTCAAGCGTCGCTTGCTTCTTTTCAACCACATCCTGTATCCGATTATACTGGGTATCAATATGCTTGGACTGGATATAAAATGTCTAGTTCTTCACAAGGTGAATTTTACTCTGGCTATCTCAAAGCAAAGGGTACTTCTTGCTTTAGCCCCATTTCCTGTAGCAGCTTCTTCATCCACAACAACTCCTTGCAAGACTCTGTCGCCGTAATATACTTTGCCTCTATCGTCGACAAGGCAACACACTTCTGCAATCGCAACTGCCACGATACCTCTCCACCAGCAAACATCATCACATAGACCGAAGTCGATCACCTCATTTCTATATCTCCAGCCATATCAGCATCGGTATACCCAACCAGCTTCGGCTCATCACCAACAAAAGAAAGTCTCCAATCGGCAGTGCCCTGAAGGTATCGTAGAATCCACTTGACCGTACTCCAATGTACCCTTCCAGGATTGGAAGTATACTTGCTAACTATGCCAACTGTGTGAGTGATGTCTAGTCTCGTACACACCATAGCATACATGAGACTCCCCACAGCTGAGGCATATGGAACCCGCTCCATATCTTGCTTCTCGTCCGCGGTAGATGGACACTGCTCCTCAGTGAACTTAAAGTGAGCTGCAAGTGGGTTACTCACTTTCTTCGACCCGTCCATCCCGAAACGTTGAAGTACCCAGTGAATGTACTTCTTTTGGGACAAGTATAGCAGCTTGGACTCTGTCTCTCTCTCTCTCTCTCTCTCTCTCTCTCTCTCTCTCTCTCTCTTGGATGATCTTCATCCCAAGAATAGTCTTCGTTGCGCCCAAATCCTTCACAGAGAAGGTCATGCCCGGTTAGCGCTTCAACTCCGCTATCCTAGTGGCATTCCGACCAACCAGTAGCAAATCATCAACATAAAGCAGTAAAATAATAAAATCATCATCGGCAAAGTGCCTCACAAAAATACAGTGGTCCGACATTGTCCGTGCATAACCATGCTCCCTATAAATGACTCAAACTTCATGTACCACTACCTCAGAGCCTCCTTTAGACCATACAAGCTCTTCCTCAACTGGTGTAAAACCCCTCACATGTGTATTTTATATTTATTGTATTTATTTTAGATTTTTTTAAAATTAATTAAAATCTAATTATTTTATTAGGATACTTCACCGTAGTTTGGACATTAATAATACAGAACGACCCCAAAATCTATATCGCCATTCATAGGAAGTAGCTTACACGGGAGACACTACTTGAAGGATCTTTGCGTGACATAAAATTTGACCATTCAACATTAAGATGACACTAGTGTAACAACCATAGTTTATTTCATTTAATATTTAGATATTTTTATATTTATAATTTATTTGTGATTATTTTTCAATCCAATCTTCTTCAATAACTAACCCATAATTACTCCATGCTAAATTAGGCCACTTCCCTCTTTTGTAAGAATTATTTATTTATTTATTAATTATTCTCTTAGAAGTTCAATCAAATCTCAACTACCAAAGATTTACCTTAGATTTGCATATTAATTGTCCATTAATTATTTTCTTAGAAGTCCAATCAAATTCAAACTACCAAAGATTTATCTTAGATTTGCATATTAATTGTCCATTAATTATTCCCTTAGAAGCCCAATAAAATCCCAACTACCAAAGATTTATCATAGATTTGCATATTAATTGTCCATTATTTTAATTCCATGAAATCAACTCAAATCTTTGTCATAAACTAATTATTTGGTTAGTTGTTGACTTTTAATAACTAACAACCTAATTAGAAAACTTTCTAACAAACTAACTACCCAATTCTAATCATACCCCCTCTCCCAAACCCGCGGTCCCCTCCCCATATCCGCGCACACACCCCCTAATCCGACCCCCTCTCTCTTTCTCTCTCTCTATATATATAATCTCCTTCTCATCTCTCCTTCTAAAAGCCCTAACCTAAAATCTACTCTACAAAACCATAACTTTCTCTCCTTCCTCGATCACCCTAGCTGCCACCTCCATTACCAAGGCCGACCACCCCCCTTCACGTGGACACCACACTACCTCCTCCATCCAAGAACCCTAGCATCTCCTTCATTCTTCAATCTCTTATTGATTTATATATATATGTGTTTGTGTGTGTGTGTGTGTGTGTGTGTGTGTGTGTGTGTGTGTGTGTGTGATATAAACTCCATTATTTTATTTTGAAGAACTCATGCAACCCATGAACTCTAATTTTGAGGTTCAACCCAAAACTTTTATGCATGCATGAAACCTCCTTCAAAACCCTCTTTAATTCTTGTTAATATATTCATATAGATGTTAATAATATGGAATATATTCAGTTTTTATAAATAATTCTAGATTTATTAATTTATATTAAATTAGAGTTTTGAGCATATAGTTTTGACCTAGTTTTGATGTATGCATGTTGGAGACGCTTGGACCTTGTTAGGACTTGATCATAAGATAGAAAATTTTAAAAAAAAATTGATAAATTGTTATTTTTCCAGAAATTATATATTCTAATTTTTTATTAAATAAATATTATTTTAATATCACAACACCCATGTACCACCCCTTTTGCACGCATAATAGCAAGTTTGATTGACAACCCTAATAGGATCAACTTGTAGATGGTAAAATCCTGATTATTTTTGTATGGATAAAAGAATTAGTATTTATTTAATTTATTACTAATTTTACCATATTTATTCAGATTTTATTTCTATTTATAAAAATTAGAATTCTAGGTATTTTATGTAGCAAGTTGACAGTTTTGACAAAACTTGACCCCGACAGTTTTAGACTTAAACTCCGACCAAAAACCCATATTTTTAGCATTTAAAATTATATTATTATATTTTAATTCAGATTTTTCAATTATTATTTCAGATTTACTTATTTGTCAAAAATTAATTTTTATTGACTAGTAGGTAACCCGTTATGACCTAGTTTTGGTTTCTATTTAGTTTTGGACTCATAGAATTTATAGGAGATACTATCACTAAAAAGCTTATTTTCTAATAAAATCCCAGAATTAATAGTTTTAATAATTACTGATTTTAAAAAATAGTTTTTGGCAATGTTAATGGTTAGTAATATTTTGGTGTGGAGTTACTTGCATGTGCAACCAACGTAGGAGTATTAACTAGATAATAACTTAATTTGACTAGAACAATAAGAGTCTAATTAATGTAATAATTAATTGGTAGGTGTTCGAGACGTTCCTGTGGAGAGCTCCGGAACAGATTTGTTGTGCTCGCAGCTTGGCTTGGAAGGCAAGTACACCTTGCTTGATTGTATTGTTCAGTTTACATTATGCCTAGTTTTTATTTTGCTAGATATGTGCACGCATATTAGAAGTAGTTGACTTACCTGGTATGTTATAAAGATATATGATATCTTCTGACCTTACACTATTTCAAACATGTTCACTGTCTGAGTGAGAGAGTGCATGGACAGCGTGTCGACCATGGATACGTGAGTCCACGTCTTTTGTTAGTAGTTGGTGTTATTTAATTCTATATTTTATTGATGTCTTACATTATGTCTGCACCGCGTATACGGTTCAGATAGTACATTGGGAGGGAAGAATCTACTAGTGAGCGTATGGAATTTCTGTTTCTAATGTATATATGGTGTAACTCGTGTACCCCCGAGTCATTTTTGGACGCATGGTGGGATGACTATTCTTTTATTTCTCTCCCCACATACGCCATTAGAGATGTCTCGAGTGCATTCACATAAATGATTAGTTACCCTATTTATTGTTTACTGCTTTACTTTCATGTATGTCGATTCTTGTGTACTTGTTATGTGTCTCGGAGGACCTGGCACCCTTTCCAGGTATAGAAGATCTTGATTATTTGCATGAGCACGGATCAGGACTGGCTACTTCTTTCTCTTTCGATGAGGTCTTCCCTTAGATCTTTTTGATCACTAGATGATGTACTTATTTTGTTGTCTTTCATATTCTAGTTTGGTAGTGGATTTGTCTCCACCCGATTATTAGTTCTTCTCGACTATTTCCATACTTGGTTAATTGTCATATTTGATTATATATTTCTATTTGGTTTTGTGGATAAGATTAATTTTTCCTGTGACTTGTGAAGTTATATACCACTTGTGAATTATTATTCATAAAACAGCGTATGTATGGTTTCCATATATTGGAGTTGACATGTACATACTGCTGACATACTTACGTATTCCTAGTCCTATGTATTTTGGGATTGGGGCATGACATATTTTTAGTGGTGTCCCATGCAGATCGAAAGTATATTGTCTCGGTTATGTTACTGTACTGAGCAAGCCTGCAAATATGATTAGAGTATAGGATTCCATCCACATATTTGACTTCCCTATTTATTTGCATTCTGAATTCTTGAACTCACCTACCTTCCTTGACCTTTAAAATTATACTTGCTTAATTCTCTTGACATCGGTATCCTTGTTTCCTCACTTGTTCCTATTTAATGTACTTCCCTAATAGTTCCTTAAGTATAGCCTCCTGCTAAAATATAGGAATCCTTGTTGTTAGAAGATAATTATGATAGCATACCTACTAAAAAAAATAAATTAGAATATTGACAGCTCCCAAGAGTTTAGCATACCTAATGAACTATAGCATCCAACACATGTAAATTGATTGACCATTATCCCTTGATATATTTAGGAATGACTTGCGAGTAGTATAGACACTACTAGGGTTAGTTAAAAATTTGACCATAGTATTGAGAAACCAATAGAAATTAAAGGTTGAATATTAGGACTAAACCTAACTTTCATAGTAAGATAATATAAGAGGACTATAAATTTAGATTCTTGTCTTGATATTAGTAGAGTAGTACCCTAGAAAACCAAGAGGAATGAACCAATACCTTAGTAAGTGTAAAAGTACCCTACCTTCAGCTTAGCAGATCCCCTAGAATCTTTGATCAGCGTTGAGGCATACTTGAGTCTTCATGAGTCACCTACCGTGCCATCTCATCCAACTATCTATATATTTTTCCATCTTGAGTTAATCCCTCCCTCCATCATAGATCAATTGTCATAGCTCTTTACCAATAAAAACCTATTGAATGATTAGAATATTTTTCTTGATCATACCTCGAACAAAGAGACTAGCATACCACCTTCCCTTAGAAACCCATGATATTATCAAGAGTCTCTTTATTTACTTTCATATCTTGTTTCTCTGAAACCTTAACGCTCGCTATTTGTGCAATGACTAAAATATTTCCTTCATCTTTCAGATCGTGCCACCTTACCCTTCTAATGGTAGGCCTAGTGATTTCTTTTATGTTAGGATATATAGTTTGGTAGGATTGTAGTTTATTAATCTTGAATTTTTAATTTTTTTGTGTTTTGTAGTTAGAACTTGATAGTTTAAGTTGTTCATTTATATTATGATTTTACGATTATCCTTTAGTTTCAAACCAAGTAATCTGTTCCATATATCTCAATACATGTTATATCCTCTCCTACTTGAGAGCTAGTAACTTCTCCATTCTTAAGTTACAATATTAGTTAATTCTTATAAGTTAGGTAGCATGTCTCACAACCTAGTATCACATAGTCCTTTTGACCCATTAATGAAGTATAATAGAATAACACCAACTATATGCTAGCATAAGAAGATAGTGTTTATCCAGACTGTAGAACTTTAGAGGCCCATACCCCCATTTGGTCTACCATAAACATAGACAAAAAGTTAGTATGGCAAATGTAGAGGCACAAACACCGGACGAGTCTTAGATTCTTGAAAAACTTGAACTATTTATACTTTCACACATCATAATCCCACGTACTTATATTATTTGGACTATCTTGACTCATGTTGCTATTACAGCCTAGTTTTGCAAGCTTATCCTTTTATCGAGCTTGTTCCTGACATATGTGTTAGTGGGGGCCCACACTAATACATTTTCTAAATCAGAATCAGTGTATTATGGTCTAGCTAACCTTAGTGCACTTGGTTTGCGCTTCGCAAGACTACTTTACGTGGATTGAGATATAGCTGACTTAGCTTGTTAGACAAATATATTTGCCCTCTAGACAGGTTAGAGCATATTGTATCGGTTACCTAACTGTACTGATATGAGCATGCGAATAACAATTTACCAAAAATAAGATTTTAATCCACAACTGCCTTGATAACTCCCTTTTGAATTCTTTAATCGCCTTGAACCCCGTACTTGTATTCTATCACCTCCTTCTTGAATTCTTTATTATCGTTTTTCGTCTTCCCCTATTTCGAAAAGACGAACGCTCGTGCTTGATATAAGTTTGATACATGGATAGTACTAGATAAACCCTATAGGCCAATCACATTACTATGTGACTATCTTTTGTATTTAAGGGCATATCACATGTGATAGATTTTGTGTTAAGATTTTGAGGATTAGTAAACACTAATGAATGATTGAGAAAAAAAATTATAGCCTTGTGATTATAAAAGATTGGTAAATTAAAAGTTGGGTAGAAGTTGCATTGTCAACTTGAGCCGAATGTTATATGAAGGTGAAAATCATAGACCGTGATCAAGTAAGATAAGATTGAGAGATTTAAGTCAATTAATTTCAAGATTTTTTTTTGATGATTATGATGATGAGGATTTAACTTTAAAGATAATAATGCCTTATAGAATGGATTTTGAAATTTTGATATTGTGGATCAAGTATTTATAATTTGAGCACATGATTTAAATTTTAAATATTGGAGATTGAATCATTAAATTTAAATTTTGAGGACAAATATAGAATTTTAAAACTTGAACATAGATGGATTGGATTTAAAAATTTATAATATGATTATTTGAATTAAAAGTTAAATTTTGATTATTGGATCACCTATTTGAAATATTGAGAATGGAAATTAAATTTAAAATTTATGAGTACGAAATTCTTAAGTTCGAAACTAGGAATAAGATTTTATTATAGTTGTTAATATTTAAAAATTTAGAGAAGATTATGATAGTTTGAATCATGATTTAAATTTTGATATTTAAATTTGAAGATGTCATATAGATTTGATGTAAACCTTGATTATTTAAATTTGAGAAAAATTACGATAGGTTAAATTTTGATTTAAACAGTGGTATTTTAATTTTGAAGAGATTGCGATGGATTTGAATAAATTTTGTTATTTAAATTTTTGAGAAGATTGCGGTTGACTTGGCACAGTTTCAAACACGTATATTTTAAATATATGTGGTATCTTCTGACCTGACACAGTTTCAAACACGTTTACTATCTGAGTCAGAGAGTGCATGGACTAGCGTGTCGACCGCGCATTGAAACGTGAGTTCACATCTTTTGTTAGTAGTTAGTGTTAATTAGTTCTAGATTTTATTGACATCTTGCATTATGTATGTACCGTGTATACGGTTAGGATAGTACATTGGGATGGAAGAATCTACTAGTAAGCGTTTGGGATTTCTGTTTCTAATATATATATATATATATATATATATATATATATATATATATATATATATATATGGTGTAACTCGTGTACCCCTGAGCCCTTTTTGGATGCTTGGTGGGATGACTATTCTTCTATTTCTCCCCCCCTCATGCGCCATTAGAGATGTCTCGAGTGCATTCACATAGATGATTAGTTACCATATTTATTGTTTACTTCTTTACTTTCATGCATATCGATTCTTGTGTACTTGTTATGTTCCTCTAAGGACCCGGCACCCTTTTTCGGTATAGAAGATACCTGGCACACTTGTGAATTATTATTTATAAAATATTGTACGTATGTGTATGGTTTCTATATATTGGAGTTTCCATGTACATACGACTGGCATGCTTACGTATTCCTAGTACTACGTATTTTGGGACTGGGCATGACAACCGGTAGACCAAGTGTGACTTGTCCTTCTCAAAGAATCCCTCTGACTGCTCCATGTACAACTCCTCCTCAAGATCACCGTAAAGGAATGTCGTCTTCACGTCCATCTACTCGACCTCCAAGTCAAAACTGGCTGCTAATGCTAGCATCATCCGAATAGACGACTACTTAACGACTGATGAAAAGATCTCATCATAATCTACGTCCTTCCGCTGACCGAAGCCTTTAACTACCAGCATCGCTTTGTATCGAGGGCGAGTAGCATCATCTGTCTACTTCACTCTGAATATCCATCAATTTTTCAAAGCCTTCTTGCCCTTTGGCAACCGCACCAACTCATAAGTAGAATTGGCATGTAAGGAACTTTTCTCCTCCTGCATAACCTCCATCAACTCCTGACTGTGTTCGTCTTCCATAGCCTCTGCAAAGTTGTAAATTCTCTCACCCAAAATTAGGCCTACTTGGCTTAGATAGAGAGACTAGGGCTAGTTTGAATCCAATTAGAAATAGAACACGTTATTTTATTTAATTATATAATATTTATATCACTTAGTGCACCTTACCGTTGCTTCGATAATTGGAGCACTACACTAGCCATTGTATTCCTACAAATTTCACATCCTTGTCCTAGATATGCCAGTCTTATATTCTGACCTCAGTGTAACTTATAATTATGCTCTCTTGTGCTATATTTTAGTCGCACAACATTCGTCGCAGACGTTTATATTTAATTTTAAATAAATTCGACTTTGTATCCTTGTGCGTTCCAATCGAAATTGGAGACACAATCTTGACCCGCTTCGTACAACCCAATTTATGATAATATTCTATTCTGAGTCCCCTACGTCCATGACACTTGTGTCCCACCTAATTTTAGCCCCATGTACTTCTAATTAATTCAAGAACACCTTGTGCATTAATTTTAATCAATTTTAATTTAATTTAACCCAATTTCCATCTTTGTGTAATTTTCCAATTGTTGGGCGCTTTTACGCAAAAGTGTATTTAGGTGTCCACACCATTGGACTCAATACATGAAGAAATATATTTCTTCTTCATATGAATTTTTCCCATGATTTTTGGAATGTGCAACACTAAACCTCACTCCCTCATCTAACCCTAGCCTTGCATTTTAAACAATACAAATCCTAGCCCTCCAAACATCCCATGTCAAGCCAAGCCCATCCCAAGGATGTTGACCAGGGCCCAACTACCTAGGTTAACACCCAACCCTATTTCTACATACATATATATAATTTTCTCTTTTTTTCATTCATTCACCAAACCCAAACCAACCCTAGCCGACCCCTCCCTTTTTTTCCCTGTTCATATCCTTCTTCTTCCCACCGGAGCAGACCTTGCCGGAGATCGAAATCGTCGTCCATCCAGCGCCCTAACCCACCGCACCCAACCTCCCCACCACGGACCTCCACAACTCGACCTCCTCAGCCTACACCACCGTGCTTCACCTGAGAAGCAGGAGCAACCCGACTGTACCACCTGCACCAACGAATAGCAGCCACTCGACCTCTGTCCTCCTCTCATCGTCATCGTCTCTATACCACCATCACCTCCCCCGCCAATGACTGCAGACCCGTCGGCCGAGACCACGACCCCGCTCGCCTGCACCGAGCACCGCCTGAACCACCCTGCCTCGTCTGAGACACCGCTGCTCACCGCCAGTCGGCCTGCCTCCTTCTACGACCACCTCCCATCTCCTCCATGTTCTCATCTCCCCGGCCATCTTCCCGCAGAGCCACCACCGTCTTCACTATTGTCATCAACCACCACCCGACCTCGCCGTTCCCTTCTACCTCCTTCGCCTGAATGACATCCCGACCTCCCCGACTGCTTCCAGTCGACTTCCTCGCCTGAACCAGCCACCTCGTCTGAGTTCTCCCCTTGACTCATCTTCCCCGGTGAACTCGACCACAGCAAGCCTCATCCCTGAGTCCTCTCCTTCGAGCACAGCCCTTCCCGCCTGAGCTCTGACTCCGGCAGCATCATCCCCTTCATAATCATCATCATCACCATTATCATCCTCATCACCACCTTCATCATCATCATCATCAACATAATCATCATCACCCATTATCATCATCTCACCATCACCACCACCACCACCATCATCATCATCATCTCACCATCATCATCGTCAACCTAATCATCGTCCTAATCATCACCATTATCATCATCATCAACATAATCATCATCATCGTCAACCTAATCATCATCCTAATCATCACCATCATCTCTAATCATTATCATCATCATCATCACTCCATCATCACCATCATCACCATCATCATCATCATCATCACCATCTCCAATCATTATCATCATCATCATCACCATCATCATCCTCATCATTACCCTCGTTATCATCATCAACATCATCGTCATCGTCATCGTCGTCAACCATATCGTCGTCATCGTCGTCCCCGTGCGCGTACCCCGAGGTTCGAACCTGTCCCTCTCCTTTCGTTTTATGTACACTTATGTGTAGGCTATTAGGACATTAGTATTGCTTTACGACAGTTAGTTGACATCAGACCCTGAGTCGGTGAACCCAACTCGTATACGTACACGTATGCGTATATTGTTCAATTTGGTATATAACTATATAATTAGTATATATATATATATATATATTGTGTAGGAATTTAATGCAATACCAGTTATGACTATATATGTATTTATATTGTACGACCTTAGGACACTATGGATTTCCCGTATATTTACCTTGACTTTGTGACCTGAACATTAGAAAATTGTCTGCCTTGTGTACACTGACGTACTGGCTTAGACACATGTTAGTTGAATATCTAATTTTGATACAGCATCTTATTGTTAGTTGAATGTCTAATTTTGATACACATGTTAGTTGACCCTGTTAGTTGACCAGTGTCACCCCTAGCGTACCCTCTGAGTCCAGTGTATTTATGGTTGTGTATGTGCTAGTGTAATGGCTGATGTTGTATTGTATTATATTATATGTATATAGGACAATGGATTATTCTGTGCGACTTCAGGAGCAGGTTATTGGTATTACGCAGTTTTCTTGCCAGGCAAGTATACCTTGCCATTGTACTATAATTTATATTCCATATGTTGCATGCATCTTATTTCTATCATTTAGTTCACATATTTTAACTGTTATATAAACTGCGCATCCAAGAAAACTTGGGTGCAACGAAGGTGTCGTCTTATTATGTTTTTATTATCTATATGTATGTTGAACTAGTTTATGAGACCACCCCATTATCATAAGGCATCATTAGGTTCATTGGTCGTGACATATTTGTTACACGAGTGTGAGTCTCATATAGATCCCGGACTTGCGTGACGGGTCTGGCCTCATGTACGTAAGGGACGTGCGATAGGGAATAACTGCTGATAGAATTTGCATGCTAGGAGACTTGGCAGTTATTAGAGGTTTTATCGTGTCATGGATGTGACATGCTTAGAGCATGGGGTGGAGAGAACAACAAGTAAGGCATTTGGGCTCCTTTGCACTTTTCTTTTTGTAACCCGTATGCTCCGCCGGAGATATGTGACGGTGATGACCACTATATTACTGGCAGCCTCTGGCGTTCAAAAGACAACATGCTTTGTAGGCCCCTGATTCTCCGAGAGAATCATGCCAATCCCATTTATGGCCAGATAGCCTACTTGTTGGAAAGTTGTTCTCAAACTGCATTCACATAGATGGTTAGGCGACCCAATGGATGTTTATTTTTAGTACTTTATTGGCATGCTTCTATGTATCTTGTTATGTCCCTCTGAGGACCTGGTCCCTTTCTAGGTGTAGATGTTCATGAGTATTCGCAGGAGCGCAGATCCGGACTTGCCACTTATATTTCGAGGGTCTTCTCTTCGAGTCGCATTGATTGTTGGTTGATGTACTTGTATTGTTTCTTTTATATTCTAGTTTGGTAGTGGATTTATTTCTATCCAACTATCATCCGTTGATACTTTATATTGAGATTTAGTTACATAGTTATTGGTTATTTATTTATATTGATTTTTGTGGATAAGATTTAGTTATGTCCTGTGACTTGTGATAATTATATACCACTTGTGAATTGTTTTTCATATTACAGCGTACGCATGTGTTATGGTTTCCATATATTGGAGTTGCCATGTACATATGGCTGGCATGCTTACGTATTCCTAGTCCTACGTATTTTAGGACTGGGGCGTGACATATTTTTATTGGTAGTCCATTGTAAACCCCCTCGACCAAATTTAGGTTTACTTAGTCTAGATAAAGAGACTAGATTTAATTTGGAGACAATTAGAATTAGATTACAGCATTTTAGAATTTTATACAATATTATATCGCTTAGTGCACCTTACCGTTGCTCCGATATTTAGAGCACTACACTAGCTATTACCTGCAAACAAATTCTATACACTTTTCCTAGACGTGCCAACCTACCATTCTGACCCATGTGTAACTCATAACTACTCTCCCTTGTGCTCATTTTAGTCACACAATATTCGTTCCAAACATCCGTGTTTAAATTCGATTAAATCCAACTTTGCATTCTTTGTCCGTTCCAATCAAAATTGGAGACACAACATCAACCCGTTTGACCAACCCAAATTATGACCTTATTCTATTCTAAGTCTACTACGCCCATGACGCTTATGTTCCACCCAATTTTAATCCCATGTATTTCCAATTAATTAAATAACACCATGTGCATTAATTTTAATTAAATTAATGTAATGACCCAACCTCACCCAAAACTAGACCCAACTCCAACCCAAACCCATACCTACACTCTCAAGGCTCATACTAAATACCACACACCATATTGGTCCAATACCTAACACCAAACATAGTATTTTGCCACATCCAATCCCAAATTCCAATTATTGTACAATTTCCCAATTGTTCAGGACTTTTATGCAAATAAGCCATGAGGTGTCCCCCTCTCATTGGCCCAACCACATGAAGAACACAACCCCCCTCCCTTGACCGGTCCACACCCTTTTCCCACTAATTTGATTGTACTTGGTACAATTTTCCCCAACTCCATCACCACCCTCCATTTCAAACCCCTTCCACACTAGCCCTCCCCTCATCATGATGAAGGCTCCCCAACTCCCCAAAAATACTACCCCAGTCGGCCCTAATCCCAAGAGAGCCCCCTCTCTCTCTCCTACATAAACTAGCCACACTCTCTCTCTAAAACACACACACACATATCAACAACCTAAGAAATCCTAGAAAATATAAACTAATACCAACACCCTCATCACAACCCCTAACCCGACCCCAACCCTCAGCCAACCACCGCCACCTCCGCCTCCGACCACCACCAACCCGGCTCCCCCTCCGACAACCCTCCTCCCAGGCACCCCCTGACGCCACCACCCGCCGCTGCTCCGCTGCCAGCAGCCACCATCACCAACAACACCTCCACCACACTACTTCCTCCGACCCGACCCCCCCGACCTCCCCCATTGTAGCCACCACTGCCACAGTCCACCACCGCCCTCATCGATGCCACCCCCAGCCTCTCCACCACTGTCCCCCGCCGAAGCTCACCCTTGGCCACCGCCCCAGCCGCCGATGCAGCTGCTACAACCGCTGCAACTGCTGTTGCTACTGCTGCTGTCGTGTATTCTCCACCCCTCCCCCCGGCCGGAGCTCCACCCCTCCTCGCCGACGACGATGCGTACGGCGAACCCCCCCTGGACACGACAGAGGTACACTCACCTCGTATTATACGAGTATTTATGTATGTATATCCATGTATAATTGTATAAGTAGTTATATTTATATTAGTATGTATATGCTATATATTATATGTATATGTATTTAACTATATTGTATTGTATATGTTATTAATGTATATACAATTTTAATTTATTATGTGTATATACTATGTAATGTATTAATGTATTATATATATGTATATATGTATTATGTATGTGTATATTTATGTATATATGTATATATGTAATTATATATGTAATTATATATGTAATGTATTATTGTAGGTATAATATCTAATGTAGTAAAGTAATTATATATGTATTAATGTATTTATAATGTATTAATATATTATTGTCAATATATATGTATTAATGTATTTATATATAATATCTGATGTATAAATATATTTATGTACGTATTAAGGTATCATTATATTTATATTTATGTATTTATATATAAATGCTTATTTAATGTATTTACGTATTTACGTGTTTGTATTTTATGTATATAAATGTGTATACATATATATGTGTGTGTGTGTGTGTGTGTGTGTGTGTGTGTGTGTGTGTGTGTGTATTTATGTATTAATGGGTATTATGTATTTATGTATTTTAAGTAAGTATTAAATGCTATTATACATATTTAAGTATTAATATTTATTATATGTAATTATGTTAATAAAATTATCTCATGGAAATTATGGTTAATTTATGTGAATACTTGTGTTGACCAAGGTGTCTAGAAAACGAACTTGTGCACATTACCCTGTCAGTGGGACAGGTATCTTATGTGAGCTGTAAATTGTTATTTTAGCATTTGGTAATAATTATTTCGCTGAGCACGGTATCTGAGTCATGACGTACCCGTACAAGGAGACCTAGATGGCTACCCACATCAGACGTGTCCGAAAATAAATTAGGATACTTGGAACCCATGTGATAGAGGTGCGACTTAGCACCTACATGAATCCGAGCTGCGACCGTGTTCATAACATGTGAGAATTTATACCATAGAATAACTTGTAAAATATTATAGACTAGTAGACTAATTATACCCCTAACCCCCTTGACCCATGACTAGTCAACCCTAGCCAACGTATTAAATTAGAACATTTATTCGGTTTAGTATCTGCGTAACTCGTGACGTTGCATAAGTCGTACTTGTGTACGTGATTAAGCATAGTGTAATATAGTGATTAATAATTATTTTTATCTATTCGTAGGCATCCGAGACCGTGCTACCTTGACTGTTGGTTCTGGAGCATTGCTTGTGCACACCAGAGTTTCAGGCAAGTATACCTTGCCTTGTTGTACTGTATAAATTTAGATGCTATCTAATTGCATGTTTTATTATTTCAATATTAACTGTGTACGTCCGAGAAGACTCGGGTGCAGTCAACGAAGACGTTGACGTTAGGACTTGTGTCTGACCTTGTGTCTAGTGGACCCACCTAAAGTTGAGGAGTTATCAATATGACTCCCCAGGCCTTGACACGTATCATAACACGTCACAGAGTGAGTTCATGTAGGAATGCGTGCTTCATGACTGACTGGCCATCAGTATGAGCAGCAGTGTGACAGTATTTAGCTTAGTTGTTTATTTCTGTAGCGACTTGCATCATAGTATGAGATGTCCACGTCATGTTCGCGACTTGTACATTGACATTGGGCGGAGAAGACGATTAGTAGGCGTATGGAACAGACATTTAGCTGCTGTAGTTTTAGAGTAAACTGCGGGGCCGTGAGCCTCAGTGTTACCTGGTTATGGGCCATGTGTTACCCGGTTATGGGCTCAGGTTACCCGGTTATGGGCATATATGCTTGTCGATACATCTGACAGAGGTTACTAGTTGTGCGCTATCATGATCGGTGATGTAGTCAGCATATACTCCTGTACTTAGCCTCTGGCTCGACGCTATGCTTTATACCTTTCACCTACCCATACATACCAGGGTTATCTTCAAAGTGCATTTCACTTAGCTGGTTAGAACACCCCCGAGTTTACACAGTATATACTTTATGGCATGTATTTTTGTATCTTGTTACGTCCCTCTGAGGACCCGGTTCCCTTCCAGATCCGGACGAGCACTTGTACCGACCATCTACGGAGCAGGAGTAGAGACAGGATTCTTGATTGAGGACTTCAAGATATTTCCAGAGGAGTTCCCGTGATTTGAGTACGCAGCTGTTTCGGACTAGAGCATTCTTATCTAGCTAGCTGATACGCTAGTCTAGTTATCTTACTTCTTTCTGCACATTTATTCCATTGCTGTATTTCAGTGGGTTTGTCCCCATCAGACTATTTCAGATGTATTATGGATATTCAGACTCTTGTATTTTATTTACCAGCATTTGTTTCAGTCATTATGATATTGTATTCTGTGGATGAGATTAGACATTACCTGTTGTATGTCAGCATATTAGACTTGCGAGTATTTTAGGATAGCGTAGCACGCTTCGATAGGATCCATTAAATTGGGATATCCTTCGGAGTCGTGTCAGCTGGCCAATGCCACGTGGCCTGGTCCCGTGTATTTTGGGACTGGGGCGTGACACCCATGCAGGTCGAGAGCATATTGTCTCGGTTATGTTACTATATTGAGCAAGCCTGCAAAGAGGATTAGAATATAGGATCCCATCCACATTTGACTATAACTCACATCCCTTTCACTCTGTTCTATTTGAATAATTGTATCATGCTTGATTCATGTACTTCCCAATTAGTTCCTTGAGTATAGCTTCTCCTAGAATATAAAAATTCTTGTTGTTAGGATAATAATTAGTGTAACTTTTCTACTAAGAATACAACTAGACTATTGACACATTACTAGGTTTAGAATACCTAATGAACCCTAGCATCCCTTACCTGTAGATTAATTGACCATTATCCCTTGATATATTTATGAAGGACTTGAGAGTAGTATAGACACTACTAGGATTAGTTAGAAATTTGGCCATATTGTTTGACCCTAGTATTGAGGAACTAATAGAAATCCAAGGTTGAATATTAGGACTATACCTAACTTTCATAGTAAGATAGTATTAGAGAACTTTAAATTTAGCTTCTTGTCTTAATATTAGCAAAACAGTACCCTAGGAAGCCAGGAGGAATGAATATAATATTTTTCTTGATCATACCTCGAACATAGAGACTAGCATACCACTTCCCCTTAGAAAACCATAATATTATTAAGAGTCTCCCTCTCCCTATTTAATTTTATATCTTGTTCCTCTGAAACCTTAATGCCTATTTGTGCGATGACTAATTATGTTTTTCTTTTTTTCATCCTTCAATTCGTACCACGTGACCCTTCTGATTGTAGGCCAAGTAATTTTTTTTATGATAGGATATATAGTTTGCTAGAATTATAGTTGTAATCTTGAATTTTGAAATTATGTGCTTAGTAGTTATAACTTGATAGTTGAGCTGTTCATTTAGATTATGATTTTATGATTACACTTTAGTTTTAAATCGCGTAATTTGTATCTATAACTCAATATAGGTTATATCCTCTTTCACTTGAGAGCCAATAACTTTTCCATTCTTAATATTGGCACTTTTGTTCTATAAGAATTATGATTAAGACTTAAGATGACCATTACATATATAATACAATAGGATACCCTAATAAGTACCAAGATCTTCGCTCGTATACCCCAATAAGAGTTTCTACTTTATTTGCAAGTGTAAGGTTATTTTGTAGGATTCCCTTAAGACAGTTACAGTATTAGTTAATTCTTTTAAGTTGGGTAGTATGCCTCACAACCTAGTATCACTTAGTCCTTTTGACCCATTAATGAAGTGTAATGGAATGACACCAACTATAGACTTGCATTAGAGGATAGTGTTTATCTCGACTGTAAAACTTAGAGGCCCATACTCCCATTTAGTCGACTAGAGACTTAGACAATAAGTTAGTATGACAACTGTAGAGATTGTAGAGTCTTATCTTCTTGGTAAACTCGAATTATTTTATACCTTCTTTCATCTTAATCCAGCGTACTTATATTTTCTACCTCGACTTATGCTGCTATTATAGCCTAGTTTTGCAAGCTTATTCTTTTACCAAGCTTGTTCATGGCATATGTGTTATTGGGGGGGGCCACACTAATACATTATCTAAATCAAAATTATTGTATTATGGTCTAGCTAACCATAGTGCGCTTGGTTCGCTCTTCGCATGACTAATTTACGTGGATTAAGATACAATTGACTTAGCTTCTTAGACGAACATACTTGTCCTTAGACATCTCTGAGCATATCATATCAGTTACATAATTGTACTAATATGAGCATGCGAATAGGAATTTACCAAAATAGGATTTTAATTCACAACTGTCTTGACAATTCCTTTTGAACTCCTTAAACGCCTTGATTCCCATACTTCTATTCTATTACCTCCCCCTTGAACTCTTTATTATTGTTTTCCGTCTTCCCCTATTTCGGAAAGACGAACGCTTGTGCTTGGTATAAGTTGATACACTGAGAGTACTAGATATACCCCATAGGCTAATCATATGACTTGGTGACTCTCTTTTATAATTGATTAGGGCATATCATATATGATATATTTTGTGTGTTAAAAACTTTTGAGAATTGAATAACACGATTAAATAATTTGAGTTTTCTTAAATATATAGCCTTATGTGATAGATGGATAAATTCTAAGTTGGGTAGAAGTTGCATTGTCAACTTGAGAGAAATTTTTTTTAGATTATGATCAAGTAAGATTAGATTGTGAGATTAAGTCATTTTAAATGTGGGGAATTTTAGAAGAAGGATTAAGATGATGAGGATTTAATGAATTTTTAAAACCTTGATATGGTGGACCAAATATTTATACTTGAGCATATGATTTAAATTTTGAATACTGAAGATTGAATCATCGATTTAAATTTGAGGATAAATATAGAAATCTAGACTTGAACAATTGGTGAATTAGATTTAAAATTTTACAATTTGAGGCTTTAAATTAAAAGTTAAATTTTGATTGTTGGATTGCCTATTTGAAATATTGAGGATGTAAATTGAATTTAAATTTAAAGAGTACAAAATTCTTAAGTAGAGAATAAGAATAAGATTTGATTAGAATTATTTTCTAAAGGAGATTATGATAGTTGGAGATCGTGATATAAAATTTGATATGCGTTATTTAAATCTTGAAGATGTTATATGAATTTAACTTAAATTGGATGTTGATGATTTAAAAATTGAGAAGAGACTATGATAGGTTGAATCTTGATTTAAATAATGGTTATTTCAAATTTGAAGTAAGTGCGATAGATTTGAATAGATTCTGTCATTTAAAATTTTGGAAGAGATCGCGATTGACTTGCCTTATATACAAATGTGAATGATTTAGAGAATTATGCCTTATCTTAATTTCGAGGACGAAATTATTTTAAGTTGGGTAGATTGTAAACCCCCTCACCCAAAATTAGGCCTACTTGGCTTAGATAGAGAGACTATGGCTAGTTTGAATCCAATTAGAAATAGAATACGGCATTTTATTTAATTATACAATATTTATATCACTTAGTGCACCTTACCGTTGCTTCGATAATTGGAGCACTACACTAGCCATTGCCTTCCTACAAATTTCACATCCTTGTCCTAGACATGCCAGTCTTCTATTCTGACCTCAGTGTAACTTATAATTATGCTCTCTTGTGTTATATTTTAGTCGCACAACATTCGTCGCAGACGTTTATATTTAATTCTAAATAAATTTGACTTTGTATCATTGTGCGTTCCAATCGAAATTGGAGACACAATCTTGACCCGCTTCTTACAACCCAATTTATGATGATATTCTATTCTGAGTCCCCTACGTCCATGACACTTGTGTCCCACCTAATTTTAGTCCCATGTACTTCTAATTAATTCAAGAACACCTTGTACATTAATTTTAATTAATTTAACCAAATTTCCATCTTTATGCAATTTTCCAATTGTTGGGCGCTTTTAGGTGTCCACACCATTGGACTCAACACATGAAGAAACCTATTTCTTCTTCATATGAATTTTTTCCATAGTTTTTTGAATGTGCAACACTCAACCTCACTCCCTCATCTAACCCTAGCCTTGCATTTTAAATAATACAAATCCTAGCCCTCCAAACATCCCCATGTCAAGCCAAGCCCATCCCAAGGATGTTGACCAAGGCCCAACTACCTAGGTTAACACCCAACCCTATTTCTATATATATATATATATATATATATATATATATATATATAATTTTCTTCTTTTCTTTTATTCATTCACCAAACCCAAACCAACCCTAGCCGACCCCTCCTTTTTTTCCTGTTCATCACCTCCTTCTTCCCACCGGAGCAGACCTCGCCGGAGACAGAAACCGTCGGCCATCCAGCGCCCTGACCCACCGCAGCCAACCTCCCCACCACGGACCTCCATAACTCGACCTCCTCAGCCTACACCACCGTGCTTCGCCTGAGAAGCCGGAGCAACCCGACTGTACCACCTGCACCGACGAACAACAGCCACTCGACCTCTGTCCTCCTCCCATCGTCATCGTCTCTACACCACCATTACCACCATCACCTCCCCCGCCGATGACTGCAGACCCGCCGACCGAGACCACGACACCGCTCGCCTGCACCGAGCACCGCCTGAACCACCCCGCCTCGTCAGAGACACTGTTGCTCACCGCCAGTCGTCCTGCCTCCTTCCACGACCACCTTCCATCTCCTTCCTGTTCTCATCTCCCCGGCCATCTCCCCGCAGAGCCACCACCGTCTTCACCATTGTCATCAACCTCCACCCGACCTCGCCGTTCCCTTCCACCTCCTTCGCCTGAACGACATCCCGACCTCCCCGACTGCTTCTAGTCGACTTCCTCGCCTGAACCAGCCACCTCGTCTGAGTTCTCCCCTCGACTCATCTTCACCGGTGAACTCGACCATAGCAAGCCTCATCCCTGAGCCCTCTCCTTCGAGAACAACCCTTCCCGCCTGAGCTACAACTCCGGCAGCATCATCCCCTTCATAATCATCATCATCACCATTATCATCCTCATCACCACCTTCATCATCATCATCATCAACATAATCATCATCACCCATTATCATCATCTCACCATCATCACCATCATCATCATCATCATTATCTCACCATCATCATCGTCAACCTAATCATCGTCCTAATCATCACCATTATCATCATCATCAACATAATCATCATCATCATCTCACCATCATCATCGTCAACCTAATCATCATCCTAATCATCATACTAATCATCACCATCATCTCCAATCATTATCATCATCATCATCATCACCCCATCATCACCATCATCATCATCATCATCATCATCATCATCACCATCTCCAATCATTATCATCATCATCATCACCATCATCATCCTCATCATTACCCTCGTCATCATCATCAACATCGTCGTCATCGTTGTCAACCACATCGTCGTCATCGTCGTCCCCGAGCGCGTACCCCAAGTTCGAACCTGTCCCTCTCCTTTCGTTTTATGTGCGCTTG
Organism: Iris macrosiphon; assembly: GCA_036927795.1. NCBI lineage: Eukaryota > Viridiplantae > Streptophyta > Magnoliopsida > Asparagales > Iridaceae > Iris > Iris macrosiphon. The sequence continues at coordinate 38,481,025 of JAYESA010000001.1, read as the reverse complement.
TGTGTAGGCTTTTAGGACATTAGTATTGCTTTACGACAGTTAGTTGACATCAGACCCTGAGTCGGTGAACCCAACTCGTATACGTATACGTACGCGTATGCGTATATTGTTTAATTTTGTATATAACTATATATTTAGTATATATATATATATATATATATATATATATATATATATATATATATATATATTGTGTAGGAATTTAATGCAATACCAGTTATGACTATATATGTATTTATATTGTACGACCTTAGGACACTGTGGATTTTTTGTATATTTACCTTGACTTTGTGACCTGAATATTAGGAAATTGACTGCCTTGTGTACACCGACGTACTGGCTTAGACACATGTTAGTTGAATATCGAATTTTGATACAACATTTAATATAGGACACCCACGTAATTAGACGCGCAATTAACCCTGTTAGTTGACCAGTGTCACCCCTAGCGTACCCTCTGAGTCCAGTGTATTTATGGTTGTGTATGTGCTAGTGTAATGGCTGATGTTGTATTGTATTATATTATATGTATATAGGACAATGGATTGTTCTGCGCGACTTCAAGAGCAGGTTATTGGTATTACGCAGTTTTCTTGCCAGGCAAGTATACCTTGCCATTGTACTGTAATTTATATTCCATATGTTGCATGCATCTTATTTCTATCATTTAGTTCACATATTTTAACTGTTATATAAACTGCGCATACAAGGAAACTTGGGTGCAACGACGGTGTCGTCTTATTCTGTTTTTATTATGTATATGTATGTTGAACTAGTTTATGAGACCACCCTATTATCATAAGGCATTATTAGGTTCATTGGTCGTGACACATTTGTTACACGAGTGTGAGTCTCATATAGATTCCGGACTTGCGTGACGGGTTTGGCCTCATGTACGTAAGGGACGTGCGATAGGGAATAACTGCTGATAGAATTTGCATGCTAGGAGACTTGACAGTTATTAGAGGTTTTATCGTGTCATGGATGTGACATGCTTAGAGCATGGGGTGGAGAGAACAACAAGTAAGGCATTTTGGCTCCTTTGCACTTTTCTTTTTGTAACCCGTATGCTCCGCCGGAGATACGTGGCGGTGATGACCACTATATTACTGGCGGCCTCTGGCGTTCAAAAGACAACATGCTTTGTAGGCCCCTGATTCTCAGAGAGAATCATGCCAATCCCATTTATGGCCAGATAGCCCACTTGTTGGAAAGTTGTTCTCAAACTGCATTCACATAGATGGTTAGGCGACCCAATGGATGTTTATTTTTAGTACTTTATTGGCATGCTTCTATGTATCTTGTTATGTCCCTCTGAGGACCTGGTCCCTTTCTAGGTGTAGATGTTCATGAGTATTCGCAGGAGCGCAGATCCGGACTTGCCACTTATATTTCGAGGAAGTCTTCTCTTCGAGTCGCATTGACTATTAGTTGATGTACTTGTATTGTTTCTTTTATATTCTAGTTTGGTAGTGGATTTGTTTCCATCCAACTATCATCCGTTGATACTTCATATTGAGATTTAGTTACATAGTTATTGGTTATTTATTTATATTGATTTATGTGGATGAGATTTAGTAATGCCATGTGACTTATGATAATTATATACCACTTGTGAATTGGTATTCATATTACAGCGTACGCATGTGTTATGGTTTCCATACATTGGAGTTGCCATGTACATACGACTGGCATGCTTACGTGTTCCTAGTCCTACGTATTTTGGGACTGGGGCGTGACAAAAGCTTTCAGACTCTCCTCCGTCAATCAGTAGCACATACTCACCCGGTGAGTATCTCGTAGATGGTCAACGCTCTCTATCGCTCCTCCTCAATGGAACCACTAGTGCTGGTTGTATACCAACAGCCTCCTCCTCAGGAACCGCCTCCTCGGCATGCTCATCCTCCTGAAGATTACCCTGACCACCATCAGCAGGATGATGATCAAGGTTTGGAGCAACCCCATGTACTGGCTCCTCTATAACTGGATCCTTTGTGGTGTCCTCTGGAAACTGCTCGAAGCAAAATGACTCTAACACAGGCAATTCCTTAGCCTCAGAAGGCATCTCGAAATCCTGAGTGTTGGTCATGGTCTGATCCTGGATAAACAAAATGTCCCTGCTTCTGTATAGCTTTCTTTCCACCAGGTCGTAGAGTTTATAGCCAAACTTATCCCGACCGTAGTCGACAAAGACGCACCGCCTCGTATTCGGCTCAAGTTTGGATCTTTCGTCCTTCAGTACATGCACGAAGGCCTTACAACCAAACACTCGCATGTGATTGTATGACGGATCTTAATTGTACCATACTTTGTCAGGAACATCACCCTGCAAAGGAGCACTAGGAGATAATTAATAAAATAGGCAGTTGTATAAAGTGTCTCACCCCAATAGCTGTCCGACAAGTTTGCTTCTGACATCAAATATCGTACCCTCTCCATCAGCGTCATATTCATTCGCTCTGCTACACCATTGAGCTGAGGTATCTTCGATGGAGTCTTCTGGTATCGTATCCCTTGCTCTTCACAATAAGCATCAAAGGGACCAATGTACCTGCCGTCGTTGTAGGACCGAACACATAGTAGCTTCTTGCCCGTCTCCCTTTCAACAGAGGCCTAAAACTCTTTGAAAGTGGGAAGCACCTGATCCTTCGTATTTAAGGCATAGACTCAAACCTTCTTGGAACAATCATCAATAAAAATCACAAAATAAGAAGCATCACCAATGGACTTTACCTTCATAGGACCACAGACATCCGAGTGAATCAACTCGAGCAACGCCGGCTTCCTTGAACTTGGGTAACTTTGAAAAGACACTATATTTTGCTTTCCTACCAAACAGTGCGTACATCTCTCTAATTTTGTAGACTTTAGCCCTAGAATCACCTTCCTGTTCACCAAGTAGCTCATCCCCTTCTCGCTGATATGGCTTAGCCGCCCGTGCCACAACTCAGTAGACGCATCAGTAGATGCGTTCACCTCCTGTGTCCCATGTGCGCTCCCTTCCATATAATAGAGTTCGGACTTCTTGCTTCCTCTGGCAATCACCATCGAACCTCTGGAAAGCTTCTACTGACCGTTCCCGAAGAGGTTGAAGAAACCATCTTCATCCAACCTTCCAACCGACAACAGGTTAAAACGGATATCAGGGACATGATGGACATCTTTGAGAACAAGAACTGCACCCGTCTTCGTCCTCAAATGCACATCTTTAATAGCAATAGCTTTCGACATATCTCTGTTGCCCATCTTCAACACTCCACAGTTGCCTGTTGTGTAAGTAGCAAATAGTGCCCTATTGTGAGATACGTGTGCTGAAGCACCTGAGTCCACCAGCCAGGAGTTGTCATCGCAGGCGAGGTTCATAACTACCTCATCACCTACAATGATCACGTCGTCTCCATGTGCCGAGGTCGTCGCTGTAGTGTTCTCACTTTGCTTCCCCTTGTCGCCCTTCTTCTCTCTCTTCCAAGCGAAACAATTCCGCTTGATGTGTCCCTTCTTGCCACAATGGTAAGACTTCGAGTCCTCGTACCGACCCTTGGACTTGCCTCTGCTCTTGTCTCTACAACTACCTGGACCCATGCTCTTGCTCCTTCCACGGCTCTCTGAAACTAGTACCTCTGAGTGGGATGTGGATGAAGTACCCTGAGAACGTCTCCGCATCTCTTCGTTCAGTATCCCTCTCTTGGCAAACTCCAGACTGACCACGCCTTCCGGAGCAGAAGCGATCATAGACACTCGTACAGTTTCCCACGAGTTTGACAATATATACAACAGCCAAAGTCCTTGAACCTCGTCGTCGAACTTGACTCCCATCGAGGATAGCTGGTCAACCATGCCTTGAACTCACTCAGGTGATCCGTAATAGACGCACAATCTTTGTACCGCAGACCCATCATCGTTCGGATCAGGAGCAAATTGTTTACCTCGGTCTTCTTCGCATACAAGATTCCAGCTTATCCCACAGCGTCTTCACGTGCTCAATATTGGCAACGTGATTGTATACGTTCTCGTCAACGAACTGCCTGATATATCCACACACCTGTAAATGTTTGAACTTTCAGTCCTCTTCGGATTTGTCACTAGACTTCTCGGACGCAAATACTGGAATTAGCTTCTTAACGAACAACAAATCTTTCATCTTGCTCCGCCAATAATGATAGTTGGTACCGTTCAGGTTTTTCATGTGCACCGGCTTCGCGTCCATCTCTATTTCCTGATTTGACTGTCAACTTCTGACACCTCTCTGAACTCAAGAACATGGCTCTGATACCACTCTGTTTGGAACGAAAGCGCGAAAACCGTTTTCCAAACCAGAAAGTACCTGCGAGAGAACAGAGCAAAAACACACAAACCAAAAAAATACCAAATACAAATCGTAGACAGAGATTTTTATGTGAAAAACCCAAATGAAAAAAACTACGGGACGATCGGAGTCCAACCATGAAAAGCATCCACTAATGGAATAAGAAATACACCGACTCCTTACAAACTTCTCACCGATCCAAACGGATCACCACAACTCTTTGAAATAAAAAATATATCACAGACAAACGAAGAACGGAGATGACGAGAAAAGAATTACCTGAAACCGATCTCTTTGAAATAGCCTTCAATCTCTTCCTCTCTCCTTCCAATGTTGTAAAAGCATTCTTGCCTCCTTTTGCAATATTTTTGAGATATATGAGATCTTTATTAGGGCTAGAAGACACCTAATATATATAGCCTCAAACCCACAACTAGTATTCCTATTATATATAGGAATACCCAATAAAAATCCAAATCCATTGACATATTCCTATTATATGTAGGAATATTCAATCTAAATATATTGAGGTATTCCTATTATACGTAGGAATACTCAATCCAACTCCGAAATATTTTTCACAAATGTTGAAAACCCCATCCACTCCAACAGTAAGTGCAATGTTGTCAACATTGAGGAGATGATATGAATTGGGTACTTTATCGAGACGATGACACAAATAACTCGTATCAAGTTCTCTCTATGAAAGGATGGGTCTAATAAGTAAATTCAATATTTGAGTTTCTCCATAAAAAATTTGTATTTGAGAAATGATATTACTTCAATCTTTGGCTCCAGCAATCTTCGTTTTGCATATTTATGCAAACGTAGAAAAGAGTGAGAAATATTCGTCCTGTGAAAAATGAGAACAATGGCAGGACACAAAAACTTTGTATTGGAACATTGCTGCTGCTATACAATTTTTTTTTTTCTCTTCATCTTTTACAAGTTGGTAGGTCGAACCACTTTCCAATATCTGTTGAAAAATTATACAGGTGTCTCGATATTCAAATTTATATAAGTGAAATGTCCTCGTCCCATATTTATCTACCTTCTTTGGAAGTTGAGGAATTTGATGGCCACAGCAAAAACCACGGCGAAGATCACGCAGAAGCCAACCACCATGAGGCCAGCAACGCCCAACAAATCATGCCTGAAACCGAAGTGCTCCTCCAGAAATACACTGATGCTTTCTGAGTGCGTGCCATCTGAAAGAAGCATGGGCTTGTGGATGTCCCCGAATTGGGAAGTGAGAAGCCCATTTAGGCTCCAAGCTACTGGGTTGGCCCAATAGTACCATCTCCACCAGACAGGAATTCTCTGCAAAAGGGAGTAACAAATATATTCCTATCAATTTCCATGCAAAACAAGAAATGCTCATCTCCAAATTCGATTGATAATAGTTACGAAAGTAAAGAAGGAAATTTGACACTATGTAGTAGTATCTAACATTATTTATTTTGCTTGGATTAAATAAAAAAAGAAGATGGGCATCAGCAATAGCAAAACCATTCTGAATATTTTAGTCTTCCAAGTACTGAATATGATGAGAAACCATAATGATCAGAAAAACAAGTCTGATAACTAGTTAGGTAGCTTTAGTGATACTATCCTCATTAGTCATCTGTGGTGACAGCGATGTCACATGCTAGCTATATTTTCTCTTATTATCAGTGCCATGTATTCTCTTAATAGTTTGATTTTGAGTGAAATCAATCTATTCACAAACATTAACATAAATATTATGGGCATGACAACAAAATTTTAATGTTTCTCAACCCTAATCAAACCTAGCCATCATCTCCCTTACTCCTCCCTAACCCGAACCCGGCAGGTTGTCGCCATCCTCAATACCTAATCCTAATCCACCCTCGGCCAGCCTGTCCTCTACCATGTTGCCACTAACATAAACCAGACCCACTCAAATCTCACCTGGAATTGAGCTTGCATATTCCTTCACCCTCCTTCGCCACCACCTGGATCTCTCCTTCCCTCTTTACTTCCACGGGCAACCTGCAAAAGGGGTTGAACCTGAAACCAATCTCCTACTACCAAGCACAAACCTCGTAAAACCCTATCCCAACCATTAGGGGCAGAACCAAGGGGGGTGACATGGGCTGTAGGAAACGATAAATGCGTTGTCACCATATAAACAATGATTTTAGAAGTTTTTAGTTCAATATTGTAGATAGATCAGAGTGAAGGAGTGAAGAAACGATGATAGGTTTTTTTTTTATTGACGTTTTCCTTTATGCTAATTTTTGATAGCTTGTTTATGTCCTTTTTTTTTTCTCCCTTTGATTCTCTTTTCATGCAGATTAGGATTAATATAGATTAGAAGAGATGTAGAAAAAGTCTCGTTCCAATTTTGTCTGCTCCCAATATTTTACTGAGCATTCTGAATGTATGGGGTACTTCTACTGAGCATTTTTTTCCTTTTTTCCTTATGACTTGATGCATTCTGATGCATGGAGTGGTTCCTACCTTTCAAAGGAGACTGAGATTATGTTATCTTTACTAAGAATTGCACTTGCTTCACTAGGCAATATTTTTTTATCACAAGTCTTAAGTATTTCTAAATATCATGAATTTACTAACATGGTCGAAGATCAACATATTTCGCTCAGATTCAGGATGGATATACTTCACATTAGGTCACAATTTTCTTCTCACAGGACTTTGGCTCAGTTCTCTTGCCCCAACGCTCTTTAGTAAAGCAAAATCACTGAAAGACGTCATCAACTAAGATCACCTGAACTCTTCTTCGTTCAGCTTCTGTTCCATTCAGTTCTGGGTTGAAGCCGTTCTCACGAGTGCTTTTCTTATCAATTGTATTTCGTCTTCCATTCATGATAGTGTTACCCGTATTAGCGACACTATAAATGTGCTTCTAACTATTATATACTATATATTTTTGGCTGAACTTATTTCATTCTCGTGTCCCTGAGCAAATGAAACAAATTATCTTCACAGTCCGTGGTGTTTATAGGATACAGAAAAGTCCATGTAACCTATGTTGCAGGGACACAGGAAAATAGTGTTTATATGCTTACCATCTCTGTGCCCATATCATGTCTTTATTCATGCAACTAGGTGGCTACTTATTTTACCTATCTGAAAATGTGTGTATCCTGTATCTGCATCGTATCTTATATGTATTGTGCCCATACCTGTGCAACATAGCACGCGACTATATGGCTGCCAAAAACAATGAACTGATCTTTATAGTGAATCAACTTTCTTATATTAATAAGAAATAAAAGTAATCAAATTATTTTGCATGAGATGGTGTAATTCTGGAAGTCCAAACTTCAAAGAATGGTGGCTATAAAAACTGCGAGTAGATAGTGAAAAACCTAGAAAAAGCTAATACATTCTAAAGATGTTCCCAGACAATGAATTTGTTCATTCCAAAACACTGAAATGCCAGTGGAGGCTAACCTTCTGTTTGAATTTGGATTTAAGCAGACATGAAATTAAGACATCAGGATGGAGCGTCCATGTCGTGTTTGATGTGTATCCAAGATGAACACACACAACACTGATGCTGGAGTATCTGTGCATCCTTTTGGACGGCTTAATTATAGGAAGTAGTGTTGGACAGCTTAATTATATGAAGTCCTTGATTATAGAAAGTCTTGTTATAGAAAGTCTTTAATTATAGAAAGTCTTGGGATAGATTTGTAATTGTAATTACTCTGTGTATTAGGGTTTGTATTTCTATATATACTTGCCTCCAAAGAGAGATGAATACACTTCTTTCAATTCTTCTTGGTATTAGATCCCGTCGTCAAGAAGAAAAACAAACAAACTCTAGGCTGTGTAGCTCTTCTTGAGCCGCAAAGCTACCTAGCCGATCGCCGATCCAATGCCTTTTGGCTCAAGGTGTAATTCTTCCCATCAAAGATAGTATTTAAGGCTTTCCATATTTCCTTTGTAGTCGGCAAGCGGATATAATGCTTCATCAGTTCTCGCTTTATAGAGGATATAAGCCAACTCTATATTTTCTAATCCTCAGTACCAATCATCATACGTTGGGATGGTCTTCGGTCGGACGCTTAATCAAGCCACGAAGATATCCATCTTCTTTCTTCCCGCTATGTGCATTTCTATATATACTTGCCTCCAAAGAAAGATGAATACACTTCTATCAAATCTTCTTGGTATCAAGAAAATGCTTCATCAATTCTGACTTCACAGAGGATATAAGCCAACCCTAAAATTTCTAATCCTTAAGAGTACCAATCATCATACGTTGGGATGGTTTTTGGTCGGAGGCTTAACCGAGCCACGAAGATACCCATCTTCTTTCTTCCCGCTATGTGCATCTCAATAAGAGATGCCCATAGATTATAATTCTTCTCATCCATCAGTACTCAAATATTAATTAGAGGTGTCCATAGTTGTCATGGATTTTCACGCCAATCGGATAATCGAGTGGACGTCAGATCGGTGATTGGCGGTGGAAGGAGGCAACTTATGGATCAAGAAGAGAGAGCTACAACATGTGTCGGAGGCTGTGGTTCACCTCTGACAGAATAGGAGACCCATTTCGACCTACTTTGGTGAACTCTTTGAAAAATTTCAGTAGTTGGATTACTACAATAAGGTGTCCCTACGTTCGATAAATATCTCAATATCTATCAGGAATTGCAAGAGCGCCAGCATGTATACCTTTTCCTACGAGGTCAAGATGACAGGTTTGAACAAGTCCGTGGTGAAGTCCTACGCAAGGATACACCCCTAGGTCTTCAGGCATCTTGTACATATATTTGCCTGGAGTCACATAGGAAGGACGGTATGAAGAACAAGGGAGAGAAGACTAAAGTCATGGTGGTTCGTAACCGGCCTTATGAGAACATGTCCAATTCATCTGGCTCAGGAGGTCGGTCCTACACCGACTCTTATGTTGGTCGATCAAACGGTAACTCCTCTACCCTACTAGTGTGACCACTATAACCTCCCTAGTCATTCGAAGAACCGGTGCTATGAGTTAATCGACTATTCTGAAGGATTAGACAAAACCCATGATCCTCGCTACAACAAACAACATGTTTTTGTTGCTATTGCTGAAACAAAGGATGAATATAAGCTTGTCATTGAGCAAACAACTATTTTGGTTATTGTTGTAGGTAATGAGGGTAAGACCTTAAATATTTCTTGTTCTGCTTCGAATAATGCTTGGATAATTGACTCTAGTACTACAACACATGAAATTTGATTATAATCTTGTTCAAACCGTAAAACCATCTACCAAACTGATGTCACAACAGCTGCAGTACAGTTCCCATCCTTGGGGAGGGGACTCTCTCTCTCACTGACAATATCAACCTAGATAATGTTCTTGTTGTCCCTTCACTTGATTATAATCTTCTTTCTATTGCTCAACTAACCACTGTCTTATACTGTGTTGTTAATTTTTGGCCTAATTGTTATGTGTTTAAGGATATCCGGACTCGACGGACGATTGGTCATAGCACTAAGAAGGGGAAGCTATATTACCTGAACTTGAAATACGACAATACTCGTCACTTGACTCAAGACTTGTCGGTTGATAGTTCTCAGGTAGAGCCAAAATCCGTGTTTGATATTTGGTTACGGCATCGTCGCCTAGGGCATGCCTCGTTTGGATATTTACGAAAACAAATTCCAAATTTATTTGCAAATTGTGATGATTCTAGCTTCAATGTGATGTTTGTGAACTGGCTCATAGCCACTATGTTCCGCCGTTTATGTTAGTTTATTCTGATGTCCGTCTAAATTTGTCACCTTAGGCGGTGCCCACTGGTTTGTGACCTTTATTAACGAGTGCACATGCATGACATAGATTGTTCAATTGAAAAATAAAAGTGATGTGTGATGAATTTAAGAAATTCCATAAAATTGTGACAATTCAATAAAAATCATAGATATATGTACTTCGAAGTGATAATAGATGTGAATATGTGAATGCTGATTTTCAAACATTTGTGGATGCTAATGGTATTGTCCATCAGACTATATGTTCATATATACTCCACAACAGAATAGTGTTGCAGAACGGAAGAATAAACATCTTTTAAATGTGGTTCGGACTTTCTTGTTTGCAGCAAATGTGTCACTGTCCTATTGGGGTGAGACTCTTGCTTATGCTGCTTACTTGATCAATAGTGCCTTCTCGTATGGTTGATTTTTAGACATCATATCAGACTTTGACTTCACTGATTGCCACAACACCCACACCTAATTTGCAATCCCATATTTTTGGCTGTGCTGGCTATGTGCATATTCATAAGCACCAGCGCAATAAATTGGAACCTCAAGCCTTAAAGTATATTTTTGTTGGGTATCATTGCTATCACCCCAGTGAAGATGTTTGTGACCATGGATGTGTTACTCTATAAGTCAATTATGTACTATTCTTCACCTAAGTCTTCACCTAGGAGGAGAAACTTCAGGGTGAGAAGCGAGCAGAAGTGCAGACTGGATTATAGAAAAATGCCAAATATTGTCGTGTGGATGTTTTGGATTGAAATGGTGAAAAATTGGATATAAGTGGTGATAATCTACACAATGATTCAATGCCGACAACTAACACTGATCTGCCAACAGTCATCAATGAGCCAATAGTGCAGTCTGAGCCAACAACACCGATAGTGCAACAAGAGCCGAATGCAGAATCAACACCGATACCTCTTCCTCGTTGGGTTCTGAGAGCCATAACCAATCTCCTCGGCGTCTTCCACCATGAAATAACCGAGGTATTCCAAAACCCACCTTTAAGCCTAATCCCACGTGTAAAATAAGACATCCTATATGTTGGTATATTAGAATGTATTAGGGAATTTTATGTAAGATGGAGGGTTGTAAGAATATATATATATATATATATATATATATATATATATATATATATATATAGCCAAGAGATTATAATAATAATATAACTCCAAATATTCTACATGGTATCAGAGCACAAACCCTAGCCGCAAAACCCTAGCCACCACCACTGTTGCCGCACCGCTCGTCCACCGCCGCCGCCGCCGCACCACCGCTCGCCCACCACCATCGTCGTCGCCGCCGCCATCACACCTCTGCCACCACCACGAAGCCGCAACTCCTGCGGAGCCCGCAAGAACCTTCTGTCGCAGTTCCCGGCATCTCCCGCGGGTCATTCCGGACATTGACATCGAAGGCCTAGATCCGATGGGGGAGGCATGATCGGGTCTAGGAGAGGACGAAGAGGACGAATGTGAATCGTGGGATGGGTGTGAGGTGATCGGAGAAGAGGAGGATCGATAGAGGAGATCATCAAGAAATTGGACCCTGTGGAGGTCGCAACGTTGATGAAGCTGATGAAACTGTCGGCTGGTGAGAGCACGACACGAACACCGACAAAGTTAGAGCTTCCCTTCATCGATCTGAAGCTTGATGGACCGGCCACCTACCTGAGTTGGTCATGATGGGTGAGGAGAACCCTCGCAGGGAAGAACCTAGAGGGTTTCTTGTCAGGAGAGAAGACAGAGCCGGATGAGAGCTCGGCAGGACGCGACGAGTGAAAGTCCACTCATATGGTGATATACATTTGGCTCCTCAATTCTTTAGTCCAGTCGATCGCCGCCACAGTGGATGGCCTTGAGATGTAAAGGACGTGTGGAGAAGTTAAGGAGGACCTACGATGGTGTGGGGAATAACTTGAGAGTTTTCCATATCAAGGGGGAGATCGACGACACCGTACAGGAAGAGAAGACGGTGCAGGAGTATGCCACGGAGTTGGAGCGTCTGTGGTTGGATTACGATCACTCCTCAGATCGGACGAGCTACGAGGACCCGAAGTGTAAGGAGAGACAGGTATGTCTGTAGGAGAGGACGATAAAATTTCTTAAGGGCCTGGTCGTAGTGTTTGCTCAGAGGACAGCACTACTTCTAGCCCAACCGAAGGTCCCTACACTTGAGGAGGCTATCTCGACCATGATCCAGGAGGAGAATCGCATCAAGCTGCAAGCAGGGACATATGGTCCTCCTGAAGTGAAGTCAGTACTGGCGGTTGCCAATTTAGGCGGCACAGGACCTAAGGAAATCCCCCGACAGTGCTACAACTGCGGGAAGGTGAGCCATCTGAGGTATGCTTGCACCAAACCACCCAAGGAGGGAGATTCAGGTGATGGACGTGGACAGTTTGGAGGACGTGACCGTGGTCGTGGGGGTCGATGGGGTGGTCGAGGAGATTATCGGGCGAACCTGCTGGTAGTAGAAGGCGAGAAGGGAACAGATGACGCCTATACTGAGAAGGATCAGGCACTGATGGGTATGCTGGAGGTACTCAGGAGAAACCAGAGAGCGTCAAGCGATGGAGACAGGAGGAGTGGGACTGAGGAGGCGTCCACATCAGTCTTCGCTAGAGGCAACGCTGCCATGTATGCCCATCCATCGGAAGGTACTGACGACTCACTCGCCCTTGCATCTATGTCTTCCCTTAGATCGTCGGACTAGATTGTCGATTCGGGTGCGTCTCGACACGTGACAGGGAATGCTGGTGAATTCTCTTCCTACACTTACCTAGCATTGGCGGACAACATTCAAACAACCGATGGTACTTTCCAGCCAGTGATCGGTAAGGGTACAGTCGATTGTACAAGTTCAGTAAAATTATCCAATGTTTTGCATGCTCCTTCTTTTTTTGTCAGTCTTTTGTCCATTAGTTCTATAATCCTCCAACTAAAATGCATTCTCTTTTGATATTCCTAAGGTGGTCTTCCAGAAGAAGGAGACGGAACGAAGACTTGGAACGGGCACTTGGCATGATGGACTGTGGTACCTGGATCGGGAAGGGCTAGATTCGGTATTGGTGTCTGTGGCAGAGAGGGCAGGAATGAGAGGACAGAAGATGAGTGTCGAGGATACACTGATACTCCACCACAGGCGGTTGGGACATTCCTCTTTTGGTATTTTGGGTAGGTTGTATCCATCTATTTATGAGAAAGCAAATAACGAGAAACTAGTATGTGATGCATGTGATTTAGGCAAACTAGGAGCTCATATGTTAGTGCGGGCCAAAGGAGCTCTTGTGTTTTTGATATTATATATTATGATGTTTGGGGGTCGTGCGTCATAACTACTATGAATGGTTACAAGTATTTCGTTTCTTTTATTGATTGTTTCTCTCGTGTCACCTGGCTGTATTTGATTAAGAATAAGAGTGATGTCTTTGTCTGTTTTCAGGACTTTCATAAACATGTCCAGACCCAGTACAGAGCAGTGGTGAAGGTACTGAGGTCTGACAATGGGACATAGTATACCAATAAAGCACTTGAGGAATACCTGTCAGCCCAAGGGATACAACATCAGACCACTAGTGCATACACACCAGCACAGAATAGAATGACAGAAAAGAAGAACAGACACCTTCTGGAGGTGGCAAGGAGCATGATGATCGTCATGAATGTCCCACAGTCTGTGGGGGCATGCAGTGTTGACAGCAGCTCAACTAATCAACAGGATGCCCTCGAAAGTACTGGGATAGAAGTCTCCATGTGAGATATTGCAAGAAAATAATAGTGGGATACTCCCGCTGAAGGTGTTTGGCTGCGTATGTTTTGTAAAGGACAACACACCGTCTGCTGGAAAACTTGATCCTAAAGCAATCAAGTGTGTCTTCGTGGACAATTCGGCAACTCAGAAGGGGTACCTGTGCTGGAGCCCAGTAGTGAAGAAGATGTTTGTAAGCATGAATGTTCACTTCAGGGAGCTTGAGCCATACTACCGTCAGGATGGAACCTCATCCAAGAGCAACTCACCTGACACTGAGAGTATGAGGCGAGGGAGGGAGATTGGTGAGAGTGTGGTGACCGATTTAGGAGTATGGCATAGAGGAACGGTTGAGGAGGAGAGTGAAGAGGAACAGGGGGAGGAGATGAGAGGTGTTAGGCCCACGACTCAGGGAGAGTTACTTACCTACAGCAGGAAAGGGAAGCAAACTGCAGGACCAGTACCTATAGTGCCAGTGCCAAGTCCTTTGCCTGCGTCCGTCTCGACTCCGAAGACACCTACACCACCACCACCAGATTTTTCTTCAGGTGATATCATTCTTTCTACCCCTCCCACACCATTATCAGTACGGAGGACCACTCGTAGCAATGCGAAAAATCTTCCTGATAGATATGGTTGGGACCTTGCTCAGTTTGTTTCATATGATAACTTCTCTTCTTCTTATGGAGCATTCATTGTGTCTTTGGATAGTATTACTGTACCTAACAATTAGTAGGTTGCCAAGAATGATCCAAAGTGAAAAGCGGCGATGCACGAGGAGTTAGGGACTCTTGAGAAGAATCACACTTGGGAACTGGTAAAACTACCAGAGGAGAAGAGGGCAGTCTGATACAAGTGGGTCTTTACTGTGAAGCAGAACCAAGATGGACAGGTTGAGCGCTACAAGGCTCGACTAGTGGAAAAAGGATACAGTCAGGCGTACGGCATTGACTACGACGAGACTTTTGTACCAGTGGCGAATATGAGCACCGTCGGGACCCTGATTTCTTTGGTAGCAAATGGTGGATGGAAGCTACACCAACTGGATGTGAATAATGCGTTTATTCATGGGGATCTAGTGGAGGAGGTGTACATGGAGATACCACCAGGATTCTGCACTGATAAGACAATGAGCAAGGTCTACAGGTTGAAGAAGTCCCTCTATGGACTGAAGCAATCTCCTCGAGCGTGGTTTGACAGATTCAGGAGGGCGATGATAGGGATGGGATATCGGCAGATCAACGCTGATCACACTGTATTTTTCCGTCGGAGTGGAGGTCACATCACCATGCTTGCGGTGTATGTGGACGATATAATTATCAGAGGAGATGATGAGCAAGAGATTGCCCGACTCAAGGGGAAGCTTGGCAAGGAGTTCGAGGTGAAGGACATTGGCCTTCTTCGGTACTTCCTTGGGATTGAGATTGCTCGAGAGGCAGAGGGGGTTGTTCTTTCTCAGAGAAAGTATGCATTGGACCTTCTCACAGAGACATGGATGTTGGGATGCAAACCTGCAGCGACGCCGATCAATCAGAGGTTCAAGCTGGGTGCTTAGGCTGGAGAACCAGTTGACCGGAACAGATATCAGAAACTGGTGGACAAGTTTATCTATTTGAGCCACACACGTCCTGATATCTGCTTTGCAGTGAGTGTGGTCAGCCTCTACATGCATGACCCAAGGAAGGGTCATATGGACGCAGTGTACCAGATTCTGAGATACTTGAAGGGTGCCTCCGGAAAGGGGCTGATATTCAGGAAGAATGATCACTTGAGCATCGAGGGCTACTGTGACTCTGACTGGGCTAGCTGTGCTAATAACAGGAGGTCTACCTCGAACTATTACATATTTGTAGGAGGCAACTTGGTCTCTTAGAAGAGTAAGAAGCAGTCAGTGGTGGTCAGATCGACAGCTGAAGCAGAGTACAGAGCTATGGCCTTGGGAGTTGCAGAGCTATTGTGGCTGAAGAATATGCTGGTAGGCTAAAGCTGCATCAAGGAGCCAAGATGAAGCTGTGGTGTGACAACCAGTCAGCCATCAGTATCGCCAACAATCCAGTGCAGCATGACAGGACCAAACACATCGAGATCGATATGTTCTTTATCAATGTGAAGTTGGACAGTGGACTACTGGAGCTAGGCCACGTTCCAACCAAGGATTAGGTAGCAGACAGTCTGACCAAGGGACATAGCTCTGTAGATATGATTAGAGGATGTGACAAGATGGACTTAGTGAAAAACTTTCGTCCATCTTGAGGAGTGTTGGTATATTCGAATGTATTAGAGGATTTTATGTAAGATGGAGGGTTGTAAGGCTATATATATATATATATATATATATATAGCCAAGAGATTATAATAATAATATAACTCTAAATATTCTACACTATAAGTAATTATATGTCCACTGACTATTTGTCATAATCAAATCAGTCATTCGTATGTCAATTATTCTCTGTGTCTATACCTAACATTATGCAGGAAGCTTTAGCGGATCCTAAGTGACAAACAACAATGGATGAAGAGTTGAATTCATTAAAGAAAAATGCCACCTGGAAGATAGTTGACCTACCAGATGGTAAGAAGCACGTAGGATGTAGATAGGTCTTTACGATGAAGTATCGAGCAGATGGATCGATTGATAGATATAAAACGAGACTGGTGGCAAAGGAATACTCACAAAAATATGTGATTGATTATATAAAGACATTTGTACTAGTTGCGAAGATTAATATTTTTTGTGTTTTACTATCTATGGCGGCAAACTTCGATTGGTGACTACACCTGGTTCAATGTGAAGAATGCATTCATGTATGGAAAGTTGATAAGAGGATTTTTATATGGATATTCCGTCTGGATATATAGTATTCCAGGCTCTATTAGCAAGAAGCTTTACAAGCTACAGAAGTCTTTGTATGGTCTCAAGTAGTCACTTAGAGCATGGTTCGGAAGATCCACAAAGGTTATGAGACGATTTGGTTATAAGCAGAGTAACTCATATCATACCCTGAAAATAAAGCGAAAAGAAGAGAAATCTATAGCACTCATAGTTTATGTCGATGATATAGTGGTCACAAGAGACAATGAAAAGCACAGATTAACACTTCATAAATATTTATTTGCAGAATTTGAAATGAAGGATCTAGGTACTCTGAAGTATATTTTGTATATTGAAGTATATCAGAGTAAATCAGGAATTTTTCTATTTCAAAGGAAGTATACTTTAGAATGGTTACAAGAAACATGTATGAATGATTGTTAGCCAGTTGGTACATCATTAAAGGAGATTTGAAACTTGGAATGGATCCGAAGCAAGATCCAACAAATAAAAGGAGATATCAAGGATTAGTAGGCCGTTTGATGTATCTAGCACATACAAGGCCGAATTTGGTACACGTTCTTAGAGTTGTGAGTCAATTCATGCATGACCCAGGAGAGCAACACATGAATGCTGTGATGGGGATATTGAGGTATCTGAAAGGGAGCCATGAAAAGGGTATATTGTTCAAGAATAACCACCTCAGAGTTGAAGGGTATATAAATGCATATTGGGTAGGAGCAATAGATGATAGGCGGTCTACATCTGGTTATTTTATATTTGTAGGAGGCAATTTAGTTACATGGAGGAGCAAGATGCATAAGGTAGTTGCTCGATCTAGTATTGATGCAGAATATCATGGAATCGCTCTAGGTGCATGTGAAATATTATGGATTCAGAATCTATTGGATCCTTTTGGGCTATAGAAATTCTTAGCCAATGAAGTTGTCCTGTGACAACAAAGTTGCGCATAACCTAGTTCAACATGACAGAACGAAGCATGTAAAAGTTGATCGGTTCTTCATCAAAGAGAAGATAGAAAATAAAATTAGTGATATACCGCCAATCAAAACAGAAGACCTGATAGCTGACATTCTTACAAAGGCCGTGACCAGCCACGTGTTCACAAGTTTCTTGTCCAAGTTGGACATGAGTGACATCTATGCACCAACTTAAGGGGGATTGTTTTTAGTCCTTAATTATAGGAAGTCCTTCATTGTAGAAAGTATTGTCATAAGAAGTCTTGAGATAGATTTGTAATTGTAATTACTTGGTGTACTAGGGTTTTTATCTATATATATACTTGTCTCTAAAGAGAGATAAATACACAATTAATTCTATCAATTCTTCTTAAGAGAGAAGTATTAACTAACATTTCAAGATGAAGAAGCATGAGCAAATAGAAGTCAATAGCAAGAAAAAGAACACTTTGTGGTCTGTGTCTGTGTGTAGTTTAAAGCAAAACTAGCCTTGCATTCTAAATGGCAGTAAATCTGTTTGAAGAAGTGCAATAATGACTCGAACTGAACAATAAATATATGAAGGCTTGTTTCTATATTTCATACCATCCGCATAATCATAAATCCACTGAAAAGATTCCAGAGAGTATAGAATGGTGCAGCAATGATTGGGGCCACAAGATGGTTTGGAGTAATTGCTATTGTCATCATGCCGAAAAAGGTGAAGTATAGAAGAGTAAAATACATAAAGAATGTAAACCATAAGAACTTCAGAATGCTCCACTCAAACGATCCCATGCTATAGAATATGATCCCATAGATAACTGTTTGAAACAGCACATAAGGGAACTCAATAGATACCTGAACAAATATAATCATCCATGAGATTTTTTTGAAATATTGTTACATTGTAGTCTACTTAAAGTATAGATAGATCAAACCTGGGCAAAGGCATATGGTAGTGCCGAGTACATTCCAGCTGCTCGCTCTCTGTAGGAAACGAACCTTTCAACCGATGCCACAGGTTGAACAGCAGTAGCATTGGTAATCCCAACGAATAGGACAGCAGCATACATGGAACCCATGGCGTTAAAGACATCCTGTTGGGTATCCCTAATCGAGATGCAAAGTATAACCAGAAATTCATAAAACTTTGACAAGGAGAAATGAGAAAATGCAATCAACAGTGATTTATCCTAGCATATTTACTGAACCAAATCCATTTTCATTTTAGGATAGAATATTGTTAATAAATTGATTCAGTAGAATGATTCGATTGGACTAATATAAAGACAATTGCAATACAATAGAATGTTATATATGTTAAAGTTCCTGCCACTATACCAAAACTACACAGTTATGACGAGGTTGACGGTTAAAATTTACATTGTCACAACATGCCCTCTACATCAAAACTCAAGAGCTCTGATGAGGGTTGTGTTAGGGACATAGTCCCATATAGATTATGAATTATGAAAGGGAGATCCCTAGTCGTATTTGTATATATACTACCAGCCATTGTGCCTGAGAGGTCATGATTCCGTAATTCTAACATGATATCGGAGCCCTAATCTGCAAAATTTCGTAACCAAGAAATTCTAATTTGAAAAACTTTCCAAAACCTAATCCTCAGTTCTAATTGATCTCTAACCCAAATCCAGAACCACTAATTCCCAAATCAACATACCTATGATTCAGAATCACAGTTGATGGATACTTGTAGTCGCCGGAGGGTTGAAGCTTTATGAGACTGCTCGAGTTTTATTCACCTTCATCAGAACCTTAGATTCTTGATCTCCTCATCATTACTAGACCGCCTAGGTTCTCATATCGATCTTATTGTAAATATTTTTGTCCTTGATCTGCTTGTGGGAGCTCAAGCATCACATCAACACCATGTCTTCATCTTTCTCTTCCTCTTTGAGATCAAGCATCATCTTCTTCTCCAGTTTAACAAAGTGAGAACAAAACCCTAACCCTAGATTTCAAGAAGATATATATTTTTTCCTATGGTGTGTTTTAATACTATAGACGTGTCATCATCTAGACACATTTGTGACACGCCTCACGATCATACCACATGCCCAAAGGTACACCTAAAGGGTTTGTGGGACACACTCAAAGAGTTGGCTACTTGTGATCTAAGACATCAAGGCCCACTTGCAAGTCAGTGGTTGCCTGCATCACAGGCCCACTTGTCAATGACTGTTTTATTTATGCTATCTTGACTGAGTTCTTCGTTTTCAAGTTGATCTATCATGGCTTCCACCGATTTGTCAACCCGTTCTAAGTCATTGCACCACTTATGCATTACACTTAAGGCCGAGCTATCATCCTCAAGCATCACCAATGTAGATGTGGTTTATGGCAACACATTGATGACACTTTCGATCTATTCGAGAGATGCGAGCGAGTCTGTTGATAAGACCACATATCAGCGCCATCTTGAAGCCTAGTATCTGGATGAAAATCAAATTATAGATACTACCATACAGTCCGTTTAGGCTTCTTTTTGTTTATAATTGACCCGTTTCTTACTACTATTGATATGTGGTACTACACAGAAGACTGGTGCACACGGGTGTCAGATTACATAGGAATACATTCAGTTAGGCAGGGTAATCATTTGATTTGGGACTTCCATACATATATGCTTGATCGCTGGGAGCAGTTAATTATTTTATAGAGCCTTGTTTTTTCTGACGAGCTTGCTACCAGGTCCTTTGCTGCTTATCATGATCATCAAAGGCTTATAAATTCATGATGCATCTGCGACCACAGTTTGAGACTTGTATTGTTATTTCATTGGCCATAGAAATCATCTATGGATGTGCCTATGAGTGAGTTGGTTGGAGAGGAGACTCTCAGGCATTTACTTGGTTCTTCGACACCTACAAACTTTGTACATGTAGCCGCTCGACCTCCTTCACGAGATGGTCCACAACGTCATACTAGACCTACTGGATCCACAACTCATACTTCTATTTGTCCATTTGCCTCTAAGCCAAAAGCGGTATGTTTGGCACAAGAGATAAAGGACAACATATCACTGGTGAGCGTCAGGTCTTTGCACAGCGCAAGGCTTAGCAGGTTTGTAGTCACCCTTATTTATGTCCTGAGCATCGTCAGGCTGTTGTTAGGGAACTTCTCACTGGCCAACTGACTGGTTTGTCTACCGCTTCTACTGTAGCTGATCAATCTGGACAGGATATTGCTCAAAAACTCTAGTATCTCCTTCCGTTATAGTTTTCTAGAATTTTTGGACATAACCTATTATGCTGCAAGAGTACCAATACGGTTACAGAATACAGTCATCTTCAAAAAAAAAAAAATTAGTATACGGGTACGTCAACGATATGGTAAAATAATGTTGCATCATATAGCTATCCGGCCCTAATCTGGGAGCATCCCCCCGCTCATGTCTGGCCTAGGGTTTCGGTCCGTTGGCCGTCGATGGCAGCGGAGGGCACTCCTGCCCCTCCTTCCTCCTCTCCCACTCCGATCTCCTCTCCCGTCTCCTCCCTATCCGGTCTCGCGGTCTGCCCTCAGCCACGCGGTCCGATGTTGGCGAAGGCGCCCCCCCCCCCCCCCCCCTCTGTTCTGCAGGCACGCGGTTATGGAAGGATTTGGTCTATTATTTATATCCGGTTTTTGTGGAATTTGAATTTAATTGAATCATTTCTTTCCGTAATTAGTCGGCGTCCAGAATTAGGGTTAGGGTTTCATCCCTACTCTATAAATACTCTCTTCATGTCTCTTTTGTGACTACTACAAAATTCAGAGAGGCAGGAGAGAATATTGTGTGGCGGCTGTCATTGGAGTCCAGGAGTTCGTTCGAGTCTATACAGAGGTGAGGGCGAGCATTCCAGAAGTTCTCTTCAGAACTTGCTGGTTCCTGGGAGCATATCGTGTAGGGCAAATCTTGTTTTGATCAACGGTGATCTTTATCACCCCAGCAAGTCCTATTTCCTGTCTTCTACTTCTCTTTACATCTAGTTGTAAACATTATGTCCCAATTGTAACAACGTTTGCAAGGAAGAATGATTTTGGTTCTTGAGTTTTGTGATCCAAAAGAAGTTATAATCGGCCCGTTGGAATCGAGATAATCAGAGAGGAACTCTTGAGAGTGAATCCCTGATCTTGACTAAAACTGTTAGATCATACAGAGACCGAACTGCAAAGTCGCGCTATCTCTGTTCTTGATCTCAGTTTCTCCATCTATTGATCTATCTCGGGACTAATAATCTCAAAACAAGATCCGAGTAAGATGGAGAACAACCGTGCAAGTCTTCTCGACACAAGTTTTAACAAACTTAAGATGTTTGACGGAGAGCACTTCAATATCTGGAAGAGAAAGGTCAGTCTTAATCTTCAACTCGTGAACATTGATTACGTGTTGTTAGATACTGAGCCTATTATTCCGGATGGAGAAAATGGTTGGATGGTTGGTGAGGCCACTACATTGCAGACGAAGTGTTGGGGCGACAACAACCTCTGCAAACTGCTGATTTTGAACTCAATGAAAGATTCAATAGCAAAGTCATATAGCAAGACAGTCCATGCAAAGGACATATAGGATTCTATGGATAGATACTATAAGGCTGATGAGAATAGATCCAAGATTCTTGTCACAGAAAAGTTCTTTAAGATGCAATTTGAGGATAACAAGACGATGTTGCCTCAAGTCAAGGAGTTTCTCAAGTTACATCAAAAACTTGAGGATGATAGCATGTCCCTAGTTAACAAATTCATTGTGGGGGTGTTGTTGCCAAGCTCCTTCTTGACAGCTTTATTGTGGACATGCACCGTAAGAAGATGGAGGTCGATCTTGAGCGCTTTCTGCACTGGATCTATGTTGAAGAAGAATAGAGGGCTCAACTCAAGGTGAACACACTGTCCAAATAGATGGCTAAGGCCAACTTGGTGCATGTTGGAGACTCGACGGGGAAGCAGAAGGCATCTCACAGTAAGAAGAAGGACTTCAACCATCTGAAGGTGAAGTCGGCTTCGTTCAAGTCTGATGTGACTTGCTTCAACTGTGGCATAAAGGGCCACTACAAGAAGGATTGCAGATCCAAACCCAAATAGACTGAGCAAGGTGAGCCTAACAAGGTTGCTATGATTGTGAGGTAGTCTCAACTTGTGTCGACACTGACTGGTGGGTGGACACTGGTGCATTCTGCTATGTTTGCTCAAGGAGGAACTTGTTCACCACATACAAGCCTACATCTGAAAAGGTTTTGATAGCGAACAAGGCACAAGTTGAAGTACTTGGGACCAAGACGGTGGTACTGAATCTGACTTCGGGAAAGTAGCTGACGCTTTTGTATTCTCCTCAATCAAATGGAGTTACAGAAAGGAAAAACAGGACGTTGACAGAGATGATGAACTCAATATTGTTGACTACAGAACTTCCAAACTGCTTCTCGCATATGGCTACTTTTATCCTAAATAGAGTGTCATATGCAACTTCCGATATTACTCCTCATGAACTCTGGTTCAAGGTCAGACTCAACTTGAATGTCATTCTGAGTGTAGAGGTGTCTGGCGTTTGTGAAGCTTCCAGACTTTAAGATTCAAAAGTTGGGAATGAAGACTACGAAGACGATATTCCTGGAATATGCTGAAAAGAGTGATACTTGAAGATTCCTTGATGTTGAGTCTAATTATATCATTGAATCTCACGACGTAGAATTCTTTGAAGACAAATTTGGAAGGCACAAGAACATTGTTCTCGCAGACATTCTAAATAATAGTGTTGGTGCAAAGGAGGCGGACGCTTCCAATGAAAATGTGGTCCAATAAGTTGTCATTGAAGAGAGAATGTTCGAATCAGAACTCGCAGAGCCGACGATTAAGCGAGTGAGGAGGCAGAAGGACTTCGGAGATAATTTCGTCACCTATTATGTGGAAGAAAATCCGCTTACCTATGATGAGACGATGAAACCAGAGATGCTATCTTCTGGAAGGAGACTTTCAACGATGAGTTTAACTCTATAACCTCCAACAACACTTAGGTGTTGGTTGATCTTCCTGAAGGAACAAAACCCATCAGATGCAAATGGATCTTCAAGAAGAAGATGAAGGCCGACGGAACTGTTGACAAGTTCAAAGCAAGGCTGGTAGCCAAGGAATTTTTTCAGAAGTAGGGGATCGACTACTTCGACACATATGCTCCAGTAGCGCGGATAACAACCATCACTCCATCAGAATGTTGATAGCTCTAAGTGCAATTCACAAGCTAGTAATATATCATATGGATGTTAAAACAACATTCCTGAATGTAGAGTTGACCGAAGAGATTTACATGCAACCAGAAGAATTTGTCGCCAAAGATCTTGAAGACAAAGTTTGCAAGTTGCTGAAATAATTATACGGTCTGAAACAAGCTTCCAAGTTATGGCATGAGAAGTTTGATAGTCATTAAATCAAATGGCTACAGGGTCAATGAGACAGATAAGTTTGTCTACACAAAGTTCGCTGGTGGAAAAGGAGTCATAGTTTGTCTTTATGTGGACGACATGCTAATCGTGAGTACGGATGTATAATCGTCACTGAGACAAAGAAGTTCCTATCGTCAAAGTTCAATATGAAGGACTTGGGGGGTGCTGATGTCATCCTGGGGATAAAGATCATCCGGACAGACACTAGAGTGGCCCTGTCACAATCTCATTATATTGAAAAGATGCTCACACACTATGGATATCAGGATCTTCCAGGGATCGATACTCTGTATAGGTGTGACAAGAAGATGAAGTCTAATCCAAAGAAAAGTGTCAGGCAGCTGGAGTACTCAAGCGTCATCGAAAGTTTGATGTATGCAACAACTGCTACAAGGCATGACATAGCTTTCGTCGTAGGGATGCTGAGTCGGTTCACGAGCAATCCAGGTGTTGAGCAATAGAAGGTTGTGAAGAGAGTGATGAGATATCTCAAGAGGACTCAGAAGTATGCAATATACTACAACGATTATCCGACAGTAGTGGAAGGCTTCAGCGATGCAAGCTAGTACTCAGAAGTAGAGAGTGATCAACAGGAGGATACGTCTTTTCCATTGGTGGAGTTGCTATATCGTGGAAGTCGAAGAAGCAGACAATGCTCTCATTCCTCTCCATGGAATCCAAGTTCTATGCACTGGCGGCTGCAACAGATGAAGTAGAATGACTTTGTGAGCTCATATATGATCTTCCACTGGTTGGTGCACAGATTCCGGCAATACCGATTTACTGCGACAACTAGACAACTGCAGCAGTGACATCAAATGATCTCTTCAATGGTAAGAAGAGGACTGTGTGAATTAGACATAGAGCAATGAATGATCTTCAAGACTGGAGTCATTACAATAATTGATGTTCAGAGTTAGGAGAATCTGGCTGATCCGTTCACCAAAGGTCTTAAGCGTCAGTTGGTCGAGGACACAGCAAACAAAATGGGCTTGAAGGCATTCTGATATTGTGTCTTTGTAATTCTACAAGTTTAATGTTATTGGTTCAAAGAAAGGATCATTGACTGAGAGAATATCATATACAATGGGTAGTCCTTTGAGACATTGAGGAAATACAGACCCAGAACCACTGTCGTCTACTATTTGTTCTTTGAATAGAACAAGTCATGTGGGAGGATGGTCATAGGCCTTAATGAATTCTCGAACATTTTGAATGTCCGACGTACTTTACAGAAAGCACTGGTGGCTCGGCACCACAAAGGGGATGGTTACGCCCATGCTACAGTAGCGTGATACCACGATGAGATAAGAGCCTCAACTTAGGGCCATGTCATAGCGACAGTAGCACCGCATATAGACAGGTAGCCTAATGCCGAATAAATGGAGAGTGGTAGCACAACACTACAAAGAGGCCGATGACCTCATGCTACAGTAACGTGACACCACCAAGAGGTTGTAGAACTCGGTTTTGGGCCATGTCGTAGCGGCGTAACACCGCAAAGGAGCGTAAGGCTTCATGCTTGGTAGTATAGCACTACAAAGAGGCTTGTTACCTCATGCTACAGTGGTATGACACCACCAAGAGGATAAGAACCTCGGCTTCGGGCCATGTCATATCGGCGTAGTACCGCAAAGAAGCGCAAGACTTCATGCAGAGAAATTTTAAACTCTATAAAAAGAACTCGCTTAAGTGTATGGAAAGAGATGTGGGTCATATTTTAAGGGTAAAATTGTAGACACCCAAGATACAAACACCGAGATCAGGTCAGCACAGGACCTTTAACGCGCGACCAGATGCACAACTGAGGTCATTATGTGAGTAGAAAGAATTGCAGCTATGGTACAGAATTCAAGGCTTAGTTCATTCTTGTAGCATACTGTTATTTGGCCCATGCAGAAATATTCAAGTCATAAGCGACATCTATCCTAATGTATGATAGACAGTCACTGTGGGAAACCTCAACCCATATATTGAGATATATGGAGGATTGTTGGAGTTTTTTTTGCTTAAGAGAGGTTTTCATCTCCCAAGGCTAGAAAGATAGTCTCACATTGAAAAACACTCCAGGTATCCCAATATAATACTATGTAGGTGTTGAGAGATGCAAATAGGGTAGAGGTCCAAGTGGGTACCACGTGAGATGTTTTCCTAGTAGGATTAAGGCTAAACTCCTTAAATAAAGTATTTATGCTTTTTGTCACTCTTGAAAAAATTTCCTTAGGAGCTAAGGCCCAAAGGGACTTAGCAACTCGGACTCGGGCTCGAGCTCAAGGACGCAAAGTGGCACTTTGATGGCGCACTTTGCACTTACGCATCAGAGGCAGATGGCGCTTGGTTGCATGCAAGCTCTTACGCGAGGCGATCTGCGCACGTCATCTACACGTGCCTCTGTGCGGGCTGCTGCGCAGGGTAACGCTGATTGCGAGATCTAAACTGTTATGAAAAGATTGAGTCAAGTATTCATATCCAATTTTTGTGGGATTTGAACTTAATTGAATCATATATTTCCGTAATTAGCTGACGGCCAGAATTAGGGTTAGGGTTTCATTCTTACTTTATAAATACTCTCTTCATGCCTCTTTTGTGACTACTCTGAAATTCAAAGGGGCAGAAGAAAGTATTGTGCAGTGGCTGCTAATGGAGTCCAGTAGTTCCTGCGAGTATATACAGAGGTGACGGTGAGCGTTCCAGAAGTTCTCATCAGAACTTGTTGGTTCCTGGGAGCATATCGTGTGGGGCGGATCATGCTTTGAGCAACGGTGATTCATCACCCCAGCAAGTCATATTTCCTATCTTCTTCTACATTTTTTACATCTAGTTGTAAACGTTATGTCCCAATTGCAACAATGTTTGCAAGAAAGAACGATTTTGGTTCTTGAGTTTTGTGATCCAGAAGAAGTTGTAATCGGCTACTATATTATATAGATATATATCCGTTGGAATCGAGATAATCAGAGAGGAACTATTGTGTGAATCTCTGATCTTGACTACAACTGCTGGATCATACAGAGACCGGACTGCAAAGTCGTGCTATCTCTGTTCCTGATCTCAGTTTCTCCATCTATTAATCTATCTTGGGACTAACAACAACTATGTTAGCGAAGTTACGTCTTGAACATACTTATACTTGGGATCTTGTATCCTTTCCTACTAGCAAACTTTTACTTATAAGTTGGTGAAGAAGGTCATGGCTCTGGTTGATGGTATCATTGATAGGGAAAAGTCTAGATTAGTCGTTCATGGATTTCTTAAGCAATATGGCATTGATTATGATGTGATATTTGCTCATGTTGCGAAGATGACAATTGTTCGGACTATTTTAGTTGCTTTTGTTCATAGCTGGCCTCTCTCATATGTATAAGAATGCTTTTGTACCGATGATTTAGATAAGCATGTCTCTGTGATGTATCCTCTTGATTTGACTTATTCTTTGTCATATTTGTCGTCTTCGCAATATAGCCTTAAGCAGCACCCTGATCATGATTGTCTATATTTACTAGTGACATCCATGAGGTTGGTTTTTCCACGGAGTACATACGATCATGTCTTGTTTACCCATCCCTCCTGGGACATTACTTCTGCTATACGTTGATATGATTATCAGTAGTGGTGATTTTTAGAATATTTTGCTAGTTAAGCAACACATGCATACTTAGTTTCAAATGAAAGATAGTGGTCCTTTGCGCAATATTTTTGATTTAGAGGTTGACCTTTATGTGTGGGGCTACATTCTCTCTCAGCTTATATTCCTCAGAAAGATCATTGACAAAGCTTCTCTTATTGATACTAGTATTTCCCTAGCCTCTCTTGGGTTAAATCCCAAGTTACGTCCAAATGATGGTGAGTTTTCTTTGATCCCGGTATTGACAGCTAGTTGACAGTCTAGTTTATCTTACTATCAGTCATCAGATCTCTCTCATGAAACAATTATTGTTTTTCTTTTTTGTCTCGGCTCCTCGTATTAGGTTGTTGTTTTACGGATTTTGTGGTATTTAAGGGGTACTAGTACCAAATCATTATTTTTCTTACTACTTCATCTTGGGAGATTCCTGCTTGTTTAGATGCAGATTGGGACGGTCAACTACTGTTTTGTGTGTTTTTCTTTCTAATTATTTGGTTTCTTGAAAATCAAAGAACCATGAAGTTGTTTCTCAATTGAGTGCTTATGCTGAATATTGTGCTATGTCGACTACTACTGCTAAGATCAGTTGGCTTCATCATTGTGTTGCTCACATAGATCTTAGTTCATCTTCTCCCACTCCTTTACATTAGGACAATACTAATGCTATTCAGATTCTGAGTTTCATAAGCAGATGAAATACATTAATTATCACTATGTTCTTTACCTCTACTTAGGACTGTTGTCATATGTTACAACCTAGATTCAGACTGCAATGTTCTTCACAAAGATGTCATGTCTTGAATGGTCTTAAATATTAGAAGGATCTTGAATACATTTAGTAAGAGTTTGATTAATTTGTTGAAATTTTTAGTTAGGAGTGGTAAGTCTTACAGCTGAATAATTGAGTTGTGCCGTGTGATTGTCCCGAATTGTTTGCTTCCGCTGATTTTGAGGTGTGACAAAAGGCCCATACTGCTCAGAGCTCCCTTCTTGGCAAACTCTAGTTAATTATCAACCTTGAGTTTGAGAGAGCGTGTAGCATTTTTTTTTCTTTGTTGATTGTTCATTGATTTTTGTTTATTGCTTTCTTCTTGTCACTCTCTCATTGAATGACCCATCTCGAGTTTGAGGGGGTGTTAGAGGTGTAGTCTCACGTTGGTTATGAGAGAAGAGATCCCTAGTTGTAATATATATTCCCTTGGCCATTGTGCCTAATAGATTTATTGATTCCATGATTCTAACAGGTTCAGCTTTGAACATTCATAGTATTCCAACAATATAAACAATGTTGAGAATAATATACTTTTAACATAAATAAGCTTACCTTTTAGAGCCAAATCCCCAACAGATTGTTCCAAACATCAAAGAGATTATGACAGTGTAAAAGAAACGGACTGCTGTATATTGAGGATTTCTCCAATATGATAGATATTGCTTCCAAAGGCAGGCAAGATACTGGGAAAGAAATGATTGAGAATATTTGGTTGGGAAGCTAAGCTCTTTCATGTCGCTGTTAGGGCTGCTTAAATTTTTGACCAAGTCTTTATTGTGTCTGCAAAGACAACAAAATTAGGTTTACATTCAAATGTCCCTTGGAAGTACTTAAATAACTCCACATACCGAAATAGTTTAGATCTGCGATAATAATCTGCAAAGTCTATGCCAAGACAAGTTTCCATCGTAGCACATGTCACCTCAAGCATCCATGCAGCAGGGTTACAACCGTCTTTTATCTTAGGCACCCCAGGAATTGCCTAAACATTCAAGAGTGTTGTGTGTAAGGAAAGGAAAATAGGAACTCTCGAAATAAGTAAAAACAAAATTATTGCATGGATAAGGTTAAAAACAAACGAAAACTTACCTCAAAGAATTCAATTAGTTTGTGAGAACTGCAGCCTAGTGGACCAGCATATATAAGTTCTCCTCCACGCTTCATGAACAAAAGCTGCATAAATTTAAAAGAACTCAGTTCCATGGCTAAGATAACTGAGATAACTCCTAATCCAGAATCCAGGCAGCTCATGCACATGAGAGGTCATGTCAGATAATGTAGTTCAAGAGATAGTCACAGAATGCACATAAAGCTGCTATTGAATGAAATATTAGTATCATGCACAAAACATAGTGCATCAGATAATGGTATAATTCAAGAACAGCAATCTTATAGATTAGAAAAAGAACCTAGTTATGAAAAATAAGATAGAAATAGGCGCAGACATTGGGTTTTCATTCTATAGTTAAAATAACTTTGCATGTTAAAGAAAGAAACCTCATCAAATGACTCAAAAATGTCTATGCTTGGTTGATGAATTGTGCACACAATCGTCCGTCCAGTATTAACGATATTCCTCACAGTTCTCATCACAATGGCTGCAGCCCTCGCATCCAAACCTGATGTTGGTTCATCCATAAACACAATAGAAGGATTTGCAACAAGCTCAACAGCAATTGTCAACCTTTTGCGCTGCTCTGTGGACAACCCATCGATGCCTGGTAGACCAACAAGGGCACCACTAAGTGGGGTGAGCTCCACAAGTTCCATCACCTCTTCCACAAAAATCTGCATCAGTATCAGTTAGAACTAGGAAACAAAAGAATCCAAAGTAGACCATAGAAACTATACAGTGAACTATGGAGTTAAAACCTTTCTAGTCTCCACGTCAACATGTGAACTTAATCGGAGCCATGCGGAATACAGTAGTGATTCAATAACAGTCAAGCAAGGCGAATGCACATCAGTCTGTTCACAATATCCAGAGATTCTTGCAAATGTTTCTTGGTTTTTTGGGTAACCCGAAATTGTTATGCTTCCTTCTATGTATCCTCCAGTCTTCCTTCCTGCTAAAACATCCATTAGTGTAGTTTTACCAGCACCACTAACTCCAACAAGTGCTGTCAGTACTCCAGGCCTGAAAGCCCCGGTTACATTGATCAACAATTGCAGTCTGTCCTCTGATATGCCCTGTTGTTTCAGTTCCTGCTAGCGAAACTGGATAAGGACAAAGAAATTCAAAATCTTTTTCAACAAGGAGACAGAGGATTGAAGAATGAACCTACCACAGGTACATCCACATAATAATTGATATCGTTGAAGCACATGGACTGAGGCTGGAATGGCAAGACCATGCCTTTCTTTTGCTTATCATTTTCTCCTGTGCCAGAAAATGGAAGCAATTTTAAGAGAAGGCAAGAGGTTAAAAGGCATTATCATAAGTCTTCCGCACATAAGAAGGGCATATATATATATATATATATATATATATATATATATAAAGATGTGCTGAAGAGATAAGAACTGAAAAGACTGCATGTGATGGTGCATATTGTACAAATAATCATTGCATGATGAAAACACATTATATGACTGACACAACCAAATACCGACTTAATTAAGACTAAAACAACCATCGATCTTTCTTTCAACTATCTGGAAATGGTTGTAGAACCCTTTTCAACCCTATCAGAATTTACATGTCACTTATCCATGTAATCTAGATGTTCCAGTCCGCCTTGTTGACGTTTCACAAGTGTAAGCATATGGCTTTTACACTGTCTACTCAAGGAGTACTTTAACATGACCATACCCTGTCAGTCAGTTGTAAATAACATTGTCCTCTATTAGCACAAATCAAAGACCTAGTAGTAGTATCTATTTTTCACCTGATATGATGCCGATCGAGCTCTGCTAGCACATCTATCAGTTCTTTTCAGTATATTATTATCGGGTTTGTATTACTTTAGATGTTTTTGAATCTATGCTGAACAAGTATGCATGTAACGTGTGAATCAATGAATGTCTGGTTTTCCTGCAGATTTGGATATCCAGTCTTTGGTAGACAGGTAAGGTGGTAATGATACATAAAAAATGGACATTAGAAGGGTGTACTAAAGAATAGAACAAAGGAGATTATGATCTAATTGTGATGAATGAAAACGTAATCTTTCAAGGGAAAGGACCCACATTTTCTTGTCTCATTAGTTCTCTCCAATAAATTTCACATAATATGTTACCAAGGAAAGAACTTTCTTCCCCTCTTATTCCACTATATATTTGCTGAAATCAAACTCCATGAGGCATCGTAAACCAAATTGAAACACTATATTTCTATTGTTTCTGCTTGTTTATAGTTTCAAATCCAAATAAAGCTAAGCATTCTTAATAGAATTTCTTTTATCTAGTACCGACTTTTCTGCAACTTTCTGACTTTGATCCTGTACATACCATCAGCCATTTTCATCAATAAATTTTTGTAGGCCCACATGGCAATCATCCTGGAAATCCAAATGGAGGACTTTGCACTCCATAGCCAGCTCATTGCTGTCTTTTCTGCTTCATCACATGATTAACCCAACTGGTTTAGACAATTGGCATTTAGATAATTCAGGTCCCCGCTCACCGTGATGTACTGCAGATGCCACCAATTTTCAAAATTGATGATGTCAACATTGCCCAGCTTTGTGCTCTAAGGGCCTTGTCCGAGATAACTTTGCTCTCTCTAGATTCCAAATTGAGGATGACATGGCTTTGGTTACTGAAGCTCTGAAAAATCGAAGTTTAAGGGTATGACCTCCCTCCTTACTGAGTTGAAATTTGAGTTGAACCAATTGCACTCTACAAATCTCCAAAATTATGGGAAGAAACCACTGCTGCTACTAGGCCACTCACATGGGAAGAACACAAATATATTATACAACATGTTCAACAACTGGACATGGAGATTGCTAGGAAGATCTAGCTTTGAATGTAGTCATATAATGTAATCCCTTTCTTTCTTGATTTTCCTTCCACCAAAAATTCCTAATCATAGTCCTAAAAGAAAGGCATCCTTACACATATATATATACAAGGAGAGTTGTTTAATTGACTTGAACATGCATCCTTACCGTCACGCCAGGTGACGTCCTCTATTCATAATCAGATAACCTGACCTTCTCATCATAGTTAAAATCTTAACATCAATCGTGTGCTTATGTCTTTCATTTCCAGGACTCTTAGTTTGAGGATATAGACACAACTATACTAACCCACCCAGGTAATTTGCATAAACAACATGAAAGTTGTAATAAGCCTGGCCATGGTAAATGCCATAAATATAGATAACAAAAAATAAGTGAAATTAGACAAGGGTCAATGTAAAGATGGGGTTAAATCATAGGCATCAAATCATGAATCAGATCATGGATATATACTCATTAAATTTTCTGAAAGTTAAGTCAAATAACTTGACTAGCTAATCCTGATCATCTTAGACTGTATGATTGTTACAACAATGAGAATAATATTCCTTCTGGAAGGATCTCTTGCAAAGCATAAGCAATTTGGTTATGAGAAAGAGTTTCCTAAGAATGTATCATCACCCATATTTTAAGTTGAAAACAGAGCATTAACGTGGATTCTTTTTAATGGAAATTTTATTATAATTAAGGTTACTCGTAAACTAGAAGATAAGTGGAAGCATCATCACTTTGTTACTAAAGATAATGAATCGGCTGGATATTGTTTTTCTATTAAAATATATAGGACATAGGCGGAACCACATATTTGAGAACTATTAGGTATACTAGGAACAAGATGTATGGCTTGTAAAGTTAATTCTTAATTAGGGCAAGACTAGATTGCACTGTCAATTTGATGCGGAATGGATGTGAGACTTAAAATCAGCAAATTCAAATTGAATTAAAGTATGTTTAATTTAGCTTTCTGTTAATTACCAAATAATTTCTAGGTTGCCCAAAATAATAATTATGTAAAGCAAGAGATTATAAGCCAACATGCAAACCTTAGGTTTTGTAGGGAATTGAATCGAATTACCACTAAATCGGGACAGTTCTTTATTTAATACGTTGGTTGATAGCAACAAGTTCCATTTGTTTTTTTTTTAGAAGCACTCAAGTTATTGGTGGATTAGCAACATATTGATTGTGTATCGGATGGTAGATGCAGTTGTCATAATTATTTGATTTAAAATGATGAGGGAAACTAGAATCGAAATGACGAATGGTTACCAGAAGGAGGGGGGAGGGAACTGCGGCTTCTGCTTTCTACTTGTGTTTGTTGTTTGTACTGTTGCTGCTTCCGCTGCTCCTGCTCCTGCTCCTGCTGCTACTGCTTCTGCTACATGTTGCTGCTGCTCATGTTGCTGCTACGGCTTCTGGTTACAGCTTATGGTTCTGCTGCTACTGTTGCGGGTGGGAGGACAAGAGAAAAGGGGTGTCTGTTACCCGGAAGGAGTGAGGAGGGGTAGGAAATGAGAGGGATTTAGAAGAGGGGGAAGGGTTTGGCTATCTCAGCCATAGAGAAAGTAGGGTTCATAAAAAAATATTTTCATTCATTTAGTTTTTTTTCCCATCCTTTAACAAACAAGGATATAAATAGGATCTCAAAACAACCAACAACTAACCAATTCCTAATGAATAGATAAATAGTTACTACAAAACAACCAAACAACCTCCTCCTAAAGACTAGATAACAAACAAATAGAATAACAAATTAAAAAAAACATAATAACAACTGAAATTTGAATTCAAAATCCAAATTCAAATTTAAATGATAATCCATATTGAAGCCATGTCGCGCCGTCTTCTGTAACGCCCCGCTCCGAACGGTTACTTAAGAAACACTACGCTGCTTCGACTCGGTTGAGAATCGAGTCTCGGGGAAACCTTACAGCCGAATCAACACGGACGAAGTGCAATGAACCCTTCGAATTAATCGAGCGGCTTCTATTGAAATAAGTCCAAGAGTTTTCGTTGGTTGCCTTGCTTTTTGGTTTTGTGTTGCTTTGTGTTTTGAGTTGCTTTCGATGACTTGGTTTTCATGATTTCGCCTTCTCGCTTGCGCTTTCTTTTCGAATCGTAAGGGAAAGAGATCGAAGTATGCTAACCAAGTATTGTTGCATTTTCAGGACGCATAACCAAAGAGTGAACGTCGCTTAGGCTTCCCCATCTCCTCGTTCGGTTCATTTGGTGAGTGGCTTAGGCCCTTCGATGAATCCTTTAAGTTTGCATGCTTAATAAAGAATCTCTAGTTCACATAAATTATGCTGCCTCACTAAAAAGATAAGCTAAAAAGAGAAAGAAAGTATTGCATGCTTCAAGTATAGAACTGCTAATTTACTAGTTGCTTATGGAATGCTTATTGTCCCTTGTATGCTGTGCCTCGAGTATTATAGCTGGAAAACTCTGGACTTGATCTAGAAAAGAGAAAAGAGAAAGGAAGAGATAGACTTATGTGTGCATTGTTCATCAGTTGCATGATAGCATATTTTCTGATAGGGCTTGCATTCATGCATATGGTCAGGACAACTTGTGCACAAGGATTATCTCTCGGGCGGTCCCTGGGGCACTGGGGATCGTTCGGCCGGAAAGAGATCTAGATACCCTGAGGCGAGAACGTCCTTACTTACGGGAGGGTAGACTTGTCTATTAGTGAGATGGGCTTGTACGTCCCAACTGCTAATCCCGTGGAGGGGACCATCATATAGTTAGGGCGCATGCTAGGTTTACCTTCTTGCATACCTAACACATTGATGCCTATTTTCGATTCATAAGTTATTCATATGCAAATTGTGGCTAACTTGTGTGTCTGCTGCAGGGATAACCGCTCGGCCGTGGGTAAGAAATATCATATGCACTAGCTTTATATTGTCTATGTTTCCTAGCATGAATTGTTAAAAAGAAACTAGACAACCAGAAAGACCACTTAATAATGCTAGCTTCATATGCTTACTTAGTGTGGATTTCTAAGGTGAGTTCGGCCACGATCGCTCACCAGTACATGTGGTAGTACTGACCCACGTTTGTGGACAAATATCCAGGTGCTGGGAGCGAGAGTCTGGCAAGCATCCTCAACCTGAATCAGCGTGTGCGCACTCTTCCTTAGGATTGTGTTCGTGCTGCTTCTTCCGCTGCTTACCTCTCCAGTGGGCTACTTCCTCTTCTGCTAGATGTTTTGCTATTTTGGTCCTACTACAAGGGCATAATGTAATGGGCGTTGTGGCTAGTTTTGGGAATGTGAAAAGAGTTGTAAGCCTTCTAAGGCATATTTTTTGTAACTCAGCCAAGCAAACACTTTGTAATCCAAATCTTCAGTATTCAATAAAATGGAAGTATTTTGTGTGCTTATCAAATGTGTTCAACTTTGGTTCTCTGCGTTTTACTCTGTGCCTATATATGTATATTTTGTCTAACTTGTCTTGTGCAGGTACGTTGCCTGGTGCAAGCGCAACTTAGGCTTGCACGGCATCGCGCCCAAGCGAGGACGAACGGTTCCGTAGGGACCAAGCGAGGACGAATGGTTCCGTAGGGACCAAGCGAGGACGATAGGCCCTACGGGATCGGCCCCTGCGGGATCGGGGCGCGACAGGTGGTATCAGAGCATGGCTTTACGTCCTTGGCCTCTTCAAACATCGTCTTCGAAAAGGATATAAGTTTTCAAGCGATTTCAAAAGTCCCGAATTTTGAAAATAGATTTCAAATCTATAAGAAGTAAATCGAGAGTATGAAAGGTCCCTAAGAGTATGAAAACCCAACGTCCCATGCAATAAGTCTATAATACGTTATGAGACTAATGCAAGCTACTCTCTTTTGCAGCAAAGATGACAAGAACAGGTGCTGGTAACCCTGAGTCATCGCGCGCAGCTAGCGTGAGCGATGATCAAATGGATAGATTGATTGCAATGTTACAGAATCAAAACGATCGTCATGCTGCGCAACAAGAACGATTCGAGGCTCAACAGCAACGAGCTGATGCTAGAGCCTTGGCACAACAAAAGCAGCTTGACTCCCTGACGCAGATAGTGACAACGCTAGCAGCGAACAGTGGTGCATCTGGCACCGCCGCAATACCTGTGACTGCCTCGACCATGCCTCAAGGCGCAGGATTAGCAGAAACAAACGAGCCTCCTCGCGCGGCCGGAAAGTCTACCTTTAAGGGCGCTGAGTTCCTGAAGTTGAACCCTCCGGAGTTTGAAGGCAGGACCACGCCGGATAAGGTGATGGACTGGGTCGCAAAGATGGAGAGCTTGTTTAGCTTTGCCTCAATACCTGCGAACAAGAGGGTGGCGTGCGCAGATATGCAGTTGCGGTTACGAGCACACGACTGGTGGGAAGTCAAGAAAACAGACCTTGCCACCAAGCATCAGGATGGCAGGATCACTTGGGGAATGTTCAAGGAAGCATTCCTTGCTCACTATCTTCCACCGGCTGTCAGGCAGAGAAAAGAAGAGTTTACCGAGCTTAAGCAAGGGAGCATGTCCGTCGAAGACTATGAGTCGGAATTCTCCAAACTTGCTAAGTTCGCTAGCTCGATGATTCCCGATGAGGCAGCCCGCACACATCGGTTCATAAAAGGCTTAAACGATAACCTAAGAAAAGATGTTATGAACCGGGAGTGCAAAACCTATATACAAGCATTCGAGGCAGCGGTGCAGAACGAGCAGTTCACTCCGCAAAATGCTCCAGAAAGGGCACCGGCTCCTCGAAACCCTCCTGCTAAAAGATACCATAATGGAGAAAAGAAAACAACGGGCGAGCGGCGCCCAGGTCCTAATTGCATTTACTGCCACAAACCAGGCCATACCGTAGATATTTGTCGTGGTGCAAATGGTGAGTGTTATAACTGCGGGGAAAAAGGGCATCAGGCAGTGAACTGCCGAAACAAGAGGGTTCCGCCGCCATACCCGGATGGAAACAACAAGACTGCTCGGGTTGAGACTCAGACCCCTCCGGATCCTGCTCCGGAACCAACTGATCAGATAAGAAGGCCTAGAGTCTATCAGTTGAATATTGAGCGTGATGAGAGCGGACACGATGTTGGTGAGTCTTATTCCTTTGAACTCTTGATGCTTGATCTTTGCCTCCTTGATCTCTTAAGTTTCGAGGACGAAACTTCTTCTCAGTGGGGTAGTATGTAACGCCCCGCTTCGAACGGTTACTTAAGAAACACTACGCTGCTTCGACTCGGTTGAGAATCGAGTCTCGGGGAAACCTTACCGCCGAATCAACACGGACGAAGTGCAATGAACCCTTCGAATTAATCGAGCGGCTTCTATTGAAATAAGTCCAAAAGTTTTCGTTGGTTGCCTTGCTTTTTGGTTTTGTGTTGCTTTGTGTTTTGAGTTGCTTTCGATGACTTGGTTTTCATGATTTCGCCTTCTCGCTTGCGCTTTCTTTTCGAATCGTAAGGGAAAGAGATCGAAGTATGCTAACCAAGTATTGTTGCATTTTCAGGACGCATAACCAAAGAGTGAACGTCGCTTAGGCTTCCCCATCTCCTCGTTCGGTTCATTTGGTGAGTGGCTTAGGCCCTTCGATGAATCCTTTAAGTTTGCATGCTTAATAAAGAATCTCTAGTTCACATAAATTATGCTGCCTCACTAAAAAGATAAGCTAAAAAGAGAAAGAAAGTATTGCATGCTTCAAGTATAGAACTGCTAATTTACTAGTTGCTTATGGAATGCTTATTGTCCCTTGTATGCTGTGCCTCGAGTATTATAGCTGGAAAACTCTGGACTTGATCTAGAAAAGAGAAAAGAGAAAGGAAGAGATAGACTTATGTGTGCATTGTTCATCAGTTGCATGATAGCATATTTTCTGATAGGGCTTGCATTCATGCATATGGTCAGGACAACTTGTGCACAAGGATTATCTCTCGGGCGGTCCCTGGGGCACTGGGGATCGTTCGGCCGGAAAGAGATCTAGATACCCTGAGGCGAGAACGTCCTTACTTACGGGAGGGTAGACTTGTCTATTAGTGAGATGGGCTTGTACGTCCCAACTGCTAATCCCGTGGAGAGGACCATCATATAGTTAGGGCGCATGCTAGGTTTACCTTCTTGCATACCTAACACATTGATGCTTATTTTCGATTCATAAGTTATTCATATGCAAATTGTGGCTAACTTGTGTGTCTGCTGCAGGGATAACCGCTCGGCCGTGGGTAAGAAATATCATATGCACTAGCTTTATATTGTCTATGTTTCCTAGCATGAATTGTTAAAAAGAAACTAGACAACCAGAAAGACCACTTAATAATGCTAGCTTCATATGCTTACTTAGTGTGGATTTCTAAGGTGAGTTCGGCCACGGTCGCTCACCAGTACATGTGGTAGTACTGACCCACGTTTGTGGGCAAATATCCAGGTGCTGGGAGCGAGAGTCTGGCAAGCATCCTCAACCTGAATCAGCGTGTGCGCACTCTTCCTTAGGATTGTGTTCGTGCTGCTTCTTCCGCTGCTTACCTCTCCAGTGGGCTACTTCCTCTTCTGCTAGATGTTTTGCTATTTTGGTCCTACTACAAGGGCATAATGTAATGGGCGTTGTGGCTAGTTTTGGGAATGTGAAAAGAGTTGTAAGCCTTCTAAGGCATATTTTTTGTAACTCAGCCAAGCAAACACTTTGTAATCCAAATCTTCAGTATTCAATAAAATAGAAGTATTTTGTGTGCTTATCAAATGTGTTCAACTTTGGTTCTCTGCGTTTTACTCTGTGCCTATATATGTATATTTTGTCTAACTTGTCTTGTGCAGGTACGTTGCCTGGTGCAAGCGCAACTTAGGCTTGCACGACATCGCGCCCAAGCGAGGACGAACGGTTCCGTAGGGACCAAGCGAGGACGAATGGTTCCGTAGGGACCAAGCGAGGACGATAGGCCCTACGGGATCGGCCCCTGCGGGATCGGGGCGCGACATCTTCTACGTTGGTAGGTCTTCGTAATTGGGGGCCAGATGTCCTCATCAATTCTCCCGAGGTGAGAAATATTCGGCTCTGGTGAATGACTCCAGTGGCTATGTCGTAGTACTCCAGTAAATCTGGATCAAGATGCTGCAGCTCCTCCCGTGTAATCCACGAATCATCAGATTCAGGACGACCTCTCTATCGAACCAAGTAACGTTGACAACCACCATCTCCAGTAGAGGTGATCTGATCATCCAATATTCTATCAATATGATCTGCTGATTGGGACTATGGAAGTGGGGGTAGTGGTGAAATTTGAATTCAAAATTCAAATTCAAATTTAAATGATAATCCATATTGAAGCAATGTCACGTCGTTTTCTACATTGGTAGGTCTTCGTAATTAGGGGTCTGATGTCCTCATCAATTCTCCCGGAGTGAGAAATATTCGGCTCTGGTAGATGACTTCAGTAGCTATTGTCGTAGTACTCCAGTAAATCTGGATCAAGCTGCTGCAGCTCCTCCCGTGTAATCTACGAATCATCAGATTCAGGACGACCTCTCTATCGAACCAAGTAACGTTGACAACCACCATCTCCAATAGATATGATCTGACCATCCAATATTCTATCAATATGATCTACTGATTAGGACCATGGAAGTGGGGGTAGTCGTGGAGAACTCTCTGGAAGAGGCTCAATGGTAGGCTCATATGAATCCATAAGTAAATTTTCTGGACTAATTGGGGGACCTTTGTAAAACATCAAATCCTTAATATTAAATGTAGAATTGATCTCGAATTCAGGTGGTAAGTCAATGACATATGCATTTGGTCCAATTCTCTGCAAAATTCTAAATGGTCCTGCACTGCGAGCATGTAATTTCTTAACAGATCCGGAAGGAAATCGTTCCGGTCTAATCCGGACAAAAATATAATCACCAATTTGGAATTCAAGAAATTTTTTGTGTTTATCAGCAGAAGACTTATATTGAGCATTACTTAATTCAATTTTTTTGCTTATTTTTTATGCAAATTGTGAACATGTTCGGCAAATGCAGATGCTAAATTATAAACCCTAGAATGTCGAGACATGAGAATGAGATCTTTAGGCCTCCTTGGTTTGAAACCATGCACGACCTAAAATGGATTCATGCCTATGGACCTATTAACTAAATAATTATATGCAAACCCATCCCGAGGGGAAATGAGATCCCAATTCCTGATATTTTACCCAACCAAGCTACGTAGAAGATTCCCTAAAATCCTATTAATCACCTCAATCTGTCCATCAGTCTAAGGATGATAAGTCGTGGTAAAGGTCAACTTTGTTTCCATCAAGTGTCATAGAATTTTCCAAAAGTAGCTTTGAAACTTAACCTCCATGTCGGACACAATCGTTTTTGGTAACCCATGCAATCTAACGACTTCATCAAAATAAATTCTAGCAATTTTGGAAACGTCTGATGTTTTAGAACAGAACAAAAAGTGGAACAAAACAAAAAGTGGATCATCTTCGAAAAACGGTCTACTACCACAAAGATGGAATCGTATTTCCTAAGGGTCTTTGGTAAACCTAGCACAAAATCCATACTAGCATCTATCCATGGGCAGTTAAGTACAGGAAGCGGTATATACAAGTCTGTATTTTGTTTTTGTTGCTTAGCTAGTTGGCAAGCACGGCACTGACCAACGAATTTTGCAACATCTCTTTTGATACTAGGCTAGTAAAATTGATCCTCAACAGCTTTTATAGTCTTATCTCGCCCAAAGTGATCGGACAAACCACATGCATGTAATTCTCACACCAAAAAATCTCTCACTGACATACGTGGGATACATAGCTTGCTAAATCGAAATAAATAGTCATCCGTCAATAGAAAGCTATCTATCTCACGAGTCAACCAATCTCTCAAAAGTATATAAATATCACCAAAATCATGACACATCTCGTACTCTTCTTTGAGCTTATCAAAGCCAACAACTTCAGCACTCATGCCTGACAGTACAACTATACGTCGGCTAAGCGCATCCGTGGCTTTGTTCTCAACTCCCGTCTTATGTTTTAACACGTAAGTATAACTTGCAAGAACTCAACCCACCTGCCGTGTCTAGCATTAAATTTCTTCTGGGAGTTAAGGTATCTCAAGGTCTCGTGGTCAGAATAGATAACGAATTCATGTGGTACCAAATAATGTCGCCAATGAGGAAGGGACTGAATAACCGCATAAAACTCCTTATCGTAGGTGGAGTAGCGCTGCCTGGTCTCGTTCAATTTTTCGCTAAAGAAAGCTACTGGATGTCCCCTCTTGGGCCAATACCCCACCTATGCCTATGCCAGAAGCATCACATGCAACCTCAAACACCTTCGAAACATCAGGAAGGCGCATAACAGAAGCCTCTGTCATCTTCTTCTTAATGTCTTTGAATCTTTGGCGACGGCAGTTGACCACTCAAAAGCTTCTTCTTTAAACAATCGGTTATGAGGGCCATGACGGTGCTAAACCCCCGTATAAACCGACGATAGAAAGTCGCTAGCCCGTGAAAACTCCTAATATCCCTAATGCTCCGGGGCTCGGACCACTCTTCAATTGCCTTTACCTTATGGGGATCGACAGAGATTCTAGCAGGAGATATGACAAACCATAGAAAAATAATATCTTCAGTAAAGAATGCACATTTTTTAGGGTTCGCATACATGCTCTCTTTGCGTAACGTGGCTCACTTGTCTTAAATGATTTACATGTTGGTCCCTAGATTGACTGTAGATAAGTATATCGTCAAAATACGC
Organism: Iris macrosiphon; assembly: GCA_036927795.1. Classification (NCBI taxonomy): domain Eukaryota; kingdom Viridiplantae; phylum Streptophyta; class Magnoliopsida; order Asparagales; family Iridaceae; genus Iris; species Iris macrosiphon. Next base: position 38,438,906 of record JAYESA010000001.1, on the reverse strand, counting down.
AACTAATAATCTACCCATAAAAGGCTTAAGCACTTGCGGCATTACTCTCATAAAGGTGCTAAGGGCGTTGGATAGTCCAAAGGGCATGACCAACCACTCATAAAGACCGTCTTTTGTCTTGAAAGCGGTCTTTCATTCATCCCCTGGACGAATACGAATCTGATGGTAGCCACTTTTGATATCAACATTTGAAAAGATGGTGGCTCCCGACATCATATCTAACATATCGTCCAGCCTGGGAATTGAAAAACGGTATTTCACTGTTATTTTATTGATCGCACGGCTATCCACGCACATCCTCCATGTACCATATTTTTTGGAGTCAAAAGGGCAGGTAAAACAGTTTGTGAGATCCTCGGAAAAAATATCCTTAAACTCCTCTAGGATAGGGATTGCTTCAGTTGGGACCTGCTCTCGGGAGTCATCCTAGACTTCCCTAGCGACCAAGGCAACTACTTTGGTCCCTTTAGCAATCTCATCTTCTATTTCTTTAGGGCCTATAAGGGCAAGCCCTTTCTTCTTGTCGGATGTTCCACTCTTCTCAATACTTGGATTAGGCTTTGGTTGTATATGGTTGAGCCTAATCTTTTGACCCTTATACATGAATGTGCAAGAGTTGGAACGACCATAGAGAATGACGTCTAAATCGAATAGCCAAGGTCTTCCTAAAATGATGTCCCACATCCATCTTGATCACATCGCACCATACCTTGTTCTTGTAAATAGCAAACTCTACAGGAAGATGACATCTCTCCTTAACGTTGATGAATGACTCATCTACCCATCTAACCTTGTACAGGTTAAGGTGGGGTTCAGTCTTAAGACCAATCTTGGCTACTATGTTAGATGTAATAGCATTAACACAACTCTCATTATCCAAAATCACCTTACATGATTGATTACCAATTCTAATAAAGGTGTAAAAAATGGAGGTACGACGCCAATCGTCAGTGTATTTAGCTTGTGAAAGACATTGAACAACGCTAAGTCTAGGATATTTACGTCCCCTACCAACATTCCCAAAAGTCGAGGAACTCCTCATAAGACCCATATATCCAACGTCTTCAGGACGATCATCTTCACACTCTCCTAGATATGGTTCATGTTCTACTATGTTGACATCATGGTCTTCGTCAGGTTGATCATCTACAAGGAGGGTTCGAGTCGGACGCTGATGTACGTAATGACCATAACCATGGCACCTATAATACTCAGTACGATGATTGGCCTTGGTAGCCTCCCCAAGTAAATCATTTTCGTTGGAGTTTCTTGACGACGAGGGTACACTAGGTTTTAGCTTGGGTTGGGACTGATTAAACCTAGGGTTCAACTCATTGGATTTTTTAGGGGTAGTCCATGAATTATGCTCCCTATTGAAAGAGGATTTTTGAAATCGGTCAAGATCCTCAACCAACTGATAAGCATGCTCTAATGAAGTCACCTCAAGCAGAAACAAATGTTGTAAGTCATCTCGAAGCCCAGACCTAAACCTAGAAAGGGTTATCCCAACCTCTTCTGTCACATCACATCGAATTAAATATTCGTTGAATTTGGAGATGTATTTTGTGACAGGACGATTACCTTGTGTCAGAACCTTTATTGGTAGGAATTGGCAAGTATTTTTCTTTCAACTTCTCTTTCATCCCATCCCATCCCATGTAAGAATGGGTTCTTGCCTCCTTCGTACCAACGATCGCTCAACACTTTGCCAATGTAATTAGCTTGTCCAACAAGCTTCATTGTAGCAAAACGAATTTTTCTAGTCTCAAACATTTCATACCACCGAAAATAGTGGTTCATGTCTGTCATCCAGTCGATAAAAACTTTTGAGTCCAGTTGACAATCAAAAGTAGGCACTTTTATTTTCACGCTTCTCATTATTCTCTCGTCTCCTAAATCCTGATGAGGTCTCGAGGGTGGCATATAGTCATGATGTCTGACGGGGTCATTCTGACGGTGATTAAAGCCTCTAGGTCTATCCTTATCCAGATTATCTTGGCGTTGTCTATAGTCTTGGTGTCCAACTGGGTCATCTATAAGATGATCCAAACCACTATGTCTGTCTCTATCTATCTCTCGATGACCACTATGATGGGAACCCTCATCCAATAGGTCGGGAGTTCTACGACGTTCACGTTCGAGCCTTTCAATGTTGTCCCTAGTATCTTCATAAGACGTTCTTAGCGCATTGATATATGTTTCCATTTTAATTAGGCGGTTTAGAATATCTTGCAACATTTGATCTTGTTTAGGGCCTATATCAGGAAATGGTTGGTATTGTCTACCGCTACGGGTGCTCATGCAATATGATATGGGTCCTAAAAGATACTCTATATGTTCTCAATGCATAAATTGAAGGAATATAATGCAAAACGAAACCTAAATCATGCTTTGATACCAAAGTTGATGCGGAATAGATGTGAGGATTAAAATCATCAAATTCAAATTGAATTAAAGTAAGTTTAATTTAGCTCTCTGCTAATTACCAATAATTCCTAGGTTGCCCAAATTAATGATTATGTAAAACAAGAGATTATAAGCTAACATGCAAACCTTAGGTTTTATAGAGAATTGAATCGAATTACCACTAAATCGGAACAGTTCTCTATTTAATACGTTGGTTGATAGCAACAAGTTCCATTTGTTTTGTTTTTTTGTAGAAGCACTCAAGTTATTGGTGGATCAGCAGCCTATTGATAGCGTATTGGATGGTAGGTGCAGTTGTCATAATTACTTGATTTAAAATGAAGGAGACTAGAATCGAAATGCGGAATGGTTACCAGAAGGAGGGAGGGAACTGCGGCTTCTGCTTCTACTTGATGTTTGTACTGCTGCTTCTGTTTCTCCTGCTTCTGCTGCTACAGCTGCTGCTACTGCTTCTGCTGCAGTTTCTGTTGTTGCTACGACTTCTGGTTCTGCTGCTACTGCTGCGGGTGGGAGGAGGACGGAGGAAAAAAAGGTGTCTGTTGCCCAGAACAAGTGAGGGGCGGTAGGGAATGGGAGGGATTTAGGAGAGGGGGAAGGGTTTGGCTATCTCAGCATAGAGAAAGTAGGGTTCATAAAAAAATTTGCATTCATTCAATTCTTTCCCCTATCCTTTGACAAACAAGGATATAAATAGGCTTCTCAAAACAACCAACAACTAACCAATTCCTAAGGAACAGGCAAGTAGTAACTACAAAACAACCAAACAATCTCCTCCTAAAGACTAGGTAACAAAAAAATAGAATAACAAACGAAAAAAATAGAATAACAACTGAAATTTGAATTCAAAATTCAAATTCTTGTCGCGTTGTCTTCTACGTTGATAGGTCTTCGTAATTGGGGACATGATGTCCTCATCACAATCTCTCTTATATAAGGATCAAGATCATATAATTATTTTGTGTAATATACGATTATTTTTACATATTCTTCTTATTTACCTTAAGAAGTATCACTCTATGAATAGGGTTAAGGTTGACGTCAGCTTGACAGCCGGTCATAACAACTTCGTAAAATCTTCATATGGAGCTTCTTCTTTTTTCCCATGCCAAGTGCAACCCTATTCTGATGGAAGAATGCTTGGGTGAAGATTACCTAAAACTGTTGTCAACATAAACCAATCCATGCATGTGTGGGTGTGGGTGTAACACGACAAACCATCCAGGAGATAATAGCTCTATTCTTGTAATCAAGCAACACACAACATGAGTTGATGTAAACATTAAGAGTATCATCGGACCTGACAACAAATCTGACCGCAAATAAGATCTTAGCTCAACTGCAGGAGCCAGAGCCACTGTTTTCTCTCTCTCGTTCCTCTCGCGGAGTTCATCTTTTGATACAACTGCCTGTGGCCTTCCCAGAGCTGTTAGAAGTGAGAAGGAGATGGTAAAAAGTAAGTAATATGCAAAAAAAAGCTGGGTAGTTACACTTCCTATGTAGTGAGAAGTATAAGAAAAAGCATACGATTGAGGAAGGTCAAGCACAGAGTAAATAGAATGTTGAATATAACTGTGTAACCAAACACAGCACAAACACCAATCCAGAACCAATGTCTTTCAGTGAAAAAACCATATCCTTTCAACACAGTCTGACCGAGTGATACATGATGCTCTCCATATTTCTGCAAAATTAGGAAGTAACACCGCATAGTTACCATGCATTTAATGATTTTGAAATCACCCTCAATTACAGATTAAATTGATCTCAATATAATAATGAATTTTACATATAGATAGCTTCATTTGTGCCTCTATTTCATCATAGATTTCTAAAAGATCAATGCCGAATTATATGAAGCTCTTGTTACAAGGACTTTCAAGAGGGCCTATATCAGACACGATATGATTGCAGGTTATACCAAATTAGTGGGACCTGTATGCAAATAATAGGACTTGGAGAACCTACCTCGAAATAGAGACAATTTAAGGAACTTTTAACAGAAAAACTAAAGAATTTCAATAACTTGAAGAAAAGAAAAGGCATAATGAGTAATAGTTTCATATGGAAAACTTGAAGAAAAGGCAGATATTTAGTTAAATCCATCAAAACATGAGGTCCTAGCTTGCATAGACATGGACACGGTAAGGATTCAGAATACGGTTTTTTTATAGAAATTTTAGGATACAAGTACAGTATGGATATGGTTGTATATACACATGAAACAATACCTACATATATTTTTTCTACATTTGATCTTGATAACATCTAAATTTATGCATTTCATGTGCAGTAACTAGGCTCAAAAAGTTTCAAAAAAGTATTTGACACAAATGTTACTTTCTTGTATCTCAAATGTTTTTGCATGATCATCGAACATGAAAAATCAAATTGATCTATGTGTTGGGTCTCTTCTGAAGCCTAGACATGCGTAACCATATCTGACATCATTGTCAAGGAAATGTAGTGTCATAGATATGTTAGATACAGACATGGTACAAATCCTCTAGAAGAGTATCTGTTCAACATATTATTGAGGTCTATGTTTTTCATTGTTTTCTCTATTGTCATCTATGATCTGTGAGGCTCGCACCATTTTATTTATGAAATTAACAATAAAATGCAACATATGTCGCTAACATTATATACCTTTAATAATGTTGTAAAGCATTTCAGAGATTGATTATAGAAAAGGAAAGATATTGAATTAGAACTTACTAATGTAAATCTCAGACTATGACAAAAGAAGCTTTAAAATGAAACATACAATGGTGAAACATTGATTACAACTAATGTAACAACCAAGAGTGCTTGCAAAAGCTTGGCTGGAAACATAAAAGGTAAAGTTGGTAGTATCTTCTCGAGCAAAAGAGATGCTGAAGTTTTCGATCTGTGACTAACAATGCAAATTTACATTTAGGAAAATACATAATAACTTGGCTCTTCTTTGATGTAGTCCTAAGCTATCGTGATAAACTACTCTGTATAAGACAGGAGACTTTGATGGATCATTTTATGACAACAAGATGGGTGCAGCAACATTAATAAGAGATGAGTACGGGAATTTTATCAGCGCAGCTTCATCTCTTTCCTTAGGCGGTTCCCCATTAGAAGCAGGACAAGTCATTAGATTAGCATATCAGTTGTGTCAAGCTAGAGATATTCAGAAGGTTATTATAGAAGGCGATTCCAAGATATTAATATACGCTATTCACTTGAGTCAGCAGAAGTGCCATGGAAAGTGAGAATTCCTATTAAGGAAAGAAGGCAAATAAAGAAGTTCTATCCTGATCACTTGTTCAGATACAGCCCGCGTTCAGCGAATAATGTTGCTCATTCTTTCGCTTCTTTAGCTTTTGGCAGCACAAGTTCCTTTTAATTCTTTTGAGTCTTCACCTAACATTATTTGGTTGCATGAGCAACCACCATCATTCTTTCTTTGGCTACTTTAGCTTTGGCAGCACAAGTTCCTTTTAATTCTTTTGAGTCTTCACCAAACATTATTTAGTTGCATGAACAACCACCATCGTGTACTTTGGTCCACATTTTTAATGATGTGGCCACTTCTTCAGTTTGATTATGAACAAATTTAGTCTTAATTTGAAAAGAAAAAAAAACTTTTGATGACGGTTTTCTTATTTATTAAATAATGTTCTGCCTCAAGTAGGGCAATAGATGACACCTAACGACCCTGACAAATTTGAATCAAATGAGAATGGATTTTACACTGTCACCTTTACATGTCTCAGTGGAATTGTTGGCAGTTGCGGGGATCCATCCCCGATGAACTATGATTATGTCCTCTCACATATAAATTAAATCTAGCTAAACTTTCACCTACTTAAAGTGAGACTACTAATACAAATGTATGACAAAAGAAAATCGTCTACCCGAGCTTATGTTTGACATAACACTTGAGGCTCCCCAAAAACTACAAGGGCAAGACTTAGGGTAAGGGAAGATAAACTACATGATGAAACAGCAGCCTTCATCCCCAAAACAAAGATAACAAAAACAAAGTCTTCAAAAGGAATGAAAAGAAGAAAGAAGACATGACGATCTCATAAATTGGAGAGGATTGTCTCTAGGGTCTAGATCAACATTATTCATTCATCCCTCTAGTTAAATCAGTATAAAACTGCAGAATGATGATTATTAATAAGTATGAACCTCCAGACGCCATCCCTCCTTGTCCATCCTTCTCCCTATCACTTCTGCTGACAGCTTGAAACCGAACTCAAATTATAATTGACTCATTGGGTTTGGTTGTGTGTGGGAGCTACTCACCAAGAGGGTTTGGAGTTAGATCCAGTTATATCCATCAAATTTGAATCATTTGACATGAATCTGACCTTAGACCAAAAACGTTGCAGAAATAATATGAACCATATCAGTTAGACAATTGTACAATCCAAGAAATGAGTAGATGACAAATTGTATTACCTTATCCCAAGAAGGACCTAGGAACTCATTAACTGAAATGGCATTTTGAGCATACATCAAAGGAGAAATCCAGTATCCCCAAATCCACCATCTTGGAATGCTATCTGTTAGAGGGAAAGACATGATAAGCCACACGCATAGGCAGCAAAGAAAAACAAATGTGATAATTATGTTTTGACCTCTAGAAATGATAAATCCTCCAAGAATCATGATAACCAACATTGCAAACGATCCAAAGGTGTTGGAAACTATCATATTTCTACCCAAGGCTGCCATCACATGGAAAAGAGCTAAAGACATCTGGTGCAACAAGAAAAGCAATAAGAACTGACCGAGGAATCTGCACATCGATGATAACAATGTCTTTATAGTGAAACCTTTAGAAACTTCTAAATCATAAGTATGACAAATTGTTACCTGGTTATTTGTGGATCATAACCCACCACATAATATGTAACTGCCACCCACATCCCAGACTCTACAAGTGATGTCGGGATACTTAAGAGCCAAGAAGGAAGTATATAACACCAGGTTGGATAAAAATGCAGGTCTCTGTGCTTGTAAAGCACTGGAAGCTTGGTCATTATCAATGAAACTTCCGTAAATCCATTAAACAAAATCATGATTAATGCAAAATACAGTGCCCCAAGAAAGATTATTCCATCGTCAATCGTGTCACGGTGCATTGTTGTCCGGAAGAACACAGTCATCGTAATAAGAGCAACAAGCAAAAGCTGCAAAAAGAACTCTAATACACATAAGAGCATTTCTCAGCATTAGCAGCTATACTCTGTAAGAAAATACTACAACAAAAGCTCATGACAGAAGACTACAAAATATACAGATTACATATGCACCTGAATAAAAGATTCAATAATATCCAAAATTGGACAAATTAAAATTCTAATAAAGAGTTGCATGCAGACAAGTTTGCATTCATAATTTCATATTAAGCCCATGAGTCCTATACCAATACGAAATGTTTAGCAGCTCCATATAAAGGCCCACGTGTATTTAGTATAGGAAAGAAGATTTGATGGCTGAATATCGGTAGAGAAGTAGCAAAAGAAGTTTGATTGTTTATAGGAATCGACTGGGTTATTAAAACCAACCAAATAGTATCCAACCTACGTCGATTTTTGGACAGCCTATCAATAGCAAAAAATCTTGGTATACTTCTAAAGCTTGGTTTCTCAAGTTTGTTTTCTTCTTGCGATTTCAGACTGATCAGCTTTTGTTCTCGAAAGATAAGATTTTGTTGATCCTTAGTACTTAAGTTGGTACCAAACTTCCAACTAATTCCGTTTTCCATCTCCATTTCCCAGTTCAAATGAGCCAAACTGAAACCCCCTGCAGATTTCGCCTCCTAAATATTTAGTTTCCGTACTCTTCATCAAGGGTATCCACCTATAGTAGTATCCCTGGAAACGGCTTGTGTGATGCCTTATGAGATAATTACTTTTGCTTGAAGCCAGTGGCTTGTCATTTGCAGGTTGTAGAAGTTCTTATCTCCACATAGGTGTCTCTTTTTCAAGACTTATTTAGCTTGGTTATTTCTCAAGTTTGTTATCTTCTTGTGATTTGTCACTGATCAGCTTTTCTTCTCGATAGATAAGATTCTGTTGATCCTTAGAAATTACGCTGATACTCAAAAGTCCCATTAAATCCATTTACAGATAAATTGATAGCAAAGATCCACCTAATTCTGTTTCCATCTCTATTTTCCAGTTCAAATGAGCCAAACTGAATTCCACCCTGCAGATTTCGCCTCGTCAATATTTATTTTTCCGTACTTTCCGTCAAGGGTGTAACCTTCATTTAAATTAATTAAAGTAGGAAGGCAAGTTCAATTTGGATTGCTCTTCATAAGAAGAGAAATCCAAATTGAATTGGTTAAGGGTACAAAGGTAAATTCATTACAAAAAAAATCTTGACAACCTCTAACCCCCTCATTCCCTATATAATGACACCCCACCTCCTTCACTCACCATCCCACATCTCCCATCAACCCTATATTAGCAAGGTAACCCTCGTTCCTCTTCATATGTTTTATAACTCTAACTAGGATATATATATATATATATATATATATATATATATATATATATATATGTGTGTGTGTGTGTGTGTGTGTGTGTGTGTTCAAGAAAAAGGGAAGAAGCAAGCAGTAGCTGCAGCAGCAGAGCAGCGCACAGCATGCAGCAGTAGCTGCAGCAGCACTGCCTGCAGGCAGCAGCTGCAGTCGCAGTAGCACTAGCAGCAGCTGCACTAGCAGCAGCAGCAGCGCGCACTAGCAGCAGCAGCAGCAGCGCGCAACACGCAGCAGTAGCACCCACAGAGCAGCATGTAACAGCAGCAAATAATTATATATATGTGTATATATATATATATATATATATATATATATATATAATATCTATGTATACTTGTATCTATATAATATCTATGTATACTATATATATATATATATATATATGTATCTATATATAATATATTGTATCTATATATATATCATATACATATATATGTATCTATATATGTATATATCTATATATGTATATATATTATCTATGTATACTATATATTATCTATGTATAATATATATCTATGTATCTATATATAATATATTGTATCTATATATATATATATATCATATACATATATATGTATCTATATATGTTTATCTATATATGTATCTATATATATATATATATATACTATATATATATATATACTATATATTATCTATGTATACTATATATAATATATTGTATCTATATACATATATCATATACATATATGTGTATCTATATACGTGTATCTATATATGTATTTATATATATATATATATATATATACTATATATTATCTATATATGTATACTATATTGTATCTATATACGTATCTATATATCTTATATATATGTGTATCTATGTATTTATATATGTATCTATATATATGTATCTACTTATATGTGTATCTATATATATATATATATACATAAGTATCTATAAATATATCTTATATATACATTATTTTATATAGATATTTGTTCCATCTATAACCCAGAAATATCATAAAATTGACCTAGAAATCTAGTGTGTTAAATCTATTTAATTATATTTCACTAATTAACGTGAAGTATTCATGATATAGGTTATCTGGACCCCGTCACACTCTGACTTGTTTCACCCGCTTTGGACCCCAGGCGAGTAGTCTCTGATAGTTTTCTTACTGATAATTTCTATAACACATGTAGTATTGTTGTATTTGATTCCTAACACACAAAAAATGGACTAGCATATCTTGTGTTTTTAGACTTTGATCTTATATAATACCTGATATTCGTGTAATTCTTGTATGCTAGTCGGGGCGAAAAAATGCTACTTTATATGTGATCATACCATGATCCTGTGCAAATATAATTCCTGTGCAAAGGCTAACCATACACTTCACGTATGATTAACCGGCTCTCATTGTGCAATCCTAAGCCGATCACATAATCAAACTAGTATTTCAAAACACTTAGTGACTATAGAATTCCTTGTTGATACATTACATATTCTCTGTTTATTCATTTTTCCTGATCATTGCTTACTATGCCTTGATGTCAGTTTATTTATCCATCATGTACTACTTTTCTATCAATGTTTTATAATCCTTATCATGTATTGAAACTGCTATTAGAATTGTACTCGTTTAACCCTGATTGGATAATATTTTTGGTAGCACTTAGAAGGACCTATGTCCCATCTATTATGGATTTTAGAAAAATAGCTTTGAGCCTGATTTTACCTCCTGAAGGATCGAGGAAGGCCGCAAGCAGGAGATCCAGTTATGACAATAGTTAAAATTTGCAGACTTACTATAGTTGTATGAGTTATGAATACAAGATTTTGTACTGTAACCTTTATATACATATATATATATATATATACATCATGTTTTCACCTACCTTAGTTTTGTGATTGAGTATAATACTTGTTTCATTTATATTATGAAGTGTTAGATATACAGTATTAGTTCCAGACAGTGTTCTACCGCCGACACTGCGGCGTAGGCTGCGCGTACCCACGCACTCGTATCCAAACACCTGGGTGCGGGTCGTGACACGTTTTTATGGTGGCCCATGCAGGTCAGACTTCACAATTAGTGTGATATCGTAGTAGTACTTAGGATTAGAGTACTATTACGAGCCTGGAACAAGATATATGATATTAGGAATAGGAAATACTCAATCACAACTAGGAATTCCATCCCTGAATTAAATATTAAATTTACTGATCTTGATTACTCTAACTGATTTGACATCTTTCTTAATTCTTGTCCTTCTTGAATAATACCCTATCTTGTGCCTTAATGATGTCTCCTTATTGTTTTCATCATATTTCAGCATGGCACACTAGATTAGGGCATCACATAGTTTAATATTTATATCCTTTGTGCTTAAGCATAGCTTATTAATAAAACCCTTGGGTAGGAGTTGCAAGCATCACTGACTAGTTTTTATTCCTTCTTTTTGGAAAATTACATTCATTAATTATATGTCAATTAAAATGACATATAAATAATCAAAAAATAGCAATTATTTGCTAAATTATGAATAATTCTTTGAAATAATTTATATTGTATCTTGTTTAATCAACAAACCAATTAAAAAATGACCCGTAAATTAATTATTGTGAAAATTTTAACATATTAGACAATAAAGAATTTTTTATTACATTTTTTTTTAAAATTTATGATATTTTAAGTTTCTTTTTCCAACAAAATTTTCTAACTATTTCAATTAATTATGTTGAATTTATGATATCACCGACTAGGATAGAGATTTGTGTCTGATATTTGCAAGGGATATCACGTTACATTGGGAGACCGTGTTTTGTCTGCTAGCTTACTCGTAATGCCACTTCCAAGTTTTGACATTGTCCTTGGAATGGATTGGTTGGTTATAGTCACGACCCACGGAAGGACATTTAGGATGAAGGTATCATAAGAAGACGTTCTACTGCGTCTATACGTAAGGAACGCAATATTCAGCGTGCTGTTGAACCAGCCCTCACAATCCTCGACCCCGAGGCACCCCCTCAAGTTATGAAATGTCGATTGAAGAAGACTGTAACTCGTTCGAAGAGACGTGCTCCTAGTACTTCTGGTTCTTCTTCCTCCTCCGATGAAGACATACCAACCGTCCAAAACCGGCCAACTGATGGTTCAGGACCTTCTCAGCATACAGATAGTCCAGTTGAGACTCGGCCACCAACCCTCGGAAACCGGCCTACTGATGGTTCAAGACCTTCTCAGCAGCCAGATAGTCCAGTCGAGACTCGTCCAAACGGTTGCTCTATGTTGTCATCGATCGAGAACCATATTACATAGCAAATATAGAACAATCCGGTAAGTACATTACGTTATGATAATTTTATATATAGTTCTAAGTTCTAAGTTCATCCAATTATTTATAGATAACTACATTTTATATATAGGTATAAGTTCATCCAATTGTTTACTTTTCAGGAGAGTTCTCGTATGTTAACGGTGATCAACCACGGCAGAAGGTGCAATACATGAAAGTTTGAATTTATCGGAGACGATGTCAAAACTAAAATCAATCCCACCGGTTTACAAAATTTGGGTAACTACTCATATACGACGGTGGACAATGCACTCATATCAGCATTTATAGAACGATGGCATCCAGAAACCAACACTTTCCATCTCCCAAACGGGGAGTTGACGATTACCCTGGATGACATCCATCATATATTGGGACTTAGGGTTGATGGTCGAGTCATGATAAATCACACTTTTGACGAATCGAGCATTAACTTTTACGACCATATCGTGGATTATGTATCAGGCTGTCTGGGAGTTGATACGACAAGTTTTACAACCCTTCGAGACTTCAAGAAGTCGTACGGACTTTCTTTGAAATATTTGGAGGAGACATTCGATAATTCGGACCCCGAAGTGGATAATAGCGATAATGTGGCCCGTGGATATATGCAGTTCATCTTAGGGGCTGTCAGCATTCCGGATGAGTCTGGAACGTCGATACATGCTAAATATCTCATGAATTTTGACGATATAGACACGGTGAAAGAAATATCTTGGGGAAGCGGTATACTAGCATAACTTTACCGCGAGCTTGGTGCAGCATCCCGCGTCGGTTCCAAGACAATATCCGGATGCCAGACTCTACTCCATGTATAGATATATCTTTGTCAACTTGTATACATAATAGAAAAAAAATTGTTAATTTTTGGACTAATTTTTTTTATTTTGGTTACATGAAGGCATGGATATACGAGCATTTTCCAACCCTGAAGCGGGCTAAACTTAACCGAGGGTATGACGAACACCTTCCTAGAATGTGTAGATGGAAGCCAACTAAGGAAGATGCCAAACGTCCACACACATTGGCCGCCCTACGGAATGCACTTGAAGATATGACGATAGAAGAGGTGAATTGAGACCTAATTTTTTTATGTTTGGTAATAATTTACTAAATTACATTATGCTAAATTTCATGCGTTGCAGATTGTTTGGGATCCATATCGTGATTTGCGACAGACTAGTCGTCCATTGCAACCAGTCGTTTTATATCACGGTCTGATAAATTATCATAAAATCGAGCCTTATATGTCTGATAGAGTGCTCCGTCAGTTTGGCTACGTACAAACAGTCCCGAAGCGCACATTGAAAATGATAAGTGCTCCGAGAGGTACAAAACCGCTAAACTACATTCCTGCGGCGTTCAACTGGGTCTCGGACTTCTTCACTGAGTACGACAAGCAGCAGTAAATATGACGGAATGTAGCGACGACTACCTCGCCTACTACGCTGGTGTCGGACTACCTACGTTGTTCAAACGCGGAGGCAATATTGTGTGTGTACCATCAGATCTCCCCGCCAAATCTGTCTTTTATACTGCATTGGTCAAGATGGTGAGGCTAACCAACTTTCAGTTTGAAGATATGTAAATGTTTATAACCTAACAAATTTTATGAATTGTCATCAATAGACTAGGAAAGCGAAGAAGTTGGGAAGAAGCCTCGTCAGTTGCCAGGGTGCGAATTATATGGAAACAAATGAGGAGCTACAGCACATCGACAATACTGAAGATTTTCCTTTCTTGGAAAATAGAGAGCAACGTACAAAGAGGCGGCATGAAGTTTATGCCATGTTTCAATTGATATGAAACTTTGCTACAGTTTGTGTTTCGAGACATGTAAACTTTGACTGGTTATGTTTTGTTTAATCTGGAAAACTTTGAAGTTGGCTGTAACTTTGTGTTTCGATTTTTTTATTGGTTATGTTTTGTTTAAGTTGGATGTCCTAGTTTTGACTGATTATTTTTGTTTAACTAGGACAGGGGACTAAAACTAGGACTGTCCAGATTTTGACAGTCCTAATAGTTTATGGAACTGTAAAAATCTTGACAGTCCTAGTTTTATATATAAATGTGCAGAGACATTGGGTTAAAACTAGGACTGTCAAGATTTTGACAGTCCTGATAGCTTATGGGAGTGTAAAAATCCTGACAGTCCTAGTTATATATAAATGTGCAGAGACAGTGGGTTAAAACTAGGACTGTCAAGATTTTGACAGTCCTGATAGCTTATGGGACTGTAAAAATCCTGACAGTCCTAGTTTTACATATAAATGTGCAGAGAAAATGGGTAAAAACTAGGACTGTCAAAATTTTGATAGTCCTGATAGCTTATGGGACTGTAAAAATCTTGACAGTCGTTATATATAAATGTGCAGAGACAGGGGACTAAAACTAGGACTGTCAAAATTTGGACAGTCCTGATAGCTTATGGGACTGTAAAAATTCTGACAGTCCTAGTTATATATAAATGTACAGAGACAGAAGAGTAAAACTAGGGCTGTCAAGATTTTGACAGTCCTAATAGCTTTTGGGACTGTAAAAATTCTGACAATCCTAGTTTTATATATAAATGTGCAGAGACTGTAGATTAAAACTAGGACTGTCAATATTTGACAGTCCTGATAGCTTATGATACTGCCATAATCTTGACAGTCCTACATTTTCTAAAAAAATTTAGACTTTCAACATATATATATAAGTTGGAAAAGATACCAAAGCTCAACATACATGACTCATTGCACAACATAAAGTACTTCATTTCATTTCTTTCATAGTCACTATCTATTGCACTATCACACTACAAAAGTACAAGATGTTATATTCCATTTCTATCGCATACAAAATTACAAAATGATACAAAAGTATAAGATGTATCAATCGATTAGAATATCAAAGTAGTCCTTAGGCAAGATTTTGGGATCCTCCATCTTCATCATCTTCTTATAGCCAACAATTGCATCTATGTAGGGTGTCGTCCATGCGATCGCTTCCTCCGGTGCGTGTTTATACCAAAGCATAGAAGGTGGAGAAATAGGAGAATGACCGATCAACCTTGGGATGACAAAGTGTTGTCCGACAAGCCCTATTGAACATAGATTGGATAGTCTGTGTTCGGTCGGGGGAGCGCACATTGGAAAGAAAGTATTGTTACTGCCTTCTGACTATAGCAGACGGGACATCCATGTAATGGTCTGGTCCGGTAACTGTGTCCGTACAAGGTATGCATGCCAACAAATCTCCAACAATTTCTTCGCCGAGTATCTGCCTATAGAAGGGTAGACGACACTCCAACTCCTCGTACAGCTCTTCCCTAACCTGTCTCCATCCTCCTTCAACTGAATAGCCAAGATGTCTTGCGAGTGCGTGAAATCCACAATGGCTATCCTTAGAACATCAACAATAGACCAAATGAAATTCCGTATCTCAGGTAGAAATTTTTGAATGTATAGACTATATGAATCAGAGAAGTTATCTAAACCCTCTGCCATGACTGCATCGTTCGTTTTCTGTTTCTTTCCCCTTCGAATAGTAAGTTACTCTTTTTCTTTAAAATTACCACTTTCGATAACTGACTTTGACTCAACTTGCTCTAAATTGCGTTCAATATGTTCAAACAATGATGGATCTCTTTTAGTTGACTCCACATCGTTTTTTTGTGCTCTACTGATTCTTGAGTGTGGTCTTCCCTTAGGAGTTCGAACAACATATGGCTCTTGCAATCGAGTTGTTGTCGGGACTGCAATTTTTTGGATTTTAACCTCAATGGATTTTCTCTCCGGTTCCGATGCGACACCACCTTGCGTGAAGGAGTTTCACTTGTGGCAAAGAAAAGAAATCATCGTGAACTTCCACCGTCGGCATGATCGACAACTGTCTCCAACGTTGATCAACAACATCTATTGGAATAGGTATAGATTGACGACGATATTAGTTAATCTCATGTGCACAAGGAAGGCCGAGTGAATGTCGATATGAACAACCACAAACCTCGGGATCATAACCAACGAACTTCGACCTACCAATCTCCTCAAACAATAAGCCCAAGGCCTTGTGAGATACTACATGGATTAAAGCATCCAAGAGGTGTTCATGCTTGTATTCATGCTTTGCAATATTGAGGCTCGTCTCAAATGATGCTACAATCTCGTTCACCGTAAAAATAATCATCAAATGAACCGATTGCCAAACGGAAACAAAATTACCGACAGATGATCGTAGATATCTTTTTAAACTTGAGTGTGATCCTTCGACCCGGTTCATAGTGATTGTGCCATAATGCTTCACCATGTTCGTCCATGCTAAGACGAATTTTCTTTGTGGTTGTAGCCAAGTATCTTTGATATAAGAAATGCATATCGGGTTACTCGTCTCCCACTTTTGTTTGAACATGTACCATGCTGTGTCGTAGCTGTCTTTAGTGCATGCTCGCCATACAAGACTCCAATCACTGTAGAATTCTTCGAAGCGAAGCTTGTCGATTTTACCGTCCACATTTTCAAATTTTCTCTTGCATTGAGTTTGGATATTTCGATTTATATGCCAAGTGCATAGTAGTCTATGCACATGAGGAAATACAATATTTATAGCCTTTATCAGCGCATATTCTCTGTCGGTAACAAAAACAGAGGGCTCTTTGTATCCTGTGTAAAGGGATTGTAGTTTCCTCAACGCCCAAGTGTAATCCTCTACTGTCTCACTCTTCATAAAACAAAAAGCGACTGAAAATATTTTTCCCGTAGACGTAAACCCAACAATGTGAAAAAGATGTATCTTGAACTTGTTAGTCTTATATATACAATCAAAGGCCAACACGTCTGCGAAGGACCTAGCCAAGTGTGTGCAATCAGGATGAGCCCAAAACAATGAAAGAAGTTCATCATTTTGTGGATGTCTTCTATGGTACTCCACATAGTGATGCTCCCCAAGCAACTTCAATACTTGCTGCATCGTCATTCTTCCTTTCATACTATTACATTTCGCTCTCGTTAAAGTATTATAGATTGTCCTCATGGTTTACTTGTTCTCATTTTCTTTTTGTCGCACGGCAGAATAAATTTGTTTGGGTGCAACTCCGAAAAGGAACAATTCTTCAACCAACTTTCTCTCATCCTTATTCAACCGTGTCACGTAGGCATGACCCGAAAGTGTCTCTGGAATAGGATGATTGTGTATTCCATTCTTAACTTCGACTATCCACTTCACATCTTCGACTTTTACAATCAACACCTTAAATGGACAACCACAATTTCTTGTCCCAATGTTTCTCTTAGGAATTTTTTTTTTCAACAACACATTTTTTCCCGATTCTGCCTGAACACACCTCCTTTTTCGCAGCCCAGCTCTAAATATTTTCGGTCCGGCCGAGATCTAATCGATCTTGCAATGACAATGACTATATTATGTTGTCTTCCAACTTCTCTGCACCAATCTAATGCTTCTTCGTGGGATGCAAATCGAATATCCGTTGAGAATACATTCTCCACATCAACCCCAATAGCAGGATGTACCACAACATCTGTACGAGGTTGGTCCTATAACCAATATAAAATATTCTAAAAATTAATAACTTCAAATAATTGGCAGTCCAAATTAGGACTGTCATAATTTGTACAGACTAATGTATTGAGTAGACTATCAAAAATTTTAGTCTTTAAGAAAATACGTTGGTCACCATTTTATCTTCAGGACTGTCACTATTTTGACAGTCCACAGTCTATAGGACTGTCGAAATTATGACAGTCCTATATTTCTATAGAACTATCGAATTATTGACAATCCTATATTTATATAGGACTGTCGTAGTTTATACAGTCCTAACACGATGACTGTTGTGTATCGAAATAGGGTTGTCATTTTACGTACCGTAGGTGCTTCGGAACAACCGATATGTTCTTCGGAAGAAGCGGAGTGCATATTTAATGGATTGCATGATCTGACTTCTTTATCGAAGATAATTTCATGCATAGCTCCTACAATAGTCGAATAAAACTAAATAATTTTGTGACAATCGCGAAATTTATTCATCGTATGTTGTTGAAAACATAGCGAAAGAATATTCGTTGGACAATCACCAAATCATAATTTTCTTCCACTTTGTACCACAACTATCAAATTCCAAAGTTAGTTTTAGGTTTTAGGACTTGGAGAGAATGAGATATTTCTTCATGTGAAGGTGAAAAAGAAATAAGAGAAATAATTTTTACTTATATAGGTTGGTGTGGGCAGCCCTAAGTAAGTTTGAGTGGCAAACTTATAATTTTTAGGGAGAGAGGAATGGGCAGCCCTGAGTGTATTTTGTAGTGCCCTTATCACAAACCTTCTTATTCCATTTCTCATAAACTCAACCATAATTAGCTCTATCTCTTTTTTATTGACAAAAACATCTTTCTCATTAGAAGGCAATAGACATGGAGGATGAAGGAAGGGATAGTAGCTAACCTTAATTTGGTAGAGAGAAATAAATATTTGGGGAATAACCGGCATACTCTCCAATGGAGAGTTTCTTCTCATTTACAATGGTCAAGACTACTATGATAGACTATATAGAAAGAGTTCAATAAGTCAAAAATAAAATATAGACTCGATATGGAAACTATAGAAAGGTGAACTCTTGTTTCAATCCATAAATATAAATTGAGTTTTTAACTAAATCTAATAGAGCCAGAATAACATATTAATCCTAAAATAGACAACATATACAAGAAGTTATTGTTCATCCAGTTGATTTTCCTGGATTCTCGTCGTCCGGGCTATCCTCTCAAGCCAGCTTGTGTGCCTTTGGGGTGGGTCCGGCATGAGACACAACTATGGCTAAAGAGTCCACCCATGCTATCCATCCAAATGTTTTGCCTATAATGATGCAAAAACCCAGCACGTGGATATGGTTGGGGTGTCCCCTCTTACTGAGGTCCTGGGGTGAGGGTGTTCCAGCAAGCCTGCTGGCCTCCCCAAGCCGGGCCTTGAGGGTCGGGGTGGACAAGGGGACCTTCATGTCCTTCAGCCTCATGCCAAAGGTTTGAGTAGTAGGATCGAGTTGGAATATGATGTAGAGGATGTTGATGCAAAAATTGAAGATGGAGAAAAGGCAGAGGATCCGGCCAACACTGCGTAGTTAACGAAGGCAAACTCGATTGTTTGCAACTTCGCCACACTAACTTTGATAGGGCGCCGCTGAGAATGTGCAAGAAGAAATTGGGCGGCGGGAGTGTGTCATCCCCTATGTACAGACTACAGACTATCCCACGAGCAAATAAAGGAATTGATAAGTTTTTGTGCAACTGAGTCAGGGCTCAGTTGTGATGAGTGAGTAGTAAGAACTTAAAGTGTTGAGCGTATGAGTCTGTTAGGGTGGTCTGTCTTTGGACTGGTCGCCCATCCTTCTTATTTATATTAAATTACCTTCTTCAAATATATATTTATAAGGTTACCTAGAACATAAAACATTCCGGAACTCAAAACTGTCAGGGGTTCCACTACGTGATATGTTGGAGGTATTCTTCAGGATGCTTTTCAGAATACAAAAGGTTTATCCAAAATGCTGATCGTTTTTTTACTTATTAATGATTTTAGAATATCTAAGACAGGCCTAGAGGGCCAGTGGCATGGCTAACTTAATTAAACATTAAGCTTGAAAAGTCTTTCCAGCAAGATTTACCAATAACTAAAGAGCAGTCCGATGTCATAAGGCTCCGGCTAATGTAAGGCCTGGGCCCTCTGGGGATGATTTCCAGCAAATGAAAAGACTATCATCACCTCAAATTCTATATTATTTGGCCATACTAAAGTAGAAATTTGATTTAAGGGACAAATGTTTTGCCCTACCTGAATAAACTTGAAGATGTAGATAAATGAATTCCGTTTCATCAATAGTAACTGCCAAGCAAAGTTGATCTTCAGAAGCTCAAACCTTTTGATACCATAGCTACAGGATGAGAGAGCAGCAGGATGATTATGACGTTTGTCATATGGAACAACCAATTCCTCTGATAATCTCTTACCAACACGGAACGAACTGAAAGCTTCTGCAAACTTTGTCACAGGTATATATTGATATGGGGAGTCATAAACACACCAGTATTTTCTCTGATCTTTCTTAGACGTAACCTGGAACAATAATGGACAGAAGAAAACGAGATAATAAGTTTCAATTTGATAAATATTGCACTCCAGTCAAAAGTCACAATAAGATTGCCTACTTCCTGCAAAAAGTCCGCCACATTTTTCCTGTCAGGACAGATAAAACCCATGGCTGCAAAGAAGTCGAGAGCAGCATCACAGGGTCCCTGATATACAATCTGGCCCTCAGATATGAGAATGATGTCATCAAATAACTCAAATGTTTCAGGAGCTGGTTGCAGCAAAGATATGATTGTAGTTCCATCAAGTGCATGGGTTGAATGCCTAAGGTATTTAATGATTTGATATGTGGTTGAACTGTCAAGCCCAGTTGATATCTCATCCATGTATAATACCCTAGCTGACCCAACTAGCAATTCACCTGCCAGACCAAATGATCTATCATTACATTTCAAATTATTTTCCTTTTTTGAGCTCATATCTAACTATTCAAGACAAGAATATAAACTTGGACAGAAAAGGAATATAAAGTATAACACATCCATGTGAATGTCTTTTATGTTACCTGTGGTAAGGCGCTTTTTTTGACCTCCTGAAATCCCTCGAATCATCTCATCTCCCACCAGTGTGTCAGCACAGATGTCCAAACCTAAAATCTTTGTTAAGTGAAACTTAGAACTTTAGAGTATCATAATAAAAATGAGACACAATTGAAGAGTCAAATTATTATGCATCCCAAGGTTTGAGATATCAGATATTGGGATCATATCGGTTTGGGTTCGAGATATCGGAGATATATTGAGCAGCATATTGAAATATCGGATACCAATAAATATATAAAATGTTATATATTATATGTACTAAATGTCCTATCAAATTCAATTTTTTTTAGATATACTAAATGTTCTCAATATCATAAAAGGCTAAAATTAAGTAATAACATGGTAAGAAACTAACAATTATAAAATTACAAGAGAGATTGATAGAGTCACGGCTTTAATTGGATATTGGGTTAAATTAATTTGGGTAAAAACGAATCCAACCTGACCCGAGCCAAATAACCAACCTGAAATTCATATATCGGGTAAAATCGGCTGATATTTGTCAAACCGCTTTAATTTCAATATACTGTCGATATATGACCTTTTGGGTCGAAAACCATAAATCGGCCGATATGGCCAATTTCTCAAAAATTGATGCAGCCTATACGCAATAAACTGTTAAACCAACAATAAAATATCCAAGCATAAAGAAGTAATGTCAAAGCTTCAGCTCACTAAAGTACATTAATTTCACTATTGGAAATATTGCTCATTGATATGAATTTTTAAAATCGGCCGATATTTGTCAAACCGCTTTAATTCCAATATACTGTCGATATATGACCTTTTGGGCTAAAAACCATAAATCGGCCGATATGGCCAATTTCTCAAACATTGATGCAGCCTATATGCAATAAACTGTTAAACCAACAATAAAATATCGAAGCATAAAGAAGTAATGTCAAAGCTTCAGCTCGCTCAAGTACATTAATTTCACTAATGGAAATATTGCTCATTGATATGAATTTTCTAGAATTGAAATGACTATCTGAAGAAATCTGCGAAGATGGATAGTCGAGTAGGAAATCTGAAGAAACTTCAGTTCCTATACAACATAAACCTGAAGGCTTCATATTTAGAATTTTAGATCATCAGTACCATACAGAACATGGAGTCATAATCGACAACAGTGGCTACATAAAGTATGGAGCTAGTCTCCTAGTCCTAGTACAGTTTGTCTAGACGAATGACATAAAATTCAATAACTAAAAAACTAAAAATGAATGAGGACATGAAAGAATTTTAGGAAAAAGCCAACGGCTAGATTTACAGATATACAGTATAAGATGTTTTGTAGAAAAAGAAGTAGGAAACTAAAATGGCAAACATTATGTAAGGAAGACCAAAAGAAAGAAGAAATAAAAGAACAAATGATACTTTTGTCTAGAAAGAGAACTTCTGAGTCAGAAATCTAAACTAATTACAGTTCTACAACTCAAAATAGCTCATCAATTGATTTCGAATAGAGAAGGTAACAACAATTCGCTATCTTTACACTTAGTAAGATCACCAAACACCAGAAAGTATAGCCATCAAACCCTGACCCAGTTATTTTTGGGTTGACACTTGACTACATCCTTCCATCAAAGTTATGTAAAGCCTTACCCATCTCCTTGCTCATCTTTCAACATAAACTGGGAGAACCTTTTACTGGAGCCTAAGCTCTACATTTTTCCAACCATCTCAGTCGAATTTTCATCATTATGTCATCATTCACTTTATCATTTTCAGTTAAACCCTTGGATTCAATAATAAGAATCGATATGTTACAATAATACAACAACAACAACAAAGCCCTTGTCCAAATTTCTGGGGATGGCAGATTAAATCCTTTCTTCCATTCAGTTATGTTAAGGGTCATGTCCTTTGTGACACTAACAAGATCCATATCCTACTCTGCTATACATTATTCCAACCATCTCAGTCGAATTTTCATCATTCACTTTATCATTTTCAGTTAAACCCTTGGATTCAATAATAAGAATCAATATGTTAGAATAATACAACAACAACAACAACAAAGCCCTTATCCCAAATTTCTGGGAACGGCTGTTTGAATCATTTCTTCCATTCGGTTATGTTAAGGATCATGTCCTTTGTGACGCTAACAATATCCATATCCTTCTTTAACACTTCAAACCATGTTAATCTAGACCTACATCTAGTCCTTGCGGCACCATTAACTACTATATTTTCAATCCTCCTTATAGGGCATCGATAGGTCTGCATTGGGCATGTCCAAACCATCTAAGTCAATTTTTTCTCTTCTTCTCATCAATTGTGCCGCCTCTAACTTTTCATGGATCCACTCATTTCTTATGCTACCTTTTAATGTATTGTCATTCATCCATTTTAGCATTTTCATTTTAGCTATAATAACTTTTTGGATAAGTTATTTCTTAATTACCCCACACTCTAATCCATATAAAGCACGGCTTGTCTTACAACAGTTTTATAGAATTTTCCTTTTAACTTCATAGGTAAGCACTCTATTTCAATCATCATTTTTTAATTCTATGTATAACATCCTTCTCAATCTCTCCATATCGTTGAATGATTAACCCTAAATACTGAAAAATATCACTCTTAAATATTTCTTGTCGATCTAAATGGCCTCCATTTCATTTCTCCTTGACTTCGGGTTAAAATTAAATTTCATATAATCTATCTTCGTTCAACTAATCATAAATCCCTTGAATTCGAAAGTGTCTCTCCACATGTCTATTTTAGCATCTAACCCTTCTATATAGCATCTAACCCTTCTATACTCTCATCAACCAACACAGTGTCATTAGCAAATATAATACAACAATGGAACCTACTCCTAGATATGCCTAGTAATTTTATCCATAACTATTGCAAAAAGGTAAGAACTAAATGTTGATCCTTAATGTAAGTTAATGGTAATAGGGAACAAATTACTATCTCATCCAATAGTTTGCACAGTTATCATAACTCTATCATACACACATATTTTTTCACACACACACACACACACACACACACATATATATATATATATATATATATATATATATATATATATATATATATATATAGCTGTCTCTAAGGCACTAGCCTAGTGGTAGTGCGGGGGGACACCCACCGGTAGATCTTGGGTTCGAATCCCCCCCCCCCCCCCGGCGGCTGGGTGGCTTATTTAGCCACGGCCCGGCTTGGAGAAAGGACACCAAATATATATATATATATATATATATATATATATATATATACTAGAAACTTGTTTCTTCTTCAAAACCCACCACATTAACTCCCTAGGAACTCTATCATAATTTTTTTTTCTAAGTTATAAAAAACCATGTATAAAACTTTCTTTTCATCCCTAAATCTTTCCAAAATGTTAGAAAAATTTAATATATAGTCCTCCCTTACTAAAACTCATGTAGTGACGAGAACTTTGACACGGTATCAGAGCAATCGAGGTTTGAATCTCACCTAGCGTGCATTCTAAGAGAAATTTTTAAAAGAAAATATTGATGCATGAATCCAGTCGTTGCCCAAAATGGGCCTTCCACTTGCAGAACATGTTAGAATAATATAAATATATAATCCGCAAACCTCAATAAAACTGAGGTTTGGTGTAATGACAAGGACTTTAAGACAATAAATACACAAACATGTGCTAATAATCCCGGTATGTGCAACAAGTCAGCATAAAAAACTCTGATCTTTACTTTTCATAACAGACCTTGATTACCCGCATACGGAAAAAAAAATCATTGATGATTAATGTAATGAGAGAAATCATTACGATAAGCTAAAATATAAGATACCATTTAATGGTAAAGATAAGGGACAGATTTATGGTAAAATCGAATACCTTCAATATAAAATCCACCACAAGGCCCGTCTGTTTGCCCTCCAAAGCTAAGGCCTGAAAATAGAAAATAAGCAAGGTATGGAATCTGGATCATTAGGCTTAAAGCCAATATGAACTGGTTCAGTAACGAAGTCAGATACCTTCATAAAAATATCAAGATCTTCATCAGGTTTTATTCCCACATCTTTCTCTCTTCTTGAAAGTTCTGAAAGCATATCTGAAGCAAAGTCCTAACTTCAGCAATAATTTGAAACAAGAAAACTATGCATACTGTAATTTTACAAAATTTACCATATTTTAATCCAACACCTTGACAGCGTCCTGAAAACTCTAGAGTTTCCCTAACTGTCATCTCTGAAGCATGCCAATCTTGCTGACTGACATAAGCTGATATTCTTTGAGGAACAAACTCTTTTAGACTGTGCCCATTATATGTGATGCTTCCTGACATCTGTATCAGGCTGAAAGTATAATGATATTGCTAGACACTATTGAGAGAAGCATTTATGTATCGTATGAGACTTATCAACTGAATATGCAAAGTGCAAACCATAAGTCTCGGTACCAGAAAAGTAATACCAGATAAAATAATGACATTGAAGGATTAGCAGGAAAGAACAAGAATGACAACAGAAGAAGCAATCATGGATGCCAACAGTAACATTCAGATTCTCATATTCAAGTCTCAGTATTGGTTCCTTTTCTGAGTGGTTGCAATTTAGGTAATTTCATATCAGTATTTCGAAGTTCCATCATCTGTAAGCAAATGTAGCTTCCCAAAAACTTTATAAAGATAAAAGGTCTGCTCAAATAAAATTTCTAGATTGTTAATGTTGTATCATGTTTGTTGTCTCAAGGTTAAAATCAGCAGTTTCATTATGCGTGGTCTAATATCACAAAATGATTCATTAAATTATGTGGTGATAACTGCATTACATAGTACATGACTTTTTCTCGAAAAAAAAAATATTACAAATAAGAATAGATAGAAGATCAGATGTCAGATAAATGTACAATTGGTCCAGACTCTAACAAGTTCAAAAAAAAACTACAAATACAAAATCAAATAATCATAGACAAATACCAAAGAAATCCACACTCCTTCGAATTGATAAAGATGACACAATAACAAATCAAAACAACAAAGTCAATAGATAATACGACCAAACAGTCTACCACTCATTGGCATCCTCATAATTGTTCCTATCTCCTCTTTCCTTAGAGAAAGACTCATGATGCAGGACGAGACCCGAAAGGAAAATTATGACTACCCTATTTGGTTTAGGGATTTTATGAACTTTGAATTAGAAAAACTGGGTGCAGAAGATTTTGGGTTTACGAACAATTATCATTAATTCTAGCACAATAATTATAACATTCACAAAGTTTAACAATTGAAAGCAAAGATTTGGAACAAAGTTATCGTATGACAATGACAGACGGCAACGATAAAAATGGATGGCAATGAACGGTAAAAGATTTGTATGTGAGAATATGTGGAAATCAAACGAGTAAAAGAGTAATTGAGAAAATCAATTAGAGTTTCTTCTCTCAAAAAGAAAACAGAAAACACATTTATTTTTTCAATCTCAAACACTCCATCACAAAGAGGTTTGTACATCTATGTTTATAAAAAATTAAACCTAAAAAAATAAAAATAAAACTAAACTAAATATTACATTGAATAATAGCAATCCTACCTAATAAAAATTTAAACCAAATATGTATATGTATATATATATATATATATATATATATATATATATATATATATAATTCTTGTTGGGTTTGGATGGGCCCAAATTAATGGTCATGTATCATTCTGAGTGGTATCAGAGCCCTAGGTTAGGAAACATTTATATGAAGATAGGACCTTACAAAAGTAAATAAACTAAAAAAATGGACTCCAAAGTATCAAGCAAGTTTAGTTATATGCAAGATATGTTATTTGCTAAACAAAATGTTAAATTTCATAACTTTATTTAGGAGATATGTATAGATATACGAGATATGTTTTCGAGCAATATACCTAAGAATGATTTGTTAAAACTTTTCATGATGAGTCAAACTCTGAACCATGTGGTCTTTAGGCCAATTTAGTTAAGCAGGCACTTAAGAGGCCGTGGAATCTGCTTTTTGGAACTAGAAAATGTAAAGATTACATTGTAAATAAGGGGGATTTTTCATGATGAGTCAAACTCTGAACCATGTGGCCTTAGGCCAATTTTAGTTAAGCAGGCACTTAAGAGGCCGTGGAATCTGCTTTTTGGAACTAGAAAATGTAAATATTACATTGTAAATAAGGGGGATTTTTCATTGATAGCATTTCATATACATATATAGGAGAGGATGAGCCTCACCTTGAGGTCTAACGACATGCATTGTTGGACTCTTTCAATGCCGGTGTCACTTCTTCTATGATGTTTAAGCTTTTTTTGTTGTTCTTTTATTTGTAGCCTTTTGTAACAAGTTGAACATGTTCTACAAGGGAGGGTTGTACGTGGGTAGTTTAGTCCCACATTTGATACACATATATAGGAGATGATGAGACTCTCCCCTTGTGTTCTAACCAATGTGGAACAAAACTACCCACATGTTAATATGCTCGACTAAGAGAATGTTTACATGCTAATATGCTCGACATCAGAGCAACGAGAATATTTGACTAAGAGTTGTAGATAAGTAAGTTTGCTCAAATAAGAGCATCACTGCGAATGTAGCTAGTGGTGCCAAAAATGATGGGTAGAGTTCATACTCCCCCAACAAGTTGGTTGTTCCAACTTGAAAATATTTTTTTCTTCTCTTTTTTTCTTTTTTCTTTCTTTTATTTTTCTTCTCTTTTTTCATTACATTCATTCGTGCCTTTTTTATATTTTTGCATCTCTCTGTACCCAAAAAACAAAACTAAAAGAAATACATTACTTGCCTTGGCTCCAATAACTTCGCTCTCCTCCGCTTAAAAGTCGGCTCGAGGGTAAAATGGTCAAAAAACAAAAATATATGGATATAGATTTCCAAACCACTCTGATGTTGACGACGGTTGTTGCTTATTGGCGACGACGACAAGGGCTTTTGGGACGACGAGACAAGAACAAGTTGTCAACGATAACGAGGGTTGTTCAACGGAACTTCGTTATGATGCAACAAGGTCGGTTAGAGGTATTGACGAGGAGGAGGCCTCGACGGCCGAAGCTAAAGAAGAAGACGAGGAATAAGGAGGCAAGAACTTCGTCAGCATTGTCTGTTGTGTGTTGGTTGACATGATCAAAGGGAGAAGGAGAGAAGATGTGGGGTCGGGACTGGTGTTGTCCAAGGGATGGAGCTGTTGAACTCTTGGTCACGCTGTCGACCGAAGCCGGAGAAAAATAGGGTCCTTTGGTTGTTTCTTCAGTAGGAAGGAAGAGGAGAAAGTTGGGGAGCTCGGGTGGCCACATAAGCAACAAAGAGGAAGAGAAGGAAATTAGGGTTATGATTTAGATTTTTAGGGAGATGAGGAAGGAATTTGTTGTCCAAACAATGAGAGAGGAGGCTAGGGTTTGGAGAGGATTTTTTTTTGGGTTGTGGAAGGCTACGGCTCTACTCTAGAAAAGGCAAGGGCCGAGATCGCCCTACTATGATACCATGTAAAATGTAAAGACTACATTGTGAATTAGTGGGATATTTTTCATTGATAGCATTGGATACACTTATATAGGAGAGGATGGGCCTCACCTTGAGGTCTAACCAATGTGGGACTAAACGACCCAACTACTACAACAGGGACATTGTGTTATTCATTTACACATGTTGATTATATGATGGTGACTAAGGGTCAAATGTTGAATTTTTCTGTTTAGAATAAATTAAGATGTATATTTTTGTGCCTTCAGTAGGTCTACCACTATAATGTAGAAATTATATATTCCTATGGAGGAAAAGTGATCCAAGAGGATCTTTACCTTTATGGGGAAATGGTGTCCGTACCCGTATCATGTCTGTACCTGATCCGTGTCCATAGAGTCATAGACTCCTTATTCATAAAACATATGGGACTACTTATAGTACCTATATGAAATGTCTCTATCGCATATTAGTAGTGTCTTTATCCATATATGTATCAGTGTATGTATTTATGCAAGATAGGCTTGGTGTTCTAACGTGGAGGTGCTCGCCTACAAGTGCTCGAGAAACTTTTGAGATTATTGCCAATGAAGGATCGAAGAGAGCCCAAATTGCACAAGCAACAGTTCACTATCAGACATCTTCAGTCAAGCTATATCTCATATATACAGAATTCAATATGAAAAAGGATAATACTTGAGAGGTAAGCTATAACTTGAGCTACAAATGGAGTTTGAAACATAACCAAAAGTTCAGGAAACTAGACTTCTAGGGTTCTATTCATGAATTTGGCACTTCATCATATACGATTTTTTGCTGGGTATAAGAGTACCTAACTGCAAAATCCAACAGTACCAGTCTACTCAGTCTCGGTCTATTGTGAATTGTACAGAGAGTTGTACTTAGAGGTTTATAACAGCCTAACAACACAGATATTGTTACATACCGAAAGCTGCCATTTGGTGGTTTTTCGGTTTCCTAATTAGCATAGTTACTTATCTAAGGTTAGTTATTAATCTTAGGGTTTACAATATACGTAAAAAGGATTTAGGAGTCATATTCCTCTTAGATTTACTTTTTGTTGGCTATATAAGATAAAGGTCTTACCCATTGTAACATTGCTGCAGATTGGAGCAAAATTAGTCTTCTAAATCCCAGTGCAGGTTGGAGCAACCAATCTTAGGATTTAATTTTGTTAGCTATACAAGTTAGATGCTCTACCCAATGCAGGCCTGAAATTAACCTGAATGATCCCACCATGAATGCAGGTTGGAGCAAGCTTATGGACCCGCCGAGACTGCGTGGACAGCAATGAGCAGGCCAGTCTAGGACACTGTCTTTCTATATGAATGTATGCCAACCAGCTCATGCATAAATGCGTTGAAGTGACATGTGATTCACTATTTCTAGAGAAACATTGTGAAATCCACAGTTGCATGCATATGCCCGTCCTAATTTGATCAAGTCCTTGACAGTTGAAGTAACCTATTAGGCATAGTAAGCTACATGTGCATTTGCACTTAAAGAAGCATGGAACCACCCAAATGGATTTCAATGTGGTATAGACTGCTGACCTCATAAGGAATTTATCAAAGGACTTGACCCAGAAATAATTGGAACTAGAGAGCTGCCAACTTCGTGGATCCAGCTCTTCCTAAAGTTGGCATGAATGAAGAATGATATATAAAATATAAATGGATAATAAAAATATATAGAAGTGTTTTTCTAAATGATGTTTTATGCATATACTGGGAGTACGCTTGGTTCCTACCAGGCGCCTAGTTATCTAGTTGATTCGTTCTTTTTCTCTTATTTGGTATTATTTTGAGCCAAAACCTGGTTAAACTTTACATCAGATTACTGAGACTATATAATTCATCCCTTCATAATTTTCTCATGAAGTTGGGATTAAGTATGCTCCAACATGATCAGAACAGTAGATATGTATCATAGTAGGCAAAAATCTTAAACTTAGGAGGATGAGAAAATTTTGCGAAACCAGCATGGCCTCGATATATATATATATATATATATATATATATATATATATATATATATATATATATTACTTCACCAACTGATATATTCGGCCTATGTAAGCATGCACATGGAAAACATGAAAATCTGCATGATTCCAGACAGAGTGGGCTGAGAGGAGAAGTGAGATGGACAGAAGTTACAAAAGCTTCACTTGTGTAGATCATTGAGGATCAGTTTTGGTTCTTTTACTTATAAAGATTCATCCTGCAATAATGAATAATGTGGCTAAAAGAAACACCTTTGTGGCGAGAAACAAGATTATAGTTGAAGACTAAATGAGAACCCTTCACATAAACCTAGCACCCTTGTTATCTATGTCATAAACAATAGTTGTAGTTGTTTACAGACCTTCAAACCAGAACCAAGACGCCCGGCCAAGGCTAACAGTAAAGTCGTTTTTCCTGAGCTTGGAGGTCCCAAAAGCAGCGTCATCCTGTAGTATTTCAGATATCAGCATCCAAGATTAACTTCTACAGTCATCGATAATTTACTGGAATTTCATTTTACCTTGAAGGGCGAACAATCCCACTAATGTTATCAAGTATTGACAATTTCATTCTTCTACCAGGGAAGATCCTCAGCTGCCTCAAAAAGGACTGGCAACATCAACTAAATCAAGGTTAGAGAATCCCTACTTATCTAGTAGATGACAACCTTAAAATTACAATAATACTTTATATCCTATAATGTATGCTGTCATGTAGGAAATGGGCAATTCCTTTAAGGTTGATAATAGCTTAGTTTCTAGAGATGCGAGGAAAATATGAATCCCTCCTTTACGCCGACGAATAAAACAAAGGACAAATTAAACAAAAAATAGCAACCAAGAACACAAACACGCAATATAACGGGACAAACGGAGAATACTATTGAATCAATGCGAGAAAGTGTTACAAAGATTACACAAACATATACCGTATTGCGATTAGGGGTGAGCATCGGTTCGGTTCGGTTCAAAACCGAACCGAATAAGGAAAACCGAATTCGACCGAAAACCGAATAAGCAAAACCGAAACCGAACCGAATTAGACCATAACCGAACCAAACCGAACCGAATTAAATCGGTTCGGTTTTCGGTTTATTCGTTTTTCGATTTTTCTGTTTATTTGCGGGGTTTTTTGTTAATATATATAGTAAATAAATATTCCTAGATATATTTAGTATATACCTATAGTATATATATATATATATATATATATATATATAAACTATATTTTCTTATTCGGTTTTCGGTTTTGAACCTAAACCGAAATCCAAAACCGAAACCGAATAAGAAAATTTAGTATTTTCAAAACCAAAACCGAACCGAATTTTTTTTAAACCAAACCGAATCTCGTATTCGGTTCGGTTCAGTTTTCGGTCCAAAACCGAATAATGCTCACCCCTAATTGCGATATCATCCAGTACGAGATCAGCAACATACTCTCTCCTTCTCTCTCAAGATTCTCTTATGGCTCCCTTAGCAAAATCACCAAATAAAGTCCATTTTTGCTCAAGAACTTTCAAGCACACCTTCAAGCCTCCAAGATCTCTTTCTAGGGCTTGAGAAAACTCTTAAATAGGATCTCCTCTCTTTCCCAAAGTCAGGAGTAAATTTGGATCATCGAAGCCAACTCTTCATATATGAATTGTGCCAAAATTCAACTTGAACCCGATGCATCAGCAGTTGTATACATGTTGTAACTAGTGTGGAAGAACTTTTGGACTCCAAAACTTACTGAAACAAATTCACTCTTTCTGGTATACCGGCAATATACCACAAGTATGTTGTCCTCGTACTCCTTGACTCTTTCGAGTTCTATATCACTATTTCGACTCCTCATAGACTTCTCCGATCATTAAATGACGCATGTCACTCTCCGTAGTTGAACACGAGCCATGTACAACAATCTCTACATTGACGTTGTTCAACTAGACACCTCATGAAAATGTTGCCATTGATGCCATACTTGTTTAACCTTAGCTCCTACTTCTGACAATCTTTAGCCAGAATAGCGAAAATGATCACTAACACAGCCTTTGTCAAAAACTGCAATACTGCCACAACCGTCGTAACGGGTTACAAACTTGAGTACATGATTAGAACTCAAAGCGAACTTGAACTTCTTCACAGGAATTGCCTTTGTTAGCATGTCCAATGGTTTTCCTTTAGTACCAATCTTTAAAAGATCGATCTTCTTATTGTACCACTGTCTTATCTTGTGATATCGTACGTAGATATGTTTTGTCTGGCCAGTATTCTAAAAGTCGGCCTAGGCGGCCGCCTAGGCGCTAGACAGCCGGCCGTCGCTTCAAAAACCCCTAGTTCGCGGTCCTAGGTGTCTGTTCGGTTTTATTTGTCCCTCTTCGGGCCTGTTCAACGCCTAGGCAGGCTTGTTCGGCCCTGTGCGATCCTATGCGCTTGTTCGGTTTTTGAAAAAAAAAAATTATGCTTAGTTATATTGTGGATATGTTTTGTTTGGATTTTAATATTGAATTTGGATTTTACTATTTTAGAATATTGAAATTTCAAAAAAAACTATGAATTGTAATATGGATTTAGAAGTTAGAACATGTTTGGATTTCAAATTTGTATTATGGATTTCAATTTTTTTTTTAAAAATCAGCTAGGAGGCCCTCCGCCGCATTGAATCCGCCTAGCAAATTTTAGAACATTGTGTCTGGTTATTGTATACTGAATTCATCGCAAGATAAATTGGACTTTGATTGTCACAAAACAATGGGACTTTCACCTTCTCAAATCTGAACCGGCTAACGAGGCCTTTTAACCACAGGGTCTCCTTTGATGCCTCTATTCCATCGTGTATTCTAACTATGTAGTAGAAAGCATCACAATATCCTTAAGTGTCGACTTTCAACTAACTAGAGAACCTACAAGTGTGTATATAGTACGTAGTTGATCTTTTCTTGTCCATGTCAAGAGCGTATTCAGCATCCATATAACCTTGCAAGTGGCTCGATCTGTATTATAACTTGTGAAACAAAAAACCAAAGATCTTTATAGTCTATTGAATACAAAAGTATTCACTTCATTACTTCTCAATGAAGCTTTTCTAGATTTAACATGTACCTGCTCACCAAACTGATCGCACACGACAAATCGGAATGAGTGCACACCATAGCATACATCAAAGTTCCCACCGCACTCGCATATGAAATCAAGACATCCTCCTTCTCCTCCACTGATTTCGAACACTCCTTGGAGGATAACTTGATACGTCCGACGATAGGGGTGTTCATCTTTCTTGATTCCTTTATGTTGAATCTCTCCAATACCTTCTCAATATACTTCCTTTGAGATAGTCATAGATTTCCAGTTTTCCGTCTCAATAATTTTTTGTCCCAAGGATTTTTCATGCACTATCTAAATCCTTCATGTCATATTCCGCACGGAATGAAGCTTTAAGTGCCTTGATTTCCGTTATACTCTTCGACACAATCAACATGTCATCAACATATAAAAAGAGATATATTGACGACTCATCCTTAAGCCTCCTCGAGTAAATGCAGTTGCCATACTCAAATAAAGAGAAATTGGTCTTCACCATGATCGAGTCGAAGTACTTGTACCACTACCAGAGGGATTTCTTCAACCCATAAAAAGACCGCTTTATCATATACATAATCCTCCTTGCCATGCTCTATAACACCTTCGAGTTGCCTCATAAAGATCATCTCTTCCCATGCAAAAAAATTATTTTGGCATCTATTTTCTCCAACTCCATATCATGAGTCGCTACCGATGCCAATAAAACTCAACTAGATGTAAGCTTGACCACATGTGAGAAAACATTGTTTTAGTCAATAACTTCCTTTTGAGCATAACATGTTGTAACTTAAGGCATCTTGTATCGCTCATTATTCTTTTTCCTGAATACTCATTTGCAGCCAATAGCTCTTTTTCTAAGGTAGCTCTATGTACCATTTTTTTTTGAAGTGACTCAAATCTCCTGAAACTATCCAACGAATTTTGTCCTCTTGCTTGATG
The DNA here is from genome assembly GCA_036927795.1 of Iris macrosiphon. Lineage (NCBI taxonomy): Eukaryota > Viridiplantae > Streptophyta > Magnoliopsida > Asparagales > Iridaceae > Iris > Iris macrosiphon. The sequence continues at coordinate 38,404,497 of JAYESA010000001.1, read as the reverse complement.
GCCTCTTTATAATCACTTGGTCTCTTGTTTCTGTGACTAGAACAAATGCATCCATGTCTTTGTAACATTAATGTTATTGCCTCTGGTCCTGATGGGGTTGATCCTCATAATCCATCTTTGTAAACTGCTCGTTCACCTCTGTATCAATAGGTTGTAATGGTACTTTGATGTATGCATCCTCATAAGTTTCACGTAACTCCACCTCTGCTAAATCATCGTCGTCTAACATATTCGCCTCCGTAGACTTCTTTTCTACATTTTTCAACATGGAAACATCATTAAAGATCACATCACAGCTTGTGAATAGCCTTCTATTTTCTGGATCCCGAAACATGTAGCCTTTGACTCCATGTTTGAATCCCAAGAAAAATGTATCGTTTGACTTTGACTCTGATTTGGTTTTATCCTGCTGATTTACTAGTGAATAGGCGAGACATCTAAACACATATAACGAATCATAACTGAGTGGCTCTCCCCTCCATACTTCTTTAGTTATACGAAGATCGATGGTTGTAAATGATAATTCATTCATCAAATAGCACGTATGACTCATTGTTTCTGTCCAGAAGTCCTACTTCATAAAGCCTGCTTGTAACCGCACACTCTAGGCTCTCTAATAGTATCATGTTCATGTTCTCCGCTATTCCGTTCTGCTTTGTACATCCTGGAACTATCCATTGCCTCTATATAACCTATTTTTTACAGTAATTCTGAAACTCAGTCGAGATGTACTCGTCTATATTATCTGTCCGCAAATACTTCACAGTTCGTCTATTTTGCTTCTCTACGGCTGTCTTCTACTTTCATAATCTAGAAAAACACCTCTTACTTGTGTTGAAGGAAATATATCCACAGTTTCCATGAGAAGTCATTTATGGAAGTAATATAGTACTCAGCACCTTCTTTTGATCGAACAGGTAATGGCCCTCATACGTCGAAGTGAATGTAATCAAGAAGACGGAATGTCCTATGATGTATTTACTTGAAGCCAACATTTTGTAGCTTGCTTATCATGCAATACTTGCAAATATCTATCTTGCGCTCCTTAGGACCCTTAGGTACTCCCTTTAATGCAACTCACGAAGACGTCTCTTGCTCATGTGGCCTAGACACATGTCATAGTCTTGCGGTATCCTCCACCTCTCTCTGTTACAATTGCCCTACTAACAATTGTGCTTTCGTCCAAATGGTAAAAGTTTGACAACATTTTATGTCTCTTTATGCCCACCAGGTTGTCTTTTACTATCTTTAGCGTTTTAATTTAGCCAACATATTTGTATCTTGATGCATCCAGCGGGTTCAGAGAAATAAGATTCTTCTTAATTTTTTAAACATGTATCATGTTCATAAGTGTCATTACCACTCTATCAAACATAAGAATTTTGAGTTCCCAATATCAATGATATTGCAAGACTCATTGTTACCTATGAGAACAATATCATCACTAAACTCCTTATAGGTGTTGAACCACTCCTTGTCTGGACGCATATAATATGAACACACTAAGTCAAGAATCCAAGCTTTGAAGAACACATCCTTCCCGTTGTGCACCGGTAGTACATGACACTGTAACTCCTCGACTTTTGGCTTGACCCTGACTTACTGCTTGAACTGGTGCCTCTACTCTTCTTTTCTACCCATTGCTTATACTTCGAATAATGTTTCTTCATGTGTCCCGACTGTTAGCAGAAAAGGAATCCATCGCCATCCTGTCCTCATTTGGATTTCCCCTTATACTTTTGTCTCCATTATGATTCTTCAACTTTCCCCTTTCATTGGTAATAAACCCTAATGACTCCTCCAACGGATTCGGTAAACCAAAGGTCATCATAACCTCTTTCATCTTAAAATTGTCTCATTTCCATAAAGGACCATTGTTACCAAATGGTCATAAGACCCTTGAAGTGAAGATACGAGCAATACCGCTTGGTCCTCTAACATTACTTCCAGACACCGAAGATCACTAACTATCTTGTTGAAGTTGTTCATATGTTATAGAATTTTAGTCCCTTCTTCATGCAGAGATTGTTAAATTGTTACTTTAAGTGTAATTTGTTAAATAATGACTTTATAATAAACAAGTTCTCTAGCTTCAATCATAAACTAGTTGCAAAAGTATCAAATATGACGTTATACATCATCTCGTCCTCTAAACAATGCTCTATCATACACTGCGCTCTTTAATCCATGACATCACATGCATCAACCGTAATGTCGGCTAGCCTTTTGTCCTTTACCACCAACGACCTTCAACAACCCCTCTTTAATAAGGATTCTTTTGACCCTTCTCTGTTACATTACCACCTCGAACTTAGTGCTATTAATCTTGATATTCGTCATCCCAAAATTATGAAATAGAGAACTTTTTCCCTTGTTACCTTTGCGAACCAACAATTTCAAAATATCCTAATCTATGAAGATAAGGAGCGGACTATTACCGTCACCTACCGTTAACCTAGATCAAAAAATTGAAATTCTTTCGGTTCCCTTAGTTATGATACCAATTTATGAGGAAAATATGAATCCCTACTTTACAAAACAAAGTACAAATTAACCAAACAATAGCAACCAAGAACACAAATACGCATATAACATGGTTTGACCTAGATCAACCTACTCCACGGGATGAGGGGGGCAATATATTGAATCAATGAAAGAAATTCTTATAAGGATTGCACAAACATATACTCTATTGTCAAACCCTACAATACAAGATCTACGACAATCTCTCTCCATATCTCTTAAGATTCCCTTGTGGATTCCTTGGCAAAATCATCAAGTCCCTTTCGCTTAAGAACTCTTAAGCACACCTTCAAACCTCCTAGTTCTCTTTCTAAAACCAAAGAAAACCCGTAAATAGGATTATGTCCCTTTCCCAAAGTCATAGCAATTTGAACCGTTGAAGCCAACTCTTTAGATTTGAACCGTTCCCAAATCCAACCTGAACCTAACGCACCGGTATACCGGTGGTATGCCGGCAAACTCTCTTTTCAATATACCTGCGGTCGGCATGCTGCCCTAATACACCTTCGCTCTTTCGAGCCCCTTATCGTTGTTTCGACTCCTCCCGAACTTCTCCGATCATCAGACGGTACCCACCGCTCCCCAGAATTGAACACGAACCATATACGACAAGAGAAACATCTTCTTCCAAGAACCATGCCTCAATTTAATCAGCATTTGCAAAATGCTACTATGTTACACAAATACACACTTTAGAGACTTAAAAGTTTGGGATTGTAAGCAAATTTGTGGTTCCTATAAGAACATATGCATCTACATTGAAGTTCTGAAACCAAACCTCTATTCAAACCATAAAACATTTATATCTCATATGCTCATTTGATATCTAATGAGTGTCACAAACTTTGAGAAAATCTTGCAATAAACATTACCTCAGTCATGTTACACAGGAAATTTGGGATCGTGGGTAGGGCTCTGCTTCCAACATGAACATATGCATCAACTTTGAGGTTCTGAAACCTAACCTCTATCTTGGGAAATTCCAGGTGAACCCTGAATAACAAAACAACAAAAGAAAGCATGATAATTAAAAAGATTGCAAATTGACGTTTATCGCAAAACATCCACTAAGAGACAGGCAACTATAATAAATAAAAGTTAAACTGACCAAAATCAGAAAGGAGGGAAATATAATTAAGACCACATCAATGATAGGATTAGAAGCTTGAACAGTAACATATTTTCACCATTCGAAACATGAGATTTGAGGGTTTGATTAGAACATCGCTAAGCAAAACATATTTAGTGAAAGTCTACAATTCTCATCCACATTTAATATTCCCTGCAATTTCTACAGAGATTATCAAACACGACACATACACACCAAAACACAGTAGGACACACCATAATTAGTTGTGTTGGTGTCAGTGTCGCCATATCTATAATGTGTCATGACGTGCCATTTTCATATTCGACTATCCTTGCAACTAGCTACATAGAAAAACTAGTTATAAAGATCAAAATCAAATAAACACGTGTACAGATCATGGTAAAGTTATGGAGCACAGCTATGTTGCACATATACAGACACGAATACGGGCACGATACGGAATCGGATACGAGCATTTTGTAATAGGTACAGAGGTAGTTAGAAAACATAGTAGAAAAGAATGGTAAATGAGTATATATATATATCAAGAACAATTCAATTATGACACAAATGTAGATATCAGATACTTCATTATCTCCGGTACAAGGCTTAATAAATCAGGGACGAAAGAGCAACAAAAAATGCACTTTTATATACATATTTTTAGAAAATTAAGTAACGAACAGAACACTTAATAGAAGTAGTACACCAAAGACCAAAAAAAAATTCTTAAAGATCTAGCAATAAAATATAATGAACTCTAATTCACAAACATCCCAGAGTAGAAAAGAATATGTCATCAACAACTTAACAACAATACACCAAATAAATCCAGAATTCCTAAAGTAATTTTTATCTGATAGTATATGAAAATGCACTCTAATCTACATATTTTGTGAATGTTTGCTAAGTATCATCCTCAACCGAATAAATATGCACAGAGTGAAGGAATTCATCTGGAAAAATAATAGTCATTATGATCAAGGAACCACTGAAACTCCAGACAAAGAAAAAGTGCCACGTCCATGTCAAATCTTGTTAGATAAGTATTGGACATGACATAGACACTCCAAATACACTAACACGTCAAAAAAAAAGCATCATGTCCTTGTCAAGGTCTGGTATTGTGCCGTGTGCCATATTCGGTGTCCATGCAATGCAGTATCAGATAGTTCACTCTCCAGTACTCATTTCTACTAACAAACATAACATTATTTAACAGAATAAGCACTCCAAAGAGCCATAAAAAAAAACATATTTACTATCACTAGAAAAAGAGTGGTGAGTCCGTGTCACGTCGTGTTGGACAAAGTATTGGACACGACATAACACCCCAAAATACACTAAGAAAAATATTAAAAAAAAAGTGTAACTGTCCTTTCACCGTCTTCCTACTGTGCTATGTGACATATTCATGTCCTTCCATCACAGCATCAAATAGTCCACTATTTACCAGGGCCAGCCCTGGCCCATGGCAGCCAGAGCGACAGCCCGGGCCTACCAACAAGGAGGGTCAAAAAAATCAGTTTAAACATAAATATATTAATAATCTTGTATTTAAAATAGAAATAGAATGTCTCATGGGTCACCTTAACACAAAACAATTGTGTTGTTGTTATTATATTAGACTTGCATACTAGAGGTACTTACACCAAATCTTGGTGGTAACATTTTCAAAACAAAATAATAAAAAATTTACTGGCATTCTACTATTACTGGATAAAGGCTCATCAAATACAGAAAGGGATCGAAGCTCACGCGTCGAATCTGTGTCGGATCCGTCGGAAGAGCTCCTCGGCGTCGGCGGAGTCGCGGAGGAGGCGGTCGACGACCGCCGTCCGCTCCCCGGATCCCATCCTCGAGACGTCGACCTCGGCGAAGTCCCCGGCGTTGTCCCGGAGGAAGCCGCGGCGGACGCGGGCTGCTGTGGGGAGGCGCTCGAGCGCGGCCCAGCGCAGCGCCTCCTCCCCGTCGTCCTCCTCGCGCTCCCTGAAGGAGCTCGACCTCGAGAACGCAGACTCTGACGAGGTCCACATCACCTCTCCCTCTTCTCCGAAACCCGAACCCTAATTCTGATGCGGTGGTGGCCGTGGGTGCGTGGATTTTAAATGGGGAAGTGGGTGATTGCTCCCAACGACCCCCAGTGCAGCACACTCTGGTTGTTGAGCTGTGCATTTATTTCTCTCTCTCTCTCTCTCTCTCTCTCTCTCTCTCTTCTTCTTCCTCTTCTTGAAAGAAGGTTTAAACGGTTGAGAAAGTGGGGTTTAAGATTTGCTTTAATAAACGAACGGTTTGTTGGGAAGACGGACGAAGGAAAAAATAGAAGCTCCACTTCTCCGTGGGGGCCCTTTTCTTCACGTGGCAAACTTCATTTGCCTCCTTTCTTTCTTTCTTTCTTTCTTTCCTTTCTGTTTTTATTTATATTTTTATGGGGCCCACAAAGGAGGTAAATTCAATCTCTCCCTCCCCACTCCTCAAATTTTTACGTCCTTTATCGTATTTAAAGACAAAATAATGTCATGTGCCTTACTATCACATCAAAGGTTTCATGAGCTGTCACAAGGTTAGGTTGTATCGGGCCTACTATCACATGAGAGCTGTAACTGTTGAAATTTTTCCTTTTTGGAAAGATTTTTACTCTCTCAAGAGTAGGAAAATACTTCACTTTGAAAAATATTTCAAGTGGATATCTATTCTACTATATAATATCAAAACTAGGCTTCACAGTAAAAAAATTTTGTTCCAAAAATACCCTTCATTACATTTCAATATGTATTAACGTTGATAAATGATAAGGATATCTAAGTAATTAAAAACAGTAATTAAATACGTATTAAATGTATGTATGCATGCATGAGGCAATTTGGGGAATGATAGTTAATAAAACAAAGATATGCATGCATGCAAAGTAGGCACATGAACCCAAGAGATAAGAGAAACCTTTCATATTTCCGTCATTTAGTTTCTCCCAACTTTCATGCTCCTGCCTATTATATTTTCACCTGTAATAAAATTAAGAAATTGTCGGTTGCTCTTTTAATAAACTAACTTTTTTTTCAAGTAATATGTACGTGCAACGCACGTGCGTATATACTAGTTTTAATATAAGACTAATTATAAGGACACTACACTTATTACTTGGGAGTAGTCCAATATAAATTTTTCCAAAATTACAAATTTGCCACTCTCAAAGTTACTTGGGGCTAGCCCACACCAAGGTATATAAGTGAAAAAAATTCTATTTTTTGCATTCCACCTAGACTTGAAGAAACCCTCATTCTCCAAGTCTAAACCTAAATTTGGAAATTGATAGTTGTGGTTGGAGGAGAATTTTACTTTGGTGATTGTCCAAGAAATATTCTTCCGGTATGTCTTCGACAACCTACGATGAATAAGTTTAGCGATTGTCAGAAAAAAATTAGTTTTTTTTTTACTATTGTAGGAACAATGCATGAAAATATGTTCGATGACGAAGTCGGATCCTCCAATCCATTAAATATGCACTCCGGACGTTCCGAAGAACATGTCGGTTGTTCCGAAGCACGTACGGTACGTAAAACGACAACCCTAATTCGACAGTCACGAGTAAGGACTGTAACAATTAGACAGTCCTATATAAATATAGAACTGTCAAATATTCTACAGTCCTATATAAATATAGGACTGTCATAAATTCGACAGTCCTATATAAAAGTAGGACTGTCATAATTTTGACAGTCCTATATTAAAATAGGACTATCAAAATAGTGACAGTCCTGGATAATTATATGAAGTTATTAATTTTTATATTATTTTATATTGGTTATAGGACCAACCTTGTTCAGATATTGTGGTACATCCTGCTGTTGGTGTTGATGTGGATGATATTTTCTCAATGGATATTCAATTTACAACCCAGAAAGAAGCATTAGAGTGGTGCAGAGAAGTTAGAAGACGACATAACGTAGTTATTGTCATTGCAAGATCCATCAGATCTCGGCCGGGCCGAAAATATCTTGAGCTGGGATGCAAAAGAGGAGGTGTGTTTAGGGAGCATCATAAAAAAAAGGGTGTTGTTGAAAAAGAAATCCCTAAGAAAAATGTTGGAACGAGAAAATGTGGTCCATTGAAGGTGTTGATTGTAAAAGTTGAAGATGTGAAGTGGATAATCGAAGTTAAGAATGGAAGACACAATCATCCTATTCCAGGGACACTTACGGGTCATGCCTACGTGGCACGGTTGAAGGAGGATGAGAGAAAGTTGGTTGAAGAATTGTTCCTTTCCGGAGTTGCACCGAAACAAATTTATTCTGCCGTGCGACAAAAAGAAGATGGGAACAAGTCTACCATGAGGACGATCTATAATAGTTTGGCCAGAGCGAAATATAATAGTATGAAAGGAAGAATGGCGATGCAGCAAGTATTGAAGTTGTTTGAGGAGCATCACTACGTGGAGTACCATAAAAGACATCCACAAACTGATGAACTCCTTTCGTTGTTTTGGGCTCATCCTGATTGCACTAACTTGGCTCGGCCCTTCGCAGACGTGTTGGTCCTTGATTGTACATATAAGACCAACAAGTTCAAGATGCCTCTTTTTCACGTTGTTGGGTTTACGTCTACGGAAAAAACATTTATAGTCACTTTTTATTTTATGAAGAGTGAGACAGTAGAGGATTACACATGGGCGTTGAGGAAACTATAATCCATTTACACAGGTTACAAAGAGCCCTCTGTTTTTGTTACTGACAGAGAATATGCGCTGATAAATGCTATAGATATTATATTTTCTCATACGCATAGACTACTATGCACTTGGCATATAAATCGAAATATCCAAGCTCAATGCAAGAGAAAATTTGAAAAAGTTGACGGTAAAATCGACATACTTCGCTTCGAAGAATTCTACAGTGATTGGAGTCTTGTATGGCGAGCAAGTACTACAGACAGCTACGACACAGCATGGTACATGTTTCAATAAAAGTGGAAGACGAGTAACCCGACATGCATATCTTATATCAAAGATACTTGGCTAGAACCACATAAAGAGCAATTTGTCTTAGCATGGACCAACATGGTGAAGCATTATGGCACAATCACTACGAATCGGGTCGAAGGAACACACTCAAGTTTAAAAAGATATCTACGGTCATCGGTCGGTAATTTTGTCTCTGTTTGGCAATCGATTCATTTGATGACTATTTCTACGGTGAACGATATTGTAGCATCATTTGAGATGAGCCTCAATATTGCAAAGCATGAATACAAGCAAGAACACCTCTTAGATGGTTTAACCCATGTGGTATCTCACAAGGCCTTGGGTTTATTGTTTGAGGAGATTCGTAGGTCGAAGTCGGTGGGTTATGATCCCGAGGTTTGCGGTTGTTCATATCGACATTCACTCAGACTTCCTTGTGCACATGAAATCACGAATATCGTCGTGAATCTATACCTATTCCAATAGATGTTGTTGATCAACGTTGGAGACAGCTGTCGATAATGCCGACGGTGGAAGTTCAAGATGATTTCTTTGCGTTGCCACAAGTGAAACTACTGCACGCAAGGTGGTGTGGCACATCAGAACAGGAGAAAAGATCCATTGAGGTTAAAATCCAAGAGATTGCGGTCTCGGCAATAACTCGATTGCAAGAGCCATCCGTTGTTCGAACTCCTAAGGGAAGACCACAGTCACGAAAGAGTAGAGCAAAAAAGAAGGAGGAGGAGTCAACTAAAAGAGATCCATCATTATTTGAACATATCGAACGCAGTTTGGAGGCAAAGTCCGTAATGGATCGGGGGGTATTTTCGCAAAAAAAGAGTAAGCTAACTATTCGAAGAGGGAAGAAACAAAAAACGATAGATGCAGTCACGGCGGAGGGTTTTGATAACTTTTCTGATTCTTATAGTCTATACATTGAAAATTTCCTACCTGAGATACGAAATTTCATTTGGTCTATTGTTGATGTTCCTAAGGATGGCCCTTTGTGGATACCATGCACTAGCACGACAACTAGGCTATTCAGTTGAAGCAGGATGGAGACAGGTTAGGAAAGAGTTGTACGAGGAGTTGGAGTCACGACTAGCCTTCTATAGCCAGATACTTGGCAAAAAAATTGTTGGAGATTTGTTGGCAGGCATACCTTGTACGGAAACAGTTACCGGACTAGACCATTACATGGATGTCCCGCCTGCTGCTTACGTATTCTCTAATAGGTATAAGTTACCTATTGTAATTATCTCACAAGGTATTAACAATATTTTTTTTCCATTGTGTGCCCCCCCAGCCGAACACCGAGTATCTAATCTATGTTGCATAGGGCTTGTCGGACAACACTTCGTCATCCCAAGGTTGATCGCTCATTCTCCTATTCCGCCACCTTCTACGCTTTGGTATAAACATGCACCAGAGGAAGCGATCACATGGACGACACCCTACAAGGATGCAATGGCTGCCTATAAGAAGATGATGAAGATGGAGGATCCAAAAATCATGTCGGACGACTACTTTGATATTCTAATCGATTGATACTGTATATTGAAATATATTTTGTCTTGATCCATGTATATTGATCCATGTATGTTTAACTGTATATTGAACTATATGTTGTATGTTGTGTGTATGTTGTGTACTAAAAGGAGTTATCTAATTGATACTAATAGATTTTGATTGTATATTGTGCATTGCTACTAATAACCTAGGACTGTCAATATGTCAAACTGCCAGGATACTAGGACTGTCAATATGTAACTTTAGGACTGTCACAATATTGACAGTCCTAGTATATACTAGGACTGTCAAAATTCTGACAGTCCTAAAGTTTATCCATTGTCTATAAGCACAGTTATATGTAACTTTAGGACTGTCAGAATTTTGACAGTCCTAGTGTATACTAGGACTGTCAAAATTCTGACAGTCCTAAAGTATACCCACTGTCTATAAGCACAGTTTTATGTAACTTTAGGACTGTCACAATGTTGACAGTCCTAGTGTATACTAGGACTGTCAAAATTCTGACAGTCCTAAAGTATACCCACTGTCTATAAGCACAGTTATATGTAACTTTAGGACTGTCACAATGTTGACAGTCCTAGTGTATACTAGGACTGTCAAAATTCCGACAGTCCTAAAGTTTACCCACTGTCTATAAGCACAGTTATATGTAACTTTAGGATTGTCATAATTTTGATAGTCCTAGTGAATACTAGGACTGTCCAAATTGTGACAGTCCTAAGCTTTACCCACTATCTCATATGTAAAATTAGCTCCACTGTCTGTACATTGGACAACTGTATGTATGCAGCTCAAATTGATAGTTTAAACTTTTATACAACTCAAATTCACTCAAAGTGTAAATAGTAGCAAATTCATTGAAAGTGTCAATAGTAGCAAATTCATTAAAAGTTATACAACTCAAAATCATAGTTTAAACTTTTATAACTCAAAATGATAGTTTAAACTTCATGCAGCCTCTTTATACGTTGCTCTCTATTTTCCAAGAAAGGAAAATCTTCAGCGTTGTCAATTTGTTGGAGTTCGTCATTGATTGCCATATAATTTGAACCCTGGCAACTAACGAGGCTTCTTCCCAACTTTTTCACTTTCCTTGCCTATTCATGAGAATTAAATTTTTTTGTTATAAACAGTTACAAATATCAAACTTAAAGTCTAGAACTTGACTCACCATCTTGACCAGTGCAGTATACAAGACCGATTTGGCAGGAAGATCTGAAGGTACACGCACAATATCCCCTCCGTGTTGGAACAAGGTAGGTAGTCCGACATCGGCGTAGTAGGCGAGGTAGTCATCGCTATACTCCGTCATATTAACTGCTGCTTGTCGTTCGGTATCCCTAATAACGTGGCATTGCCACTCGGTGAAGAAGGCCGATACCCAGTTGAACGCCGCAGGAATATATTTAGCAGTTTTGTACCGCGCGGAGGAGTTATCATTTTCAAAGTACGACTTGGGACAATTTGTACGTAGCCAAACTGACGGAGCACTCTATCCGGCATATAAGCCTCCTCGATTTTATGATAACTGATAAGACCGTGATATAAAGCGACTGGTTGCAATGGACGGATTATCTGTCGCAAATCACGGTATGGATCCCAAACAATCTGCACCGTATAAAATTTAGCATAACGTCATTTAGCATAACATAGTCAATTAATACCAATTAAGTACAAAATTAGGTCTAAATTCACCTCTTCTGTCGTCATATCTTCGAGTACATTCTGAAGGACGGCCAATGTATGAGAACGTTTGGCATCTTGCTTAGTTGGCTTCCATTGGCACATTCTAGGCAGGTTCTCGTCATACCCTCGATTCAGTTTCGTCCGCTGCAGGGTTGGAAAGTGCTCGTATATCCATGCCTTCACGTAACCAGGTTAAAAAAATATTAGTCCAAAAATAAACACAAAATTTAAATTTATGTATACAAGTTGACAAAGATATATCTATACATGGAGTAGAGTCTGGCATCCGGATATTGTCTTCGAACCCACGCGGGATGCCGCACCAAGCTCGCGGTAAAGGTATGCTAGTATACTGCCTCCCCAAGAAATTTCGTCCACCGTGTCAATGTTGTCCAAATTGAGGAGATATTTGGCATTTATGGACGTTCCAGACTTATCCGTAATGCCGACAGCCCCTAAGATGAACTGCATATATCCGTAGGCCACATTTTCGCTATTATCAATTTCGGGGGCCGGCTCAGCGAATATTTCCTCCAAATATTTTAGAGGCAGTTCGTAGGACTTCTTGAATTCTCGAAGACTAGTAAAACTAGTGGCATCAACTCCCAGACACCCTGATACATAATCTACAATATAGTCGTAAAAGTTGATGCTCGACTCATCAAAAGTTTGATTCATCATGACTCGACCATCAACCCTAAGTCCCAATATATAATGGACGTCATCAAGGGTAATCGTCAACTCCCCATTGGGTAGATAGAAAGTATTGGTTTCTGGATGCCACCGTTCTACAAATGCTGAAATTAGTGCATTATCCACCGTCGTATATGAGTAGCTACCCAAATATTGTAGACCGGTGGGACTGATTTTTGCCTTCATATCGTCTCCCAATAATTCATACCTCCATGTATTACATTTTTTCCCGTGGTTGATCACCGTCAACATGCGAGAACTCTCCTGAAAAGTAAACAATTGGATAAAATTATACCTCAATGTAAAATGTACTTATCTATAAATAATCGGATGAACTTTGAACTTACAACTATATATAAATTAATCATAACGTAATGTACTTACCGGATTGTTCCATATTTGGTATGCAATATGGTTTTCGATCGACGGTAACATAGAGCAACCATTTGGACGAGTGTCGACTGGACTATCTGGCTGCTCAGAAGGTCCTGAACCATCAGTAGTCCAATTTCTGGGAGTTTGTGGGAGACTCTCGATAGGACTATCTGCAGGCTGAGAAGGTCCTGAACCATCAGTAGGCCGATTTGGGACATTTGGCATGTCCTCATCGGGGGAGGAAGAAGAACCGAAAGAATTAGGAGGAGCACGTCTCTTTGAACGAGTGGCAGTCTTCTTCGTCAATCGACGTTTCCTCACTTCAGGGCGTGCCTCGGGCTCGCGGATAGTGACACCTGGTTCAATAGTACACGAAACAGTACGTTCCTTACGCATCGACGCAGTAGGGCGTCTTCTCATGATATTTACATCCACAGTGTCCTTCCGAGGGGCATGACTATAAGACAAAAAAATATTTTCTATTTTAACATCATAATTTAATTTAACATTCAGGACTGTAGAAAATTCTGCAGTCCTATAAGTATACATGACTATAGAATTTTCAACAGTCCTAATATTTTAGGACTATTGAAATGCCTACAGTCCTATATAAATTTAGGACTGTAGACAATTCGACAGTCCTTAATATAAATAGGACTGTTGATTTTCCTACAATCCTAAATCTATATAGGACTATAGGAAAATCTACAGTGCCGCCCGATACTGCTCGACAATGTTGACGATTCTCGACATTGTATGTCCTAAAATCGTGTTCGATCAACCAAGTGAACGTCTAAACTACATACTAAACTACATTCAGGACTTGTATGCCCTCATTTGAAGAATGGAAAGAAAATCACTCAAAATTTTCAAAATGCAATACAATTTTTAAAATTTTTGGACAATTTTGCAAATGCAATAGAACAAGGAGAATGATGATTTGTACCTTGATTCTTTCGAGACTTTGGAAGCCATCGACAAGGAGGAGGAGGAAGGGTCTCGGAGAACGGCCGGCGGGAGGGGGGAGAGCTCCGGTGGGGTGGGGTGGGTTTGGGAGTGTTTGGGATAAGGGTTTCAAAGTGGGCTAGTATGAGTAAACTAATGGGCTAGTGTGAGTAAACTTTGCTCATTAATGGGCTAGCCCCAATCTTGGGCTAGCCCCAAGTAATAATAGTAGTGCCCTTATAATTAGCCTAATATAATATCATATGGATGTTGAGAGATACACATAAAGTAGCGGCACAAGTGGGTATTATGTAAAATATTTTTCTAGTAGGATTAAGGCTAAACTTCTTAAGAAAGCATTTAGGCCATGTTGGATTCACGAAATCCTGGCATTCGGAAAGAAAAGTCATTTCTTTCCTACGTGGAAAAAGTTTTCCAAATGATTCACTTTCAGACTATAGGGAATTATTTTTTCTTCCAATTTTCTTGACATTTCCAAACCCAAGAAAGAAAATGGATAAAAATTGTAATTTTCCAAAAAAAAAAAGAAAAGGAACAAGAAATTGAGTTCATTTTATTTCCTCGAACCAAACGAGACCCTAGGGAGTTACTTTTCCTTCCAATTTTCTTGACCTTTCCAAACACAAGAAAGAAAAATGGATGGAAATTATAATTTTTCAAAGAAAAGAAAAGAACAAGAAATTGAGTTCATTTTTTTTCCTTTTCGCGAACCAAACGAGGCCTGCTTGGATTGAGGGTTAAGAGAGTTAAGTGAGAGGAAGTTAAGTGGACTGCGGGTTAAGAGAGTTAAGTAAGAGGAAGTTAAGTGAGATAAAAAAAATCATGCTTGATTTGAGGGTGGAGGTTTAGGAGGGGGGATTGAGGGTTAAGAGAGCTAAGTCAGAGGAAGTTAAGTGAGATGAAAAAATATCATGCTTGGTTTGAGGGTGGAGGTTTATGAGGGAGAATAATAGAGGGTTAAGTAAGGATTTGTTTAACCCTTTTTGTCAATTTTTTAACCCCCCAAATCGGAGGGTTAACGAGGGAAAAGTGAGGGGTTTTAATAACTATAGTATTTTTATTATTCTTTCCTCCACTCAAAATCTCAAATACAATCAAGAGTTATTAAACACACTCCACTTAACTCTCCATCCAATCCAAGCAAGATTATTTGTATTGACTTTCCTCCCCCTCACTTAACTCCCCCTCACTTAATCCCACTTAATCATGTTTATTTTTTTCCTCTATCCAAGCAGACCCGTATACTTTTTGTCACTCTTAAAAAATTTTCCTTAGAAGCTAAGCCTCGGACTCGGACTTTGGCTCAAGGGCGCAAAGTGGCACTTTGATGGCGCACTTAGCACGCCAGAATCGTCGCATAATGCTTGTGCGCATTTGTTGTACTCGTTCCTGCACGCGTCTCTGCGCGCGGGTGATGCACGCGGTCTCTGCGCACGGTGTTCTGCATAGGTGTGTAGGGACCGTTATTGGCGCAAGATAACGCTGATTGTGGAATTTAAACAGTTATGAAAAGATTGAGTCAATTATACATATTCGATTTTTATGGTTTAATTGATTCATATCTTTCCGTAATTAGTTTGGGTCAGAATTAGGGTTAGGATTTCATCCCAACTCTATAAATACTCTCTCCGTGCCTCCTTTAAGGACTGACTCTAAAATTGAGAGACATAAGAGAGTATAGTGTTGCGGCTGCCATTGGAGTCCAGGAGTTCGTGCGAGTCGATACAGAGGTGACGATGAGCGTTCCAGAAGTTCTCTTCAGAACTTGTTGATTCCTGATAGCAGATCATATGGGGCAAATATTGCTTCGAGCAATGGCGATCTTCATCACCCCAACAATCCCTTCCTCCTGTCTTATTCTACTTCTTAATACATCTAGTTGTAAACATTCTGTCCCTATGTTTATAAGGAAGAACGTATTTTGGTTCTTGAGTTTTATGATCCAGAAGAAGTTGTAATCGGCTACTATATATATATATATATATATATATATATATATATATATATATGAGGGATCAATATTTTTGATTTTTTTATCCCCAAATATCCCAATGTTATCAACCGTTGGATCTTGTTTAAGTCATCTAATCTTAACCATTTATTTGATTTGAACTATTTAATCAAATCAATGGTTAAGATTAGATGACTTCAACAAAATCCAACAGTTGATAACATTGAAATATTTGGGGATGCATAGTAGTATGGGATATATATATATATATATATATATATATATATATATATATATATATATATATATATACCCCACACACACACACACGTTGGAATCAAGGTAATAAGAGAGGAACTCTTTTGTGAATCTCTGATCTCGACTATAATTGTTGGATCATACAGAGACCAGACTGCAAAGTCACGCTATCTCAGTTTCTCCATTTATTAATCTACCTCGGGACTAAAAATATCAAAGCTGTCACACCCCGATCTCCCGCAGGTAATCGGCCGTCCCCATTGGGCGCGAATCACCACGCCAGCGCTACCGTGGGATGATCTTTCCATATCTGGGCGTGATATCGCACGAGCGTAAGCCGCTCTCGTACAAGGTCATGATCCGAATAGGCGGTAAGAGGTCTAAGCCACAGATTCACATAGATAGTCCGAGTGCAGCGGAATAAAAAATGCACAGGCGATTGTAACAAGTTCACAAAGTCGTCAATAGCGAAAACATTGAATAACACAAGTATAAAAGTAAAATAAGCTCTTTATTTATATTGAATAAGTGTTACAAGCGGTGCTTGGCCGAGATTACAAGTCGCTCAAGCCTCTCTCTCTGAAACAGTAAAAGCGTGCCAAGTGGCTATATTTGTAGAATGATACATAGGCGATGTTCCAATATTATGTCTTGTATATATGCTTCATTTTAGGACGCAACGCTCCAAAGCTCCAGAGTGAACTCCGCGTCTTAGCACATACAAAGGAGGCATCCGCACCGAAAGAGGTTTTCCCGCACCCTGTAAGCAAATTATTGGGTTATCAGTACATAAATGCATGGTGGGGAGGCTTCTCGTCCTCTCGACAAATCCAAACACGTTATATAGGTTCCGTGCACTATCTATTAAGTTATCTTTCTAATCTTGCCTTAGGATCAGTATCATGGCATATATGAAAAGCCTAACTCGTGTGGTAGTGCATCGTGCGATATAAAGTGTCACGCCTCAGTCCCAAAATACGTAGGACTAGGAATATGTAACACGCTCAGCCGTATGTATTCGAACTCCAATATGTGGAAACCGAATACACACGTACGATGTTCATGAATATTTAATCCACCAGTGGTCATATACTGTCACAACAAGTCACACACAATCTATATCTCATCCACAGCACAAATAATAAGTAGGAATAAAGAACTGAATAATCACTGAATATCAATGATGAGTATTTAGTCTGTTAGTTGGGTGGAAACAAATCCACTACAAAATGACTATACTGAAGTAGCAACAAAATCTTTAAATAGTGGCAATAATCACAGATACTCTTAGGGTAAGACTTCCTCAGTCAGGTACGTAGCGTCGGGTCCAGGATCGTACTCCTGCGGATACTCCTGCTCGTCCATATCTGGAAAGGGACCAGGTCCTCAGAGGGACATAACAAGATACATAGAAGCATGCCATAAAGTAAATACTGAATAAATAAAAGGGGGTGTGCTAACCATCTAAGTGAATGCAATTTGAGGATAACTTTGGTACGTATGAGTAGGCGTAGGCATAACATCCAACGTTCTCTATAGTGTGGTATCTGCAAAAATCATCAAGTAATGTCCAACACTCTAGGGAACGTGGTATCTGTAACGTCCATCATTCCGAAGAATGAGGTATCTATAAAATATATATGTCCGTATCACTCCGTCGAGTACGGTATCTACAATAGAGGGAGTGGGTGTCCCATACGCCTACTAGTCGTCCTCCCTACCCAATGCAAATGTACAAGTCGCGAATACTATGTGGACATCTCGTACAAAAATGCAAGTCTCTATAGAAATAAACAACTAAGCTAAATACCATTACATGTGTTGTTCACACCGATGGCCAGTTGAGTATGAGGCACGCGTCCCTATATGAACTCACTCTGTGACGTGTAATGATACGTGTTAAGGCCTGGGAGTCATACCAATAACTCTACAACTTTAGGTGGGTCTACTAGACACTAGGTCAAATACAAGTCCTAACGTCAACGCATTCGTTGAATGCACCCGAGTCTCTCTTGGACGCGCACAGTTATATAATATAAACATGCAATTAATAATTCAGAATTTAAACAGTACAACAAGGCAAGTATACTTGTCGGGCAAGAAATATGTATACTACACATCCCCGAACTGTGTTTATGGTTTGTGCAAGAAGAAGTGGGTTAGGATTTGGAAGAGTTGTAATATATAGGGATAAGAGGCGGTAGGGAAACTTAGGGATTAAGAATTACTGTTGCTGCTGCTTTTATTGGCTCTAGTTTCGGTTGTTCTTCCATTGGTTTAGGTTTCGGTTGAGGAGTTTTTAGTAACAACAGGTAAACAGGCGGTGGGGGATGAGTCATAAGAGAGGGTTGTTTTACGCGTGGTAAAAGGATTTAAGCGGTGGAAATGGGTTTACGCGCGGAGGTGGTTTTGCTACTGCTGCTGTTTATTTCTAACTTTACGCAGAGAAAGGACAAGCGGGTAGTGGGTTTAGGAGTTGGGGTTTGGGTTTTGGGTAGAGATCCAATAGGAATTTCTATTTAATTATATATATATATATATATATATATATATATATATATATATATATATATATATATATATATATATATATATATATATATATATATATATATATATATATACATATCTATATATAGAAAATTCTGTAAATAATTTTAGTGCATACGGTAAAGCCAACAACTGTCCAAAGGGTCTCCTATATGAAAATAGATTAGAAAAAAATTTATAAAGGCTCCATAAATCCTCTAATTGCCCAAACACCTCAAAATAAAATCTAATAAAATCTATTCCCTCTATTTAGCTCATAACTATAGGTTAAAATAATTTAATAAAAATAATTAATACGATTTTCAGAATTTGGGGTTTTACATTCTACCAAACTTATAAAAAATTTGTCCTCGAAATTAAAACTAAGCCACGGTAGAGAGTCAAGGATGGCATAAGGTATAAATTAACAAAGTAATTTTACACCTTGGTCTACGAATAGGTTCGGAAAATGCTTGCGCATGTCATCATCGCGCTTGTATGTAAATTCTCCTGGCGCGCCATGCTTCCATGCCACGCGAACCAAAGTAATAGACCGATTTCTCAATATTTTCTCACGATGATTAAGGATTCCCACGGTTTGCTCCTGATATGACAAGCTCGGCCAAATGGTGATTTCCAAATGATCGAGATCATGACTATTGTCTGTTACATTTCGCCTGAGTTGTGACATAGGGAATTCATCATGTACTCCCTCAAGTGAAGGTAGTAGCATAAATCGATATGCTACTTCTCCCACTCTTTTTAGTACGACAAATGGTCCAATATACCTTGGACCCAACTTGCCGCGTCCTCCGAATCAAATGGTGCCTCTGGTGGGTGAATAGAATATATCAAACTAGGAGCCTCGGTCATCAGCTCCTGTCGAATCTCTCCATTTGGAACATAAAGACGATCACCACATCGTAATGTCTCATCATTATGGGTGCGCAGTCCTGTCTGTTCTCCAGCCTCTGTTATTTCCTTTAATCTTTTGAATCTGGCGTCTGTAGGCAATGCTATCTTAAATCTTTGTACTAGTGATGATTGTACTTGCAAGTTGGCTAGTGTCCCGTCTGCTCCGGGTAATATTACTTCGATGCCAAGTTCTTGTAAGTCCTCCAATAATTCTCTGTGCTGTCAAGAAATAAATTGCTGGCCTCCGGCTTAACGCGTCTGCTACAACGTTAGCCTTGCCTGGGTGATAATGTAGCTCTATCTCGAAATTTTTCATCAATTCAAGCCATTGGCGTTGCCTCATATTTAATTTCTTCTGCGTGAAGACATACTTGAGGCTTTTATTGTCTGTATAGATCTCCACTCGTTTCCCATATAAGTAATGTCTCTATAGCTTTAAAGCAAACACAACGGCTGCAAGTTCCAAGTCATGAGTTGGATAATTCTTCTCATGTACTCGTAACTGTCTAGATGCTTATGCAATCACCTTGCCATGCTGCATCAATACGCATCCCAAGCCTTTTCCTGATCTTGATGGAATAGTTAATACTGGTGCTGTGGTCGGTCTCTTCTTCAACTCCTCGAAAGCGGCTTGACACTCGTCGGTCCATATGAATTCTTGATCCTTACATGTCAACCTAGTCATAGGTGCCGCTATCCATTCAAGAGTCAATCAATTATCCATCCAGGTAAAATCTATTTAGACCCCGGATAACAAAATGATACATTCTTCATCAAATCACTTGAGTTCTGAACTTGACCAAAGTTACGAGGCAAAATTTTTTATGCTGCCATAGTGATGCAGGTATCAGGAAGGTAATAAAATAAAATGTAGGTAGGTAGTGAAGGGTCATTCTAAAGGTAGCACAGTTTTAAACTAAAATCAACTATAATAATAGAGTTTGGTAATTTCCCAAGAAACAAATAGAAATGGCTACATAAATAATACACTTTTCGTGCTTATACCAAGCACGAGTTTTCGTCTTTCTGAAATAAGGGAAGATGAAAAACAATAATCAAGAGTTCAATAGGGAGGTAATAGATTAGAAGTGTGGGGATCAAGGCATTTTAATAAATTCAATGGGAACTGTCAAGGCAGTTGTGGATTAAAATTCTAATTTGGTAATTCTTATTCATGCCCGTATCAGTATAGTTATGTAACTGATATGATATGCTCAATCATATCTAGAGGGCAAGTACATTCGTCTACTAATCACTATATATCTCAATCCACGTAAAGTAGTTATATGAAGGGCAAACCGAGCGCACTATGGTTGATCAGACCGTAATACACTGATTCTGAAATGTATTTGTGTAGTACTCTAATAATACATATATAATGAACAAGCTTGATAAAGAATAAGCTTTGCAAAACCAGGCTATAATAGCAACATAAGTCAAGGTAGTACAGCAAATATAAGTACGCTAGATTATGATGAGAAAAATTATAAAATAATTCAAATTCACAAAAAAGATAAGACTCTATAATCTCTACAGTTGTCATACTAACTCCTTGTCTAAGTTGCTAGTTGACCAAATAGGGTTTGGCCTCCAAGTTCTACAGTCTAGATAAACACTATTGTCTTATGCCAGCCTATAGTAGGTGCCATTCAGTTATACTTCATCAATGGATCACAAGGACCATGTGATATTAGGTTGTGAGGTATACTACCCAACTTATAACAATAAACCAACACTGAAATTGTCTTGAGGGGATTCCACAAAATAATCTTGCACTTACAAATAAAGTAGAAACTCTTATTAGGGTACATAAGGAAAAGATCTTGGTACTCATTAAGGTCTCCTATTGCCTTATATAGGTAACAGTCATCTTAAGTCTTAGTCATAGTGCTCATGGAATAAAGGTGTCAACATTAAGAATAAAAGGGTTACTGGATCTCCAGTGAAATAGAATATAACTTGTATCGAGTTATGGATACAAATTACGGGATCGACGACTAAAGGGTAATGATCACAGTCTAAATGAATAACTCAGCTGTTAGGTTCTAACTACTAAGAACAAACTTAAAATTCAAGATTACAATTATAATTTTAGCAAACTATATATCCTAACATAGAATAAAATCACTCGGTCTATAATCAGGAGTGTCATGTAGCACGAGTTGAAAGATAAAGAAAAAAAGAACATAATTTAATCGTCGCACAATAGCGAGTGTTAAAGGTTTAGAGGAACAAGTCATAAAGATAGAAAGACTTTAGATAATGTCATGGTTTCTTGAGGGAAGGTGGTTGCTAATCTCTGTGTTGGAGGTATGATCAAGAGAAATATTTTAGTTATTCCCCTTGGCTTCTTAAGAAACTGTTATGCTAATATCAAGTCAAGAAGCTAAAGTTTGTAATACTCTAGTACTATCTTGTCATGAAAAGCTAAGTTAGTCCTAATATTCAACCTTGGATTCCTATTGGTTCCTTAATACTAGGATCAAACATTATGGCCAAACTTCTAACTAACTTTAGTAGTGTCTATACTACTCTCAAGTCATCCCTAATTATCATGGGATAATGGTCAATCCATCTAGATGTAACGCCCCGCTCCGCGCCGGCGTTATGTATCAAGGTGAGTGGGCAGAACTTCGTTCTCTGATTCTTGCACACCTTAATAATAACCTGAGTTTTTGCTTGCAATGTTTTCTTAAGAGAATGATAGAACCTGCCTTGCATGTTAATGAACAAACTCACCTAGCTTGTCTTTGAAACAATGCCTGCTTAACGAGAATCCTGAATCGCCTGCTTAGAGTGCATGAATATGTTCACTATCATCTATGCTTCGAGAGAACCATACTGTGCCTGAACGTGTTCAAGTGATAAGTCGGATTGCCCCGCAACAATGAGTGTATTCTGATGGTTCGTCTCGTCTGCATACTAGAGTTTATTTGATAGTGTTCCATGCATTCACACGCGGTCGGACAATGGCTATTGGTGGAGAGCTGAACTGTATGTGTCACGGCTGCTACCATGATAGTGCAAAGCAACTATGAGTCACAGCTGCCCCTAGCATCAGATAAAGAGTCATTGGTATGCTGTTCCACCAGCTGCCGATCCTGAGATACTCGGGGACCGCCCTGCATATAGCTAAGTTATTGTATTGGCTTGGATAGTGACTGCCCCTAAGAATGTGCATCATGTGTCTAGCTATGCATCTGACCCTCGAGTCGCACGAGACACGCTACGCACACCCTGAAACATGAACGGTTTGCTTGCTTGTATATTCAATATGAAACTCTGTTTCCAAACATGTTTCTAAACAAGTAAATCGACTCTGCTAGAACTGCATGAAACGAACCTAGGTAAAACTAGAAAGATCACTAGTAATGTAATATTTTATAACATGATTACTTAGTGCCTGTTTGAGTGAATGCTTGTTTCTGTTCAGTTGATTTATCTCACCAGTACTTGTATAAAGTGCTGACCCACCAACAGTTTACTTGTTCGCAGGTACTGGATCGTCCGAGGGAGCGATAGGCGTGCCACAGTCCTGAAGACCCGGAATCCTAGTTTCGATTGTTGCCCCGAGAATGCTATCGTATACGGGGGCATAATGTATGGAACGAACGTGTGCCTTTGCTAAAGGAAACCCAAGTTGCCTCGATTGTCCCGAACACTCAGTTGGCTAATGCATTGTATTGCAACAAGTCCCTTTTCGCTGCTTACTCGATTGATGCGATGATAGCCAACTATCAACTTAAACGATTGGCCTTGTACGGGCGCAACCCCAGGCCCGTGCGGCATCACGTCCCCCGAAAGCTCGAACGGGCCATTCGCTTGGCTCCCTTCCTCCCTCGCACCCGCGGGACGGGTGCGGTGATTCGCGTCCGGTGCGCCGAGGCACGGTGATACGTGTCCAGTTCGTTAATTCTCGGCCGCACGGGCGCGGGGCAGGGCGGAGCGGCGGCCCGGGCGGGACCGGGGCATGACAGAATGGTATCAGAGCGGAATCGATTCTCTGGCCCAAACCGTTGCTATGACTCTGAGATATTATCGATATGGTTTTGCAAAGAGCGTTCCATACAATAAGTCCATAGATATTCTCAAAGTGCAAAATGTTTCCTGAACTTGAATTGCTTGATTGTTTCGATTGAGTACGGCGAGGGACGGCACTATCGCTACTCGGGATATCGAGAAGTTTATCCTTGAAGTTTCAAGGACGAAACTTTTTGTTGGTTGGTAAGTATGTAACGCCCCGCTCCGCACCGGCGTTATGTATCAAGGTGAGTGGGCAGAACTTCGTTCTCTGATTCTTGCACGCCTTAATAATAACCTGAGTTTTTGCTTGCAATGTTTTCTTAAAAGAATGATAGAACCTGCCTTGCATGTTAATGAACGAACTCACCTAGCTTGTCTTTGAAACAATGCCTGCTTAACGAGAATCCTGAATCGCCTGCTTAGAGTGCATGAATATGTTCACTATCGTCTATGCTTCGAGAGAACCATACTGTGCCTGAACGTGTTCAAGTGATAAGTCGGATTGCCCCGCAACAATGAGTGTATTCTGATGGTTCGTCTCGTCTGCATACTAGAGTTTATTTGATAGTGTTCCATGCATTCGCACGCGGTCGGACAATGGCTATTGGTGGAGAGCTGAACTGCATGTGTCACGGCTGCTACCATGATAGTGCAAAGCAACCATGAGTCACAGCTGCCTCTAGCATCAGATAAAGAGTCATTGGTATGTAAATTACTCTGAATTATCAATAAAAAAGCATATTTTCTTCCTGCACTTGTGTTCAATTATCTGTGAATGTGTTTTCTAAATTATGTTTCAAAGTGGATTCCTATAACTGTAAGTTCTTGCCTTGTACGAGCGCAACTCCAGGCTCGTACGGCATCATGCCCCAGCGAGGATGAATCGGTTCCGTGAAGGATCCAGCGAGGACGATTGACCCTTTCGGGATCGGGGCGTGACAGCAGTGACTCGCACGCGGATAGCCGCTAAGCGAGGATGACTTATCTATATGAACACTGTCGCTGGCAAAGCCATTATGGATACTAGTCTTAAACAAGAGTAGTTTGCAACGAAAGTACAGTGGGTGCTACAAGCCATCTCATTTAGTACAGTAGACTATACAGTAAGTTCAGCCATGGAGCGGATGGTATGCAGCGAAAGAATGGTAGGTGCTGCATACTATCTCGTCCAGTACAGTTGGCTGAAACAGTGGAGTTCCATCCGGATCGGAGCGGCCCCAGTGCCCCGGAGACCGTCCGTAGAACTATGCCTCGTTTCCGAGTTGTCCGCGACATGCAGGTCAGGGTCAGGGTCAGTTTCCCCTTCACTAGATACTCGAGTACTGTAGAACAGGAGTACAGTGGTACAGTGGTACAGTAGAATAGTATAACAGTAGTACAGTAGTGCACGATTACAGGAGGTGCTTGAATCATGATTCTGTACAGTGATTAACTTGTCTTGATGCATTCCCCTGGTTCGGGGCTGCCTGGTGACCTAACGGTCCCGGATACTTGCAGGAACATTCAGGCACGGAACGACTACGTAGTAGTCTCCCGGGGTTTGGATGAAAACACGGTAACAATCAAGCAGACAAGCATGCGTTCTAAGGAACATAATTAGCACGTTTGCTCGGGCCCGAAGGTAGTCCGAGAGATAAAACCGTTAAGGGACTTAGCATGCGAGGGTCTGAACATAAGCAGTATTTCATTTCCATGTTCTAGCATAGCAATTCAGGTTGGGATTATTCCCTTAGCTAGGTGCGTTGGATTTATTAGCATGCAGGGGGTGATTCACCTAGCGACTAGCATAAACATTCCAGATTTTATGTGTGCTGGCTAAGCAAAGACAAGTTCACCGTAGCCACCCACCTTAGCGATGATTCGCCTCGGTAGAGCGATACGTCTGAGCGAGCCTCTGAAAGTCCAAGCCAGATTCCTTTAGGGACAAGTCTGGATATCCTTTGCTTCTTGATCGAGGCAAAGCAGGTCGGGACAGCTGCACGATTGCCGATTGAGACGGCAGTCCGCTTGAGTGAAACAGGGTGTTACATCCTACCCAACTTAGAAAAAGTCTCGTCCTCGAGACTTACTAAGGACAAGCAGTAATCTAGGGTTGAGGCAATCCTAGACAAGTCGTTTGTACTTGTTCATTTGGATCTTCACTTGCACAAGCTTCGAAATCAGCATATCGCTTAGACTGGATCGTGCGCACTTTCGAAGGTACCCTCTAGCGTGAACACGTCAACCAGCTCAGTGATAGCGAAGTCTTAGCACTCGAGTTTCACCTTTTCTAAGTCTTGGATGGTGCACTAATTCAAGGCGTCCCTCGAATAGATGCATTCAACCAAACTTAGGGTTAGTGAAAATCGGACAAGCTACTAGCGATACTCTCAAGGGTTCGCACAGGTTGGCACAAAGGCCACTCGCAGCATACAACCAGACAAGCAATCATATCATTCAAAACGTATTTTGAAAGTATTTAGACTTATTGTTGGAACATCCCATCGAGGCATTGAGAGAGAGCGTGCACATAACCCATGAACGAGCTTTCGAAACAGAGATATCGAATCGAAGTCCAAAGGCGTAGAAGCCAGGCTCTGATATCAACATGTCACGCCCCGATCTCCCGTAGGCTAATCGGCCGTTCCCGCTAGGCGGGAATCACCCTCGCCAGCGCTCCCGCGGAACGATCGCTTGATCCATCCGGGCGTGATGCCGCACGAGCGTGAACCGCATCCGTGCAAGGCCGTGATTCATTGGCTGGCGATAAGAGTTCTAAGCCACAGAGTCGCACAGATTGTCCGAGTGCAGCGAGTCATGAACGCATAGCGATTCGATAACAAGTTCTCTGAGTTAACAAATATAGCAGAAGCATTGAAACACAAGTTTGAAGTAAAGCAAGCTCTTTTTATTGACATAAACATGTGTTACAGGCGGCGTATAGCCGAGATTACAAGTCGCTCAAGCCTCTCTTTCTGAAACAGTAAAAGCGTGCCAAGTGGCTACAATTGTGGAATGATTGTAGAGACGATGCTCAGGCGATGTTCACAACTTATGTCTTGTATATGTGCTTCATTCCCGGACGTACCGTTGCTTCGGAGTGATGTCCACGCCTTAGCATGCACGTTGGAGGCGTCCGCACCGAACGAGGTTCTCCCGCACCCTGCATACAAACTGGTGGATTATCAGTACATTGAATGCACTGGTGGGGAAGCTACTCGCCCGCTCGACAAAACCAAACCGTAATACAGGTTCCGTGCACAACTATTAAGTTGTCTTTCTAATTGCCTTAGGATCAGTTTCATGCAAACATTGAATAGCTTAACGTGTCGGGCAGTGTGCCGTGTGATGTTAGAGGAAACACGGCGAGACTTACCAACTTACCATCTCCTTCCCTGTCCAAGGCAAACATTGAGGCAAACAGTATAAATTCGAGCAGAGGCATGTATAGACATTCAGGAGGCAAGCATATGCAAACAGGAGGGTCGTTTTAACATGATCGTTCAGGTGTTTAGTTGTTCTTGATGCGATGCAGTTGTAGTGCCTCAAATCTCGATCCGACCGGGATGTGCACTATATAATTGGGCTTGTGGCTAGTCCATCAGAGTAAGCTTAGATCTTCGGCATCTTATTGCCACGGACGAAATGCGATAATCCTTTCCAACTCATGGAAAGGCCTCTATTGAAACGAGTCCAATAGTTTTCGTGTTTGGTTGCTTGGTTTGCTTGATTGCCGCTTTGGGACTTGATTTGGTGTTGCTTTCGAGTTGCTTGGTTTTCGCTGTTGGTTTTATTGATTGAAGCTTGAATTTTGGAGAGTTCGGCAAGGAAGGATAGGCAAGAATTCTAACTCGGTGCTCGTGCTGTTGCAGGTCCACGTAACTGACGTTTGATCATCGCTAGGCGGGATTCCTTGTTTCAGCAACTTTTCCCTTAACCAGTGAGTGGTTTGGTCCCTTCTTTCCTACTTTTTCACGCCAACATCTCTAATGTTTCAAACGTTCACTCGATGATGCCCGGTTGGACGCCTAGGAAATGCTTAGCCACAATGCATGCCAGCCACTAAGAAAGGAACATGGGAATTGTAGACTAATTTTACTATATGCTTGCACACCTTATAAATTCAGTTGGTTGGAATGGGAATTTGGTTGTTGGTTACGGCCTGGTGCCTCGGGTAGAGTTTGGACCCATGGGATATCAAAATCGGAACACCGCATTGAGAAAATATGAACTGTTGCATAAGATATATATATTGCTGCTTTACTTCATCTGTTTAATTCGATGCATTGTGTGAGATATAAAATGTTCATGCATTTGCATGGTCTGTGACAACTTGTGCACAAGGTTTATCATTTCCTCGAAACGGCTTTCCGGGGCACTGGAACCGTATCGATCCGGAGGGAAATATTGATTCGTGTTTGTCACGATGCATTGTGGGACCTCCAGCGGGGCTTGCTACCCGGGCTGATAGGGCGCACCGTTAATGCTTGGAATATGTCCCTAAGGTGTCGATCACACCAATGACCGCATAGAATAGAACACATGCTAATTTATTGTCTTGTGCAGATGGTAAGTATACTTGTGTTTCGTTGCAGGGAAGGTGTGCATCGGTTGAGTAAGCAATCGATGCACTAGTTGGATTCAATGCTATTTTCATTTATATCAAAACATGCAACTGATATGAATTGAATTCACTTGCTTCTTTATAGAAGTAATCTTAATGCATGCTCGCCCCTAATAAGCTAGTGTCGATTTAGTCGAGTGGGATTCATCCCGCTCACCAGTACAAGTTGAGTACTGACCCACGTTGTGGGCAACTATTTCAGGCACTCAGACGGTGCAACGCTAGTGGATAGACGAAGAGGCATTAGGAGCACCTCTATTTTGAAGTATAGTTGAAGTCAGATCATTTTGGAGGCTTGGACTTTCAACCTATACAAGGGCGTAATGTATGGACGACGGGGACTATCTGATGGAGCGCGCCCTGCATTTTAAGTTATCTTTTCTAATGTAATTCAAGTAGCCGAGAAGGCGCATCAATGTAGACTCTATGTAAATTACTCTGAATTATTAATGAAAAAGCATATTTTCTTCCTGCACTTGTGTTCAATTATCTGTGAATGTATTTTCTAAATTATGTTTCAAAGTGGATTCCTATAACTGTAAGTTCTTGCCTTGTACGAGCGCAACTCCAGGTTCGTACGGCATCACGCCCCAGCGAGGATGAATCGGTTCCGTGAAGGATCCAGCGAGGACGATTGACCCTTTAGGGATCGGGGCGTGACATATTGGTATCAGAGCTTAGGCTTTACATCCTTGGGATTTCAAAAAGATTATAAAGGAGTTTGATGCGCCTCTCGGTTGAGTTGCATTCGGTGTCCGCTGCATGAGATGAGTCGCCTATACAATGAGCCCATAGATACAAAAATCTATCGTTTTTGAGGTGTTAACAAGCTATTCTCTTTTGTAGCAATGGCTAAGAAAAATACTGCCGCTGCAAGCAGTGCTCAGCCCGTCCAGAACGATCCGGCAAGTTCTGGAGAATCCGGAGGAGCGGGTTCAATGGATATGTCCGAACGACTTATGCATCTCATAGAGGTGCAGCAACAACAAGCCATTTCTCAACAGGCACAGTTGGCTTCTCAACAAAAGCAGATGGATACCATGATGCAACTAATTGCATCCTTGGTACCCAACAACGGGGGAGCCACGGTGACGCCTGCTGCACCGCCGGCTGTGGCGGTAGAGGATGAGTCCGAAGAAACACAGCATCCAGCAAGGAACACCTGCCGTGCGGCAGAATTCACTAAGATGCATCCACCAATGTTCAACGGACGAGCAGAACCGGACGTGGTGATAGGATGGATTGCAAAGATGGAGGGACTCTTCAATCTGGTCGGCATTAGGGGATCCAAAAGAGTGGCCTGTGCATCAGTTCAACTGGAGCTGCGTGCGCATGATTGGTGGGAAGCCACTAAGCAAGGAATTTATGATGCCAATCCCAACTGCAAAATTACCTGGGAAATGTTCAAATCTGCCTTCATTGAACAATATATTCTCCGGTCTGTGCGGCAACAAAAAGAAGACGACTTCAGCAATCTGGTGCAAGGAAGTATGTCTGTCGACGATTATGACTCGACGTTCGCTAAGCTGGCTAAATTTGCTGGGCACTTCTTGCCTAACCAGCAGGCGTGGTGCTACCGCTTCCAGAAGGGTTTGAATGATGATTTGCGTAGGGACGTCATCAACCAGAAGTGTCAGACATACAGGAAATATTATGAAGCTGCCCTGAACAGCGAGCGGATCTTTGGGCGCTGTCCACCAAAGGCCGATGTGCAAACCTCCCGTACCAACAATAATAAGCGGCCTCAGGAAATGGGAGGGTCTGGAGCACAAAAGCGTCTTCATACATCTAAGCATAGGGGCCCGTCCCGTGCACCATACTGCAACAGGTACGGCAGATTAGGGCATCGAGTGGAGGAATGCCGAGTTACTGGGTGTTTTAAATGTGGTCGTCTGGACCACAAGCATTTCAACTGCCGTGAGGCAAAACCGAATCAGCACAACGGGAATCACAATAATGGGAATCATAACAATGGGAATCAGCACCACAGGAATCAGAACCACGGGAATCACAACAGGGGGCCTCCAGCAAGTGATGCCAATGCTGTGGCGTTGAACCCACGACGCCAGGGTGCTCAAGGACGAGTCTATGCACTGACTCGGGACGAAGCATCCGTCTCTGAAACTGTCGTGACAGGTACATTACTTTTCAGAGATTTGCCCGCTAGAGTCTTATTCGATTCAGGTGCTACGCATAGTTTCATATCTGCTGATTTTACTATTGAGCATAAATTAGCTTCTACTCCCTTAAATATGAATCTTTGCGTAAGCACACCTTCGGGAGTCGACATGCCCGCCCATGCGATCTGTAAGGATGGTTATATTTGCATCGGAGGCAGGAAGCTTTCCTTAGATGTCATTGTATTAGACATTAAGGATTACGATATTATTCTCGGGATGGATTGGTTGGGTGCTTGTCATGCAACAATTGAGTGCGCGGAGAAGCGAGTCGTATTCCGTCTACCCGGCGAGGCAGACTTTTACTATTCGTGCAGCGCTGCACTAAAGACGGCAATGATGATATCAGCAATTTCGGCTAGGCGTATGCTGCATTCGGGTTGTGAAGGGTACTTAGCTTCAGTTCGAGACACCCGGCAGGGAAGTGCAAATACAGCTCAGGCTGATGTTATAGCAGATTTCCTCGACGTGTTCCCGGACGAGCTGCCTGGAATGCCTCCTGATCGTGAGATCGAATTCAGCATCGACACATTTCCGGATGCGCGACCGATATCGAAGGCACCTTATCGAATGGCCCCAGCAGAGCTGAAGGAACTTAAGATTCAGTTACAAGATCTGTTGGACCGAGGATACATTCGTCCAAGCGTTTCTCCATGGGGCGCTCCGGTGCTGTTCGTGAAGAAAAAGGATGGATCCATGCGGCTATGTATTGACTACCGAGGACTAAATAAGGCGACCGTACGAAACCAGTACCCATTGCCAAGGATAGATGACTTGTTTGATCAGCTGCAAGGTGCAACAGTTTTCTCTAAAATTGATCTCAGGTCAGGGTACCACCAGTTGAAAATCAAACCAGATGATGTTTAAAAATCTGCATTCAGGACCCGTTACGGACACTACGAATTTCTTGTGATGTCGTTCGGTTTGACGAACGCCCCTGCAGCTTTCATGGATCTGATGAACCGCGTGTTTCGGCCGTACGTAGACAAGTTTGTGGTCGTGTTCATCGACGACATTCTAATATATTCCAAGAACGAGGCAGAACACAAGGAACACCTAAAGATCGTGCTGCAGACATTACGAGAGCATCAGTTGTACGCTAAGCTCAGCAAGTGTGAGTTCTGGTTGAACAGCGTGGCATTTCTGGGTCATGTTGTCTCGGCAGAGGGCATCGCCGTAGACCCAAAGAAAATAGAGGCAGTGGTGGATTGGAAGCAACCTACATCAGCCAGCGAAGTACGAAGCTTTCTGGGCCTAGCGGGATACTACCGTAGGTTCGTGAAGGATTTTTCTAAACTGGCCTCGCCTTTGACTCGCCTCACTCAAAAAGGGATTGTATACAAATAGAGTGATGACTGCGAAGCCAGCTTTCAAGAACTTAAGCAGCGTCTTGTTTCAGCTCCGATCCTTGCTCTTCCAGATGGGGTAGAGGAGTTTCAGATATACAGTGACGCCTCGGGACTTGGTTTGGGATGTGTGCTCATGCAGAGGGATAAGGTAATATCGTACGCCTCCAGGCAACTGAAGCCGCACGAGAAAAACTACCCGACGCACGACTTGGAATTGGCGGAAATTGTATTTGCACTGAAGTTATGGAGGCATTATCTTTATGGTGTTACTTGTAAAATCTTCACAGATCACAAGAGCCTCAAGTATCTATTCACACAACGAGAACTGAACCTCCGACAGCGGCGTTGGCTAAAACTGATTAAGGACTACGATTTGACGATCGCTTACACACCGGGCAAGGGAAACATCGTTGCTGATGCTCTGAGTCGGAAGTATGTGGGCTCGTTATCCATAAACAACCATTTACTTCGAGATCTTGAGGCGATGGGCATCGAGCTCCGTGTTCAGCATCAAGGAGTGCAGCTGGCATCACTCCATCTTGAACCAAGTCTGCGTGATAGAATCAAATCAGCTCAGGAGGGCGATCAGTTCCTAGCGAAGGCACGCGGACTAATTTCGGCGGAGAAGACGTCTGACTTTGTGGCAGGCGAAGATGGGACCTTATAAATGAAAGGAAAGATATGTGTTCCTAGCGACCCAGAACTCCGAAGGGAAATTATGGCGGAAGCACACTATGCGAAGTATTCCTTGCATCCGGGGAGCACTAAGATGTATATGGACTTACGCAGAACCTTCTGGTGGCAAGGTATGAAGCGGGATGTGGCGACCTTTGTGTCACAGTGCATGGCCTGTCAACAGGTGAAAGCTGAACATCAGAGGCCCGGCGGGGAGCTGCAGAACCTCGCTATTCCTGAGTGGAAATGGGACAAAATCACTATGGATTTCATTGTGGGATTTCCGAAGACGCCGTGGGGGCATGATGCGATTTGGGTCATAGTTGATCGTTTGACCAAATCAGCCCACTTCCTGCCTATAAAAATTACTTGGAGCGTCGATCGGTTAGCACAAATTTACATAGACGAGATTGTTCGATTACACGGAGTACCTGCCTCAATCGTCTATGACCGTGACGGACGCTTCTTATCTCATTTTTGGACAAGCCTACAGTCTGCTTTGGGAACCAAGCTACAGTTCAGTACTGCATACCACCCCCGGACTGATGGACAGACGAAAAGGACAAATCAGATACTTGAAGATATGTTACGGCTGTGTGCAATCGATTTGAAGACTAGTTGGGACACGCATCTCACGTTGGCGGAGTTTGCGTACAACAACAGCTACCAATCGAGCATCCAGATGGCACCGTACGAAGCACTTTATGGGCGCAAGTGTCGATCTCCAATTTGTTGGGACGAAGTCGGCGAGCGGCAAGTACTCGGGCCAGAGCTGGTAGAACAGGCAGTTGAGAAAGTTCGCTTGATTCGGGAAAGACTTCGCACGGCGCAGAGCCGACAGAAAAGTTATGCCGATGCTCATCGTAGACCTTTGGAGTTCATGGTCGGGGATCATGTATTCTTAAAAGTGACGCCGATGCGTGGGGTGATGTATTTCGGCGTGAAGGGCAAACTAAGTCCCAGGTTTGTCGGCCCCTTCGAGATTCTGGAACGAGTGGCAGCTGTGGCATACCGGATTGTACTACCTCCCGTCTTGGCTGAAGTGCATGACGTATTCCATGTTTCTCAACTGCGGAAGTATGTGCATGACCCGATTCATGTGGTTAGCTTCGAACAATTGGAACTGCGCACAGATTTATCATACTCAGAAGAACCGGTGCAGATTCTGGATCGTAAGGAAAAAGTACTTCGCAACCGTACGATGTCCTTGGTTCGCGTGCTGTGGCGGAACCATTCAGTTGGAGAATCAACCTGGGAAATGGAATAGGAGATGAAGGAGAAATATCCTTCGTTGTTCACTCAGTCGGAGGTAGGGCCTTGTTCTTAAGTTTCGGGACGAAACTTTTTCTTAGTGGTATATTATGTAGTGCCTCAAATCCCGATCCGACCGGGATGTGCACTATATAATTGGGCTTGTGGCTAGTCCGTCAGAGTATGCTTAGATCTTCGGCATCTTATTGCCATGGACGAAATGCGATGATCCTTTCCAACTCATGGAAAGGCCTCTATTGAAACGAGTCCAATAGTTTTCGTGTTTGGTTGCTTGGTTTGCTTGATTGCCGCTTTGGGACTTGATTTGGTGTTGCTTTCGAGTTGCTTGGTTTTCGCTGTTGGTTTTATTGATTGGAGCTTGAATTTTGGGGAGTTCGGCAAGGAAGGATAGGCAAGAATTCTAACTCGGTGCTCGTGCTGTTGCAGGTCCGCGTAACTGACTTTTGATCGTCGCTAGGCGGGATTCCTTGTTTCAGCAACTTTTCCCTTAACCAGTGAGTGGTTTGGTCCCTTCTTTCCTACTTCTTCACGCCAACATCTCTAATGTTTCAAACGTTCACTCGATGATGCCCGGTTGGACGCCTAGGAAATGCTTAGCCACAATGCATGCCAGCCACTAAGAAAGGAACATGGGAATTGTAGACTAATTTTACTATATGCTTGCACACCTTATAAATTCAGTTGGTTGGAATGGGAATTTGGTTGTTGGTTACGGCCTGGTGCCTCGGGTAGAGTTTGGACCCATGGGATATCAAAATCGGAACACCGCATTGAGAAAATATGAACTGTTGCATAAGATATATATATTGCTGCTTTACTTCATCTGTTTAATTCGATGCATTGTGTGAGATATAAAATGTTCATGCATTTGCATAGTCTGGGACAACTTGTGCACAAGGTTTATCATTTCCTCGAAACGGCTTTCCGGGGCACTGGAACCGTATCGATCCGGAGGGAAATATTGATTCGTGTTCGTCACGATGCATTGTGGGACCTCCAGCGAGGCTTGCTACCCGGGCTGATAGGGCGCGCCGTTAATGCTTGGAATATGTCCCTCAGGTGTCGATCACACCAATGACCGCATAGAATAGAACACATGTTAATTTATTGTCTTGTGCAGATGGTAAGTATACTTGTGTTTCGTTGCAGGGAAGGTGTGCATCGGTTGAGTAAGCAATCGATGCACTGGTTGGATTCAATGCTATTTTCATTTATATCAAAACATACAACTGATATGAATTGAATTCACTTGCTTCTTTATAGAAGTAATCTTAATGCATGCTCGCCCCTAATAAGCTAGTGTCGATTTAGTCGAGTGGGATTCATCCCGCTCACCAGTACAAGTTGAGTACTGACCCACGTTGTGGGCAACTATTTCAGGCACTCAGACGGTGCAACGCTAGTGGATAGACGAAGAGGCGTTAGGAGCACCTCTATTTTGAAGTATAGTTGAAGTCAGATCATTTTGGAGGCTTGGACTTTCAACCTATATAAGGGCGTAATGTATGGACGACGGGGACTATCTGATGGAGCGCGCCCTGCATTTTGAGTTATCTTTTCTAATGTAATTCAAGTAGCCGAGAAGGCGCATCAATGTAGACTCTATGTAAATTACTCTGAATTATCAATGAAAAAGCATATTTTCTTCCTGCACTTGTGTTCAATTATCTGTGAATATGTTTTCTAAATTATGTTTCAAAGTGGATTCCTATAACTGTAAGTTCTTGCCTTGTACGAGCGCAACTCCAGGCTCGTACGGCATCACGCCCCAGCAAGGACGAATCGGTTCCGTGAAGGATCCAGCGAGGACGATTGACCCTTTCGGGATCGGGGCGTGACAGCAGTGACTCGCACGCGGATAGCCGCTAAGCGAGGATGACTTATCTATATGAACACGGTCGCTGGCAAAGCCATTATGGACACTAGTCTTAAACGAGAGTAGTTTGCAACGAAAGTACAGTGGGTGCTACAAGCCATCTCGTTTAGTACAGTAGACTATACAGTAAGTTCAGCCATGGAGCGGATGGTATGCATCGAAAGAACGGTAGGTGCTGCACACTATCTCGTCCAGTACAGTTGGCTGAAACAGTGGAGTTCCATCCGGATCGGAGCGGCCCCAGTGCCCCAGAGACCGTCCGTGGAACTATGCCTCGTTTCCGAGTTGTCCGCGACATGCAGCTCAAGACGTCATCCCTCTAGGCCTCTGAGCCGAAGGAGATTCGAAGACCTCCTCAGGAACACTGAAGCTGGGGTATTCCAAAACACCCGTGCAAGGTCACAACAACCAGCTTCGTACTCGTCTGATTTCGACGCTGGGGGTCGCCAATCTCCCAGATCAGACGCTGAGAGTATAGAGTCGACTTCTGCAGCAACCTATACTAATCCTTCGATGACACCCAGGGAAATGGGAGTTTACGCCGTTGAAGATAAACGCGAGGAAGCTTCGCCGTCAGGAAACACGGAACAACGCATCACCGTGCTGGAGACATCTCTGAAACAAATGTAATCCATGATGGAGAACATGCACCAAATGATGCTAACTCGGCACGCAGCTGCCATGGCTCAAGCGTCAGTCCCGCCAACTCAGATACGTGTGGGGGTGGACTTACCACCATCCAACCCGAGCCAAGAGCCTGCTCTAGATCAAGAGTCAGTAGTTCCTTCGCTTCCTCACTCGGAGAATATATTACCTCCCGTTGGAGTCACGATGCAACCAACTCCGTGCTACACCGTAGTCTCGCTTCCAACTAAAAATTCGATGAAGGCAGTACGGGAGTTGAAAGCCTAGTTCGACGCCTTGAAGCACAAAGATCAGCTCAAGAAACTGGGAATTAACCAGCCTTACCCAGCTATCTGGAAAGAAGTCCCTTTTCCTTCGAGGTACAAACCTCAGACTATGGCTCTGTTCGAGGAAAAAACATCACCAAGTCAGTACATGAACTATTTCAGTATGATGACGGTGTTGCTACAAGGGAACGACGCCCTCCTCACTCGGGTGTTCAAAGGCTGCCTCTCAGGAGTAGCCTATCAGTGGTACCGTAGCTTGGCGGACAACTGCATTACTTCCTTCGAGGACTTCAAAGCTTTATTCTTCACGCGATTCTACGAGGGTGGAATGGACATGTCTATGTCCTCTCTCATCGAAGTCAAGCAGAGGGAAAAGGAGGACGTTCGCACCTTCGTCGAACGTTTTCGTCAGGCCACCTTACAGATGCCTCCAGGAGTTCCAGACTCTGCGTTAGTAGACATTTGTAGGAAGAACCTCCTTTCCGTAGTCTCGGTGTTTACAGGACCATATCAGTTCCATGATTGGCCCTCGTTCATCATCTCAGCAGTGGCCGCCGAAGACAACAGTCACAAGACGCGCGATAATGGCATTATGATCTCCGCCTTTGATAGAGGCAATAAGTCATCTCCCAATAGCGACCATCCTCGTAGCTCCAAGGGAAAAGAAGCTCTGGCGGTCAATATGTCCAGACAAAAGACTGCAGCGACCACGCAGACGAGACCCGGAACTTCCAGGCCCGTCGAAGTCTACTCTTTTGACGACGATAATATCCCAAGTATATTCGAGTGTCTCGTCAAGAGTGGCAAGATCACCCTTCCGGAGCTAAGGTGGCCCCAAGAAGTCGGCAGTACTGATGACCCCAAATACTGTATCTTCCACAGATACGTACACCACCCAACGAAGGCGTGTTACATACTGAAAAAGAAGATCCAGGGGTTAATCGATGCTAAGGCCATCACTCTGCATAATACCGAGAAGACGGTCACGGCCAACATGATCTCTCTACGGTTTGGCGATCTGCATTCCCTAAAGGTCTCGGACGGCATCACGCCCATTTCCTGGACCACGATGAACATCGTCAATCTCCCTCCAGCTAGGGGTCAAAATCATGACCTGGTATCCCTAACCACCCAGCAGGGCGAGATTATGTGGGTTCATCCGGATTTGGTGTCAGAGCTCGAGGAGGAGACTAAAGTTACTAAAGCTACGTCTAGAAAAAGCTCCAAATGCAAACTATGCCATATGGTCGCAACTCCTTCGCCATCAGACGAAGACGAGGTATTTGCTGCAACCCGTTCAGGGAAAGCCTACCTCAACGAATACGGAGCAAGTCAGGAAGATGCGCCGGCAGACGCTTTGGCTGCCAAACTTTCAGGACCAGGCCCTGTCGTACCAGATGCCAGCCCTTCAAAACCGACTCCGGCGGACAAGGGGAAGCAAAGAGAAGTGCGCTTTGATAAACCTATGAAAAACATTCCAAACAAAGGTTTTGAGAAGCCCTACAACTTTGACATCCTGGCCCAACTAGCTAATACACCAGCCAGGCTCTCCATCTTTGATCTACTCAGGTTCTCCCAAGACACTCGTCTAGCCCTGAGTGAAGTGCTGATACAGGCGAAAGCATGCTTAACCCAGCTCAAGTCCCCCGACGAAGAACCAGTGGCGTGTCCTCAATGCCATAATGTGATGGAGGTGGTCCCAAATATCACTTTCATCCAAGACGACATGTTGTTAAAATATAACAGGCATGACAGGCCCCTCTATTACACCGGGTACATCGGTTCCATGGAGGTCAATCGGATTCACATACATCCGGGATCATCGATCAGCATCATCCCTCACAGTCTGCTCAGACCATTGAGGATTCCTACCAGTGAACTGGCTTATACCTCCACTACGATCGTGGGTTTCAACGCCGGAAGAAGTAAGCCGTTAGAGAAGATTCGCCTAAGGATCCAGATTGGCAACCTCAGATTGGTGGCCACGTGTTACATCATCGATTCAGAGGTGTCCTACAATATTTTGCTGGGAAGACCGTGGATCCACGACCACAATATCGTTCCTTCAACTCTATATCAATGTCTTAAATATGTAGACCCCCAAGGAACGGTACAAACGGAGGTTGCCGACCTAAACCCGTTTAAAGGAGTAGAATCCTACTATTCCGATGCCGTGTTGTACTCTCAAGACCACACGGAAGAAGTATCGGGCGAGACGGAGAAGGAATCCCACCGGGAGCCAGGAGAACCCTCTGCCGCACTACCGCTGTCAATCAGAGTGAAAGGGCGAACCACTCGTCCAGAAGCCATGGAGCCTATGGCTATTCACCTGAACAAATCCAGGTCAGGAAAAGGGAGCGATCCTCTAGCAGTCACTCCGAACCAGAAGCCTCCACCTTTGGTCATCAACCTTCGGCGCAACGAGCAGCCGACCGATGTAAATGCGACCAGGAATGGAGTTCTAGATGATAATAAACATCCTCTTTTCCAGTACGTTAACGCTCAAATTCTAAATCAGGAATCCACTCCCCGTGATGAGGTAGAACCCATAGCACGAAAATTCTTGGAAGTTATGAACTCCTACCGTCCGTATGTCTGGAAAGTAGCGTCATCATCCAACGTCGTCACGACATATGGACCACAGGAGGATTCTATCTTCATTGTCCCGTCTACCGACAGCAGCCAGCGTTCAATAGTCTTCGAACGCATGCGCAATCAACCGGCTATCCAGGAAGATCCTTTCGATGACGATACTAGAAAAATGCAGGTTCACCGATACAGCCCGCAAGCGTTGAGGATCATGCAAAACATGGGCTATGACTTGGAGCGGAAGCCAGGACTCAACCACGGAAGAGGCAGACGAACGCCGCTGCGCGACGACCCCTACTATCAACGAACTCATTTCGGGTTGGGATATGCCACCTCCTCTAAGTCAGACGAGGATATCTTTTCCTCCTCCCAGAACGGCTCGTTGCCCTCCGACTCACCTGATAATCTCGAACAAACACTATCAGTGAATATGGTAGTGGCAGATCCCTTTGAATCAGATGAACAGGATCCTGAGCCATTTGAGAATGACTCTTGGGCCCAACAAATGGATATGCAGTGGGAATTCCGCTTCGAGCAGAGGGAACCTCCCACCAAAGACGAAGTTATCTAGGTTGATGTTGGGGGTGAACTTTCGCCAAAGCCGATATTCATCAGTAACAATCTTTCCCCAGCTGAAAGGGAAGAAGTTATCCGGCTGATAAAAGAATATATCGATGTCTTTGCGTGGAATTATGAGGACATGCCTGGCCTTGACCCGAAGGTGGCCACTCATAAACTCAATATATTGACCGACACGAAGCCTATGAAGCAGCACCAACGCCGGTTCTGCCCAGACATGATGGATGCCATCGAAGCTGAAGTCAAGAAATTGATAGCCTGTGGTTTCATCCGGGAAGAACAACATCTCGATTGGGTCGCCAACGTTGTCCCAGTCATGAAGAAAAATAGGAAAATACGTATCTGCATCGATTACCGAGATCTGAATGTAGCCTGTCCCAAGGATGAGTTCTCTCTTCCCATTACGGACATCATGATCGACAACACCTGCGGTTTTGAATGCATGTCTTTCATGGATGGATTCTCAGGATATAATCAGATCAAGATGCATCCTGAAGACGAGAAGCACACTGCCTTCCGGACCCCGTTGGGAGTATATTGCTATACGGTCATACCCTTCGGATTAAAAAATGCCGGGGCTACATACCAACGAGCTATGAGTAGCATATTTCATGAACATTTACGCAAATACAGTAGAATGTTACGTGGACGACATAGCCATCAAGAGCCGCCTCAAAAATGATCACATTCAAGACTTGAAGACGGTATTCGAGTTAATGTGCCAACATCAACTCAAGATGAACCCTACGAAGTCCTTCCTGGGTGTATCTAGTGGCAAATTCCTGGGATTTGTCATTACCGCCAAAGGCATCCAAGTGGACCCTGACAAAGTCCAGGCCATCGTAGAAATACGACCGCCCCGCAATCTGAGGGAACTCCGGTGATTTCAAGGCCGTCTGGCTTATATCCGGAGGTTCATATCCAACCTCTCGGGAAGATGTCAGCCCTTTTCGCATCTCATGAAGAAAGGTGTATCCTTCGTATGGGACGAAACCTGTCAGCAAGCATTCGGGGATATCAAATGCTACCTCACCAGTTCGCCGGTTCTGGTGCCTCCCATCATGGAAAGACCATTCTTGTTGTACGTTCGAGCAATGGATTATTCACTAGGAGCTCTTCTCGTGCAGAAGAACGATGTGGGGCATGAACAGGCTATCTACTACCTCAGCAGGATGATGGTCGGGGCCGAACACCGGTACAACCCAGTGGAGAAGGAATGCTTGGTTCTGATATTCGCTATCCAGAAGACGCGATACTATGTCATCGGCCAGACTATCCATATCATCTCCAGGATCAACCCTCTTCGAGTACTGATGAGCAAGCCAAGTGTTCTTAATTCCCGGCTCGTAACTTGGGCAATGCTGTTAATACCATATGACATGGTATACGTCCCGCAGAAGTCCATCAAAGGCCAAGCGCTGGCCAACTTCCTAGCTGCTCATCCGATCCCGGAAGCCTCCAAATTATACGAAGACATTCCCGACGAAGTTGCAGAATGTAATTCCGCAACGGAAAGTGACGTATGGTAACTGTTCTTCGACGGTGCCTCCAGGACTGGTCCCCAGGAAAACGTGGTTTCAGGGGTAGGAATCATCCTGGTCACTCCTGATAAACTCGTCATCTACCGAGCATATTCTCTTAACGAACCATGTTCCAACAATGTGGCGGAATATAACGCTCTGCTAATCGGGCTCCAAGTCGTTAAAGAGCTGGGGGTCGAGTCCCTGGAAGCTTTCGGTGATTCTCTGCTTATCGTCAATCAAGTCAGGGGAATATATGAAGTCCGGAATCTAGACCTCATCCCCTATCACCAAGCAACGGTCGAGATAGTCATGACATTCAAAGGGTTCTTCCTAGAGCATGTACCTCGATCTCAGAATCTGGAAGCTGATGCCCTAGCCAGTCTAGCTGCGGATTTAGCCACTCCTATAAGATGGTAGGATTCGGTAATCCTTCTTAACAGAGATTTATTCTGCGTGAAGAACAACTTTCACATAGAACGCAGCTACGCTGTGAACACGGATCCCCCTAGAAGAGACTGGAGAAGTCCCTTCATAGATTTTGTCGCATACAGAATCTTGCCGGAGGACCCCAAAGAAGCAGTATCCGTCAAAAAACGATCATTACGCTTCTACTTTGACGCATCTTCACAATGCCTATATCGCCGGAACTACGACGGACTGCTATTAAGATGTCTCTCTGACGATGAAGCACAACAGATTATCCGGGAAGCTCACGACGGTGTATGCGGAGCGTATCAGCCTGGTCCTAAGCTACAGGATCGTATCAGGAGAATGGGCTATTACTGGCCCACTATGATCACAGACGCGATCAACTATGCAAGACAATGCAGAGCCTGTCAGGTTCATGCAGACTTTATACATCAACCGTCTGAATATCTATATCCTACGATTGCATCCTGGCCTTTCGAAGCATGGGGTATGGATATCATTGGTGCTATTCACCCGTCTTCTTCCAGAGGTCACCAGTTCATACTGGCCATCACAGATTACTTCTCCAAATGGGCAGAGGCGACCCCTCTTGCTGAGGTAAAGGCGTCTGAAGTAATCTGCTTCATCAAGTATCATGTCATTTATCGCTTTGGGATTCCCTGAAGGATAATCCATGACAATGGGCCGTAGTTCATCAGCCAAGCGTTTCATCAATTTTGAGATAAAAATCGAATACATTATATTGCCTCTACAGCATATTATCCAGCTGCTAATGGTTTGGCGGAAGCTTTCAACAAAACCATTATTAAACTCTTGAAGAAGTTCGTCTCTTCAAACAAAAAAGACTGGAATGAGAGGCTGGGCGAATGTCTCTGGGCATACCGTACAACGGTACGGACACCGACAGGTTGTACCCCATTTTTATTGGTCTACGGGAGCGAAGCAGTTCTTCCCATTGAAATCCAGATCCCGTCGCTCAGGATAGCCGTGACTAATGAGCTGACCCAAGAAAAGAATGACCTGCTAAGGCTTCAAGAGCTAGAAGGATTAGACGAGAAATGCCTCCAAGCTCAACAGCGCATCGCGCTCTACCAAGCACGCATTTCCAGAGCTTTCAATCATAAAGTAAAGGAAAGAGTGTTCAAAGTCGGCGAGCTAGTTTTAGCCGTAAGAAGGCCGATGATTCTTACTCACGGAAGTAAAGGCAAATTCTAGCCCAAGTGGAAAGGCCCTTATGTGATCGAGACAACATTCTCGAACGGCGCTTACAGGTTAGCCCAGCCTAATGGAGACCTGTTAATGGCTCCTATCAACGGTAAATTCCTAAAGAGGTACTATGCTTAACCTCCTCTGCTCAAGTGGAATATAGCGAGAATCTCAAAGTCTGACCAAACTACCTCCAAAACGAAACTAGTTAGGTCATATTCTATCATGTCAGTATGACCTCTGAATATATATGTCCTGCTAAAAGTTTATCGAGAGTCTATCACGTCCATACTACCTCTGATATCACTCTCGCCCAAACCTGTCATTTACATTCCGAAATGATGGGTCCACAAAGTCAGAAAAGATTCGCTTTATTTATTCCCGAAAAGAGCAAAATTATATTGGGGAAGCAAAAAGAAGAAAGGGCACATCATTATGGGGGGGCGATCAGATCGCGAATCAGCTTCGCCAGTGCAGCCACCCTCTCGTCCCTGGAAACCAAGGCATCAGCGCGGGCCTGTTCCAGCCGTGCCTCAGGATTGTTCGTAGAGGACAGTTCGGCCCTTGCCCGAAGAGAGCTAGCTCGGGCAGCTTCTGCACGCTCCAGGTCCCGTCGCGCTGTGCTCAGTCGACTAGTCGCTACGTCTAGACCTGCCAACGACTGAGAAGCCCACTCCTCTGCCTGAGCGAGTTTCTCCTTCAACTTGCGAGCCCTCGCTGCATTCCCTTCATGCTCGGATTGGCACTTCGCCTGAAGAGCAAGAGCCTTCTCCACGACAACTTTTCTTTTATCCATCTCCAGCATATGTGCTTTGATAGAGTTATCCAGGCTCTCCAGCTGTTTGGAGCCGCGCAGTCAGGGAGTCGTATTTGACCTGGACCTCAGCTTCAAAACTGCCCCGAGTCAGCTGCAAATATTCGTTAATAGGTTGCTCCAACCCATTAACCATCGCCTCCAGGGCGTCAGCTACCCCAGAATCGCTAAACTCCCTGACCGCCCCAATCGAAAACTGGGAAGCCTTCTTCAGACGATCAAAATCCAGGTTCTTCGCCAACACCATTGATATCAACATGTTCAAACTGGTGTAAAAGAGGCTGGTATACAGCTCGGTCAGCGCAACCAGATCTGGTTGGACGCCAGGAGTGGCCGCGATATTGGCGAGTTCCCCTCCAGGAATGATTGCAGACGAGGTGGCCACGGCCGCTGCCTCGACAGGTGGTACGACCGAAGAATGTGCGACAACGACGGTCGAAGTCATCGGCATACTCGCAAGAGGCGAGTTCACGATAACGGGTTCGTCCTCCTCTGGAGATGACGAAACTACTCCGGGCGAACTGGCCCCCGAAGGTATTTCCTCCTCGAAGTCGAACGCCTCCGTATCATCGTCATGAGCCCGAGCAGAGCCAGAAGACGCTTCAGTGCCATACTTCCCGTGGACGCCATCCCCTGAGAAGAGGACAAGAAAGTTGATATCAATATGATAGTAATCCTTCTAAGAGGAGACATAAAGATGACCTTTACCCGTAGCCAACGGTATATATGCCGCGTTTGCAGCCGATGTAGCTATATCACGCCTTAATGACGCAATACGAACTGTCATACCTGGAGAAGGAGGTGGGCCAACCGACATCGCCAGGAGCTCTGCCAAGCCATCACCAAGATGCGGTCGGGGTTCGTCAGCTGGAACCTCGCTGGTCATGCTCACGAACGCGGTAGGA
Organism: Iris macrosiphon; assembly: GCA_036927795.1. Lineage (NCBI taxonomy): Eukaryota > Viridiplantae > Streptophyta > Magnoliopsida > Asparagales > Iridaceae > Iris > Iris macrosiphon. The sequence continues at coordinate 38,360,090 of JAYESA010000001.1, read as the reverse complement.
GTTTTATCCGTTGTCGATCTAGGAAAAGATTCTCCTATTTGCCTCGGCCACGCAGGCGATTTCATTCCACTACCGGAGGCAGTGGTGTAAACTCCCTCACCCAAAATAGGTATTTTGTGTATATTTTATATTATTATATTTATTATATATGTTGAATTTATTTAGAATATGCTCTTAGTTAATTAGAAAATAAATTTCTTGATATATTTACTTATATAAATATTCATTTAGAATTATTTTAGGTTATTTTAGATTTTTGGAGATTTTTCTAGAATTTTTTTGGTAATTAAAACTTAGAAAACATAAATTTCTAGGACTTCTATGATTTACTATACGACCATACTTGCATGTCGTTCCTACCAAATATTTATTTTAGTTTAAAATATTTAATTATATTTTTTTGTAATTTATTTAGAATTTTAAGAAATTTATTTAGATTTTAAAATTATTTAGGATTTATTTGGATATATATAGTCTTAATATTAGATATATACTAATTTAGTGTTAATAGATATTAATAAGATTTTATAAATTATTTGGATTATCTTTAATTTTATTTAAGATTATAAATTATTGAGATAAATTCAAACTCTATTTTAAATTAATTCAAATCCTGAACCTACTAGGAAATCAACTTCATGCATATCCTATCCTTATTTAAATTCATCATAATCCTATCCAAATTAACCAATCGTATTCTTATTTAATTAAGTAGTGTCCACCATTATATATACCTCATCCTTCATATTTTTCTTTCCCAAATTCCTCTCTTTTTCGTCCAAAAAAATATTCAAAATTCGTCATAAATTCAGCCACATTTTCTACTAGTTATGACGAATTAAAAAGACGATATCTCCTAGCTCCGGACTCCAAACACGCTCCAGTTTTTTTTGTTAGAACGATAATGAGGTTAGCTTTCTGATAATATAAATTGTTTTTCTAAATTATTAGTATTAAATTTTAGAAAATTCGTAGAGCACAGCATGTCCAAAAATAGAAGTGTTTCGATGTTTTCGCGATTCCGGGAGAACCAGGAATCAAAATCATGAACCGTTTAAAGTTTCGGAAAGCTAATGTCGAGATCATCGACATATATTTTTCTAGAATTTATTTCGAAGTATTTACATACTGTTAATTCTGTAGAACTTCTAGGTTAGAATTTAACCATCGGTGCACAATACAAAATTTGTATGTGCCATAATTCCCAAACGAATTTGAATTCAGACGAGCCATAAATTCTAGTATATTTTTTATGCTGAAATCTACAGGAAATCATGCATAAAAGTCGAGTTTGTATCGGTTGACTTTTTGGTCAACAGATCGCCTCGATTTGCGTGCCATGAGTCTCGAGTTGATAAAATTCAGTTTCTTTGGACAAAATTTAGGAATTAACATAAAAATCAGAATAATAAGATTAAAATAGGATTTTAAAGTAATTATTCCAGAATTAAATAAATTAAAATAAATTAATGGTTATATTATTATATAGTTATATGAATATATATGTAAGTAAATGCTAATTGATAATTATGACTAAATATTCAGACTGTATGACCCTAGGATATCGTGGACTATCCCATACTTAGCTTGACCATGTTGACCCTAAGAACTTGTGAATTTGTCTGCCTTGCGTACACTAACGTACCGGCATAGACACCTGTCAGTTGACTGACTGATTTCGTACAGTACTTGAAGACGCGACACCCGCGTAATTCAATGCGTAATTGACCGTGTTAGATGACTAGTGTTACCCATAGTATACCCCCTGATTCCAGTATAAATATGGTTGAGTATGTGCTAGTGTAATGACAAATGATTCTATTATATTATATTTATGTGTACATAGGATATTGGATTGTTCTGTGCGATTTCTGGAGCAGGTTATTGGTACATTACAGCTTCCTTGCCAGGCAAGTATACCTTGCCATTGTACTGTTATTTATACTCCATATATTGCATACATCTTTATTTTCTGTCCTTAGTTCATATATTTTAACTGTTATACAAAATGCGCGCGACGGTGTTGTCGCGTTATATTTTTATTTATGTATTGCATTGACCTTGTTCATGAGACTACCCTATTATCATGTAGCACCATTAGATTTCATTTGACTGTGAAACATATTTTTACACGAGTGGTGAGTCTCATATAGATCACGGACGCACGTATTGACTGATCATCGGTACGTGTGGGACGTACGTTAGGAATAACTGCTGTTAGAAACTTTGCATGCTAGAAGACTTAGCAGTTATTAGAGGTCTATGGACATAGTCTATTGTAGTACGGTGGTCCCATCCTTGTCCTTGTCTGGTTGCAGGATTGGGCTAGGTACTAAGAATAGGCTATGGACCAAATCGTGTCATGGATGTGACATGCTTAGAGCATGGAGTGGGGAGAACAACAAGTACCGCATTTGAGCTCCTTTACACTTTTTCTATTGTGCGCCCGAATTCTCTGCTGGAGATACGGGTGGTGATGACCACTATATATTATATTATTATCAGGCGGGCCTCCGGCGTTCGAAAGTCGTCGTGCCTTTGTAGGCCCTTGGATCTCCAATAGAGAACCATGCCAAATTCCAGGTTTTCAGCCAGATAGCTCACTTGTGGGGAAAGTTGTTCTTAACTGCATTCACTTTAGACGGTTAGGCGACCCATTGGATATTTATTTCAGTACTTTATTGGCATGTGTTTAAGTATACTTGTTATGTCCCTCTGAGGACCTGGTCCGCTGCCAGGTGTACCTGTTCTTGAGTATTTGCAGGAGCGCAGATTGGAAGGATATAGAAGCTTCGTGGATGTCTTCCCTTCGAGCCATGATTGGTAGCTGGTACTTATATTGTTTGAGTAAGTTGTACTTATATTGTATTTACTTTTCTTATTTGAGTTGGTAGTGGATTTGTTTTCACCCAACTATCATCCTTAGATACTTCTTATTGAGATCTAGTTTCATAGACATTGGTTATTTTATTCATATTTGATTTTCGTGGATGAGATCTAGATTATACCCTGTGACTCGTAACATATGTTTATACCACTTGTGGATTTGATATTCATATTACAGCGTACGTATGGATTTGGTTTCCATATATTAGAGTTGCTATATCCATGCGGCTGGCATGCTTACGTGTCCTAGTCCTACGTATTTTTGGGACTGGGGCGTGACATATTTTTGTGGTGGCCCATGCAGGTCAAGAGCATATTGTCTCGTTTACGTTATTGTACCGAACAAGCCTGCACCTAGGACTAGAATATAGGATCTCATCCACAACTGACCCTGATTCATCTTCCTCCTCTCTGTTCTATTTTGATCAAATGCATCATGCTTGATTCTTGTGCTTCCCTAATAGTTTTTTAAGTATAACCTCCTCCTAGAATATAGAAGTTCCTGTTGTTAGATGATAATTAGAGTAGCACACCTATTTAGAATACAACGAGATTATAGATACACCACTAAGCTTAGAATATCTAGCGAACCCTAGAATCCCTTATCCCTATAATTGGTTTAACATTACCCCGGATGTAATATGAGGACTTGAGAGTAGTATAGACACTACTAGAGTTAGTTAGAAGGTTACCATAATGTTGCCCCTAGCATTGAGGAACCCATAGAAAACCAAAAACTTAATATTTGGACTGAACCTAACCTTCATAGTTAGATGATATTGGAACTATAAACTTATATCATTATCTTGTTATTAATAGACAGCACCCTAGGAAGCCTAGAGGAATGTAATCAATACTTCTCCCTTGATCATACCCCGAACATAGTAACCAACACCCCACTCCCCTTAGAGAACCATGATGCTATCTAGAGCCCTCTATCTTTATTTTATATATTGTTCCCTGCGACCATAGCACTCGCTATTTTGCGACGGCTAATTACGTTTCTTCTCTTCATCTTTCAACTCGTGCCATCTGACACTTCGGATAGTCGGCCAAGTAATTATTCTTTGTTAAGGGCTCATAGTTTGCTAGGATTATAGTTGTAGCCTTGAATGTGAAATTTTTTTATGCTTGGTAGTTAGAACTTGATAAGTTTAAGTTGTTTTGTAGATTGTGACCGATGATTAACCCTTAGTTTTAAATCATGTAACATGTACCCCACCTCAATGTAGGCTATATCCTCTTTCCCCTCTGACGGCCAGTAACTCTTCTATCCTTACTATTGACACTTGCTCTATAAGTGCTATGACTAAGACTTAGGATGACCATTACCTACATAAAAAGGATACCCTAATCAATACCAAGATCTTTCCTCATCTACCCTAATAAGAGTTTCTGTTCTATGTATATGTGCAAGGTTATTTTTGTAGGATCCTCTTAAGGCTGTCACAGTACTAGTTTAATTATTTTAAGTTGGGTAGTATACCTCACCACCTGGTATTATATAGCCCTTGTGAATCCATTGATGAAGTGTAACTGAATGGCATTAATTGTATGCTAACATAAGATGATAGTGTTTATTCAGACTATAGAACTTAGAGGCTCACACCCCTACTTTGTCGACTATCGACTTAGACAAGGAATTAATATGATAACTGTAGAGATTGTAGAGTCTTTTGTTATTGTTGCTTATGTTGTTTTATTTTTGCAACTTGAATTATTTGTGACTTCTCTCATCATAATCCAGCGTTATATTTTCTGTGCTACCTCGAATTATGCTGCTATTATAGCCTAGTCTTTGCAAGCTTATTTTTATCGAGCTTGATCATGAGACATGTATTATTGGGGACGCCTGCTGATGCAATTGTCTAATCAGAATCAGTGTATTACGGTCTGGACAACCTTATTATATTTGGTTCGCCCTTCATAACGCTACTTTACGTGGATTGAGATATGTAGTGATTAGTAGACGAATATACTTGTCCTAGGCATGTCTGACATATCGTATCAGTTACATAACTGTACTAATACGAGCAGGCAAACAAAGGATTACCAAAATAGAATTTCAATCCATAACTGTTTTGACAATTCCCAATTGAATTCTTTAAATGCCTTGATCCCAATACTTCTATTCTATTACGCTGCCCTTGAACTCTTTATTATTGATCTTCGTCTTCCCTTATTTCGGAAAGACGAAACCTCGTGCTGGGTATAAAGTTTGATACACAGAGAGTACTAGATATACCCCATAGGCCGATCACATACTTGAGGATTATTCTTTCGTAATTAAGGACATATCATATGTGATATGATCGACGTTGAAGTTTCGAGGATTGAACGACATGAGTAAATAAATTAAGGGATATTTTCTTAAGGTATATAGCCTTAGGTGATAGGTGGATAAATTCTAAGTTGGGTAGTAGTGCATTGTCAACTCGGGAGGAATTTCTTTAGATTATGATCGAGTAAGACTAGATTGGGAGAGGTTCAAGCCATTGTAATTTTGAGAAATTTAGAAGGATGATTAAGATAATGAGAATTTAATGAATTTTAAAAATCTTGATATTGAGGACCCAATATTTATACTTTGAGCACATGATTTAAATTTTGAATATTGAAGGATGAATCATCGATTTAAATTTTGAGGATAAATATATAGTTTTAGACTTGAACAATTGGTTAATTAGATTTAAATTTTATAATTTGATGATTTGAATTAAAAGTTTAATTTTGATTGTTGGGTCACCTATTTGAAATATTGAGGATGTAAATTGAGTTTAAATATTCGAATAGTACAAAATTTTTAAGTTAAGAATAGGAATAAGATTTGATTAGAATTGTTTATTGTTCAAAGTCTAGAGGAGATTATGATAGTTGGAAATTATGATATAAATTTTGATGTGGGATGTCATATAGACTTGAGTCAGATTTAGATGTTGATTATTTAAAAATCGAGAAGAGATTATGACACGTTGAATTTTGATTTAAACAGTGGTTATATTAATCTTGAAGTGATCGCGATAGATTCGAATAGATTTTGTTATTTAAATTTTTGGAAGAGATTGCGATTGACATACCTTATGTACGAATGTGAAGGATTTAACAAATTATGACTTATTTTAATTTCGAGGACGAAATTATTTTAAGTTGGGTAGATTGTAAACTCCCTCACCCAAAATAGGTATTTTGTGTATATTTTATATTATTATATTTATTATATATGTTGAATTTATTTAGAATATACTCTTATTTAATTAGAAAATAAATTTCTTGATATATTTACTTATATAAATATTCATTTAGAATTATTTTAGGTTATTTTAGATTTTTGGAGATTTTTCTAGAATTTTTTTGGTAATTAAAACTTAGAAAACATAAATTTCTAGGACTTCTATGATTTACTATACGATCATACTTGCATGTCGTTCCTACCAAATATTTATTTTAGTTTAAAATATTTAATTATATTTTTTTGTAATTTATTTAGAATTTTAAGAAATTTATTTAGATTTTAAAATTATTTAGGATTTATTTGGATATATATAGTCTTAATATTAGATATATACTAATTTAGTGTTAATAGATATTAATAAGATTTTATAAATTATTTGTATTATCTTTAATTATATTTAAGATTATAAATTATTGAGATAAATTCAAACTCTATTTTAAATTAATTCAAATCCTGAACCTACTATGAAATCAACTTCATACATATCCTATCCTTATTTAAATTCATCATAATCCTATCCAAATTAACCAATCCTATTCTTTTTCTTTCCCAAATTCCTCTCTTTTTCGTCCACCATTATATATACCTCATCCTTCATATTTTTCTTTCCCAAATTCCTCTCTTTTTCGTCCAAAAAAATATTCAAAATTCGTCATAAATTCAGCCACATTTTCTACTAGTTATGACAAATTAAAAAGACGATATCTCCTAGCTCCGGACTCCAAACACGCTCCAGTTTTTTTTGTTAGAACGATAATGAGGTTAGCTTTCTGATAATATAAATTGTTTTTCTAAATGATTAGTATTAAATTCTGGAAAATTTGTAGAGCACAGCATGTCCAAAAATAGACGTGTTTCGATGTTTTCGCGATTCCGGGAGAACCAGGAATCAGAATCAGGAACCGTTTAAAGTTTCAGAAAGCTAATATCGAGATCATCGACATATATTTTTCCAGAATTTATTTTGAAGTATTTACATACTATTAATTCTGTAGAACTTCTAGGTTAGAATTTAACCATCGGTGCACAATACAAAATTTGTATGTGCCATAATTTCCAAACAAATTTGAATTCAGACGAGCCATAAATTCCAGTATATTTTTTATGCTGAAATCTATAGGAAATCATGCATGAAAGTCGAGTTTGTATCGGTTGACTTTTTGGTCAACAGATCGCCTCGATTTGCGTGCCATGAGTCTCGAGTTGATAAAATTCAGTTTCTTTGGACAAAATTTAGGAATTAACATAAAAATCAGAATAATAAGATTAAAATATGATTTTAGAGTAATTATTCCAGAATTAAATAAATTAAAATAAATTAATGGTTATATTATTATATAGTTATATGAATATATATGTAAGTAAATGCTAATTGATAATTATGACTAAATATTCAGACTGTATGACCCTAGGATATCGTGGACTATCCCATACTTACCTTGACCATGTTGACCCTAAGAACTTGTGAATTTATCTGCCTTGCGTACACTAACGTACCGGCATAGACACCTGTCAGTTGACTGACTGATTTCGTACAGTACTTGAAGATGCGACACCCGCGTAATTCAATGCGTAATTGACCGTGTTAGATGACTAGTGTTACCCCTAGTATACCCCCTGATTCCAGTGTAAATATGGTTGAGTATGTGCTAGTGTAATGACTAATGATTCTATTATATTATATTTATGTGTACATAGGATATTGGATTGTTCTGCGCGATTTCTGGAGCAGGTTATTGGTTACATTACAGCTTCCTTGCCAGGCAAGTATACCTTGCCATTGTACTATTATTTATACTCCATATGTTGCATGCATCTTTATTTTCTGTCCTTAGTTCATATATTTTAACTGTTATACAAAATACGCGCGACGGTGTTGTCGCGTTATGTTTTTATTTATGTATTGTATTGACCTTGTTCATGAGACTACCCCATTATCATGTAGCACCATTAGATTTCATTTGACTGTGATACATATTTTTACACGAGTGGTGAGTCTCATATAGATCACGGACGCACGTATTGACTGATCATCGGTACGTGTGGGACGTGCGTTAGGAATAACTGCTGTTAGAAACTTTGCATGCTAGAAGACTTAGCAGTTATTAGAGGTCTATGGACATAGTCTATTGTAGTACGGTGGTCCCATCCTTGTCCTTGTCTGGTTGCAGGATTGGGCTAGGTACTAAGAATAGGCTATGGACCAAATCGTGTCATGGATGTGACATGCTTAGAGCATGGGGTAGGGAGAATAACAAGTACCGCATTTGAGCTCCTTTACACTTTTTCTATTGTGCGCCCGAATTCTCCGCTGGAGATACGGGTGGTGATGACCACTATATATTATATTATTATCAGGCGGGCCTCCGGCGTTCGAAAGTCGTCGTGCCTTTGTAGGCCCCTGGATCTCCAATAGAGAACCATGCCAAATCCCAGGTTTTCAGCCAGATAGCTCACTTATGGGGAAAATTGTTCTTAACTGCATTCACTTTAGACGGTTAGGCGACCCATTAGATATTTATTTTAGTACTTTATTGGCATGTGTTTAAGTATACTTGTTATGTCCCTCTGAGGACCTGGTCCGCTGCCAGGTGTACCTGTTCTTGAGTATTTACAGGAGCGCAGATTGGAAGGATATAGAAGCTTCGTGGATGTCTTCCCTTCGAGCCGTGATTGGTAGCTGGTACTTATATTGTTTGAGTGAGTTGTACTTATATTGTATTTACTTTTCCCATTTGAGTTGGTAGTGGATTTGTTTCCACCCAACTATCATCCTTAGATACTTCTTATTGAGACCTAGTTTCATAGACATTGGTTATTTTATTCATATTTGATTTTCGTGGATGAGATCTAGATTATACCCTGTGACTCGTGACATATGTTTATACCACTTGTGGATTTGATATTCATATTACAGCGTACGTGTGGATTTGGTTTCCATATATTGGAGTTGCCATATCCATGCGGCTGGAATGCTTACGTGTCCTAGTCCTACGTATTTTTGGGACTGGAGCGTGACAAGTGGCAACAACGGCAGCCTCAAGCAGGAGTTCTCCGGCGCCGCCAGCCGAAACTGCGGGCCCCCCTCCGAGAGGCGGGGAACCTCCAATCAAAAGGACATCCCCAACAGGAGAGGCAGCAGGTTCCTCTCGAGGAGCCTCAATGCCAGGAATCCGGAAAGGGCGATCAACCGTCTTCTTCTTCCTCTTGCGAGGGGAAGTCTGTTTCGAAGCAGGAGCCCTTCGCTTCCCAGATACCGCCAAAGCCCCCGCAGGCGGAGGCACTTCATACCTCGGCACCGACACTAGAGGCTCATCCGGAGTGGCGGACTCCTCACCCTCGTCAGATAAAACCGAGGGGACTTCGATTCTTTCCCCAGGCTTGGGAGAAGGCACCCTAAAGCTTCCACGAATATCAAAATCGCGATGGAAGGTGCTGATCGCCACGTTGAACTGAGCGTACGAATGGAGGATGTGCAGCTCCGTGGAGAGGGTGGCGACCGGCACGATAAAGATTGCTCCCGTGCAGCCCATGATGAAATACCGCCATCCCCTGGCTCCATCAATGAGTCTGCCCCTGGACCTGAAGCTGGTGATGGCAATGCCCATGTGTAGCTGATTGTACCTAAACTGCCTGGCGAACCGACTGGGCAAGTAAGGCTCGAAGAAGCAATGATCTTCGCTTCTGTATAGCAGATGGGAGGGTCTAATGCAGACCAACCAATTAAAAGCTTCCGGAGAAAGATTGGTCTTTTCTCCACCTAAATCCTCAAGCCTAATCCCCGACTGATTGCGATGTACAGAGGGGACAGTGCAGAGGAGATTCCAGTAGTGACCGAGGCTCAGCGCCAGCCGACAGTCTAAGACTGTGTTCACGTTCCAGAGGGAGTCCTTGTAGTTCAGCAAGAAACTACCCCCCACGCTGCTACCCGGGCCGGGAGACATCACCCGGGGGTTGTGGAGGATTAACCATCCCATCAAGTACAGGTATGGTAACTCTACCCGGGGAAAGCTCTCACGTCGAGCTTCATCGACGAGCAGTCCGTCATTCATGGCTCACAGGCCAGCCTGTATACGGCACACCATGGCAGGGAGCAAGCCCAGTCTTGCCCCGAACACAAGACGAACGGCGGGCCACAGGATGTTCCGGTGAATGCGGTCCGCGGACGCGATGCCGGGCACCACCACTCGACGCAGCCATAGGGAGAGAAAGCCAGCCAGCTTGGCCTCCTCAGACAAAGGACTGCGGCAGCGCCTCAAGTAACTATAGGCCTTAGTGCCTTCAGGGTACTTTCCTACCCCGTTATTGAGAAACTGATCTAGAGCTTTAGCCTCCTCTATAAGATCCTCGACGACTTGGGCACTGAGCACGCCCAAACAGTTCACGGGCTCATTCTTGCCCCCCAAAATTTTCTCCGACTTGACGGCCCTGGCTCGGTGAAAGAAGAGGTAGGACATCCACTTAGTGGTGTGAGCCAAATCAGAAGGCTCATTATAAAAAGCAATGCACGCGAAATAGTGGCACATCAGCACCTGATACACCTCTACAACCCGAGGGTCCGAGTCCTCCAACTCCCGGTTGGTGGGAACATACTCTTTATACGGAGTATCCCCCATCGGCAGTCTCGAGATCGCTGCCATTTCGTGGAGGGCCAACCCCAACTCCCCGAGTGGAGTGGCGAAGGTCCCAGTGAGCAAAATATATCGCTCCATCAATGCCAAAAACAGGTTAGGGTTGGGAGGCAACCCAACACTCGTCGCGCTCACGGCAGCATACAGTCCTATGACCTCCAGCTCTCTCCGAAAATGCTTCAGAGCCCAGTCAACTAGGCAAGTCCATCGGAGGTTTGCTGGGGTGATCCACCCGTTGCACCGAGGGTTCTCCTTGGGGTATACCCCCCTCGCACCAAGAAGTCGTTTGAGAAAGTCGGCAATTGGACCGGCTGGATCACCGAACTATCTTCACTCGGGACGCTGCCCGGGCACAGTCCCCTGAACAACGTCATGACGCCAGAAGGGCGGCTGACAAACGAACCCTGGTCAGCTCCTTTCAGGTGAAAGATCTTCCCCGGCTAGCCGTGAAGATCGGGAGTCAGTGTCCACGACATCCTCCTGGGATGTGTGGCATGGAAGAAAGCTGAGATGGGATAATCTCTCGGCATCGTGGGCAGATACAAGACCACACTCTCGGCGGGGAAAACCCAGGGTTCTCTCTTGGGCTTCGTCTGGGACTGTTTGTCTATCATGTCCCCAAAGAGAAAGGCCGGCTTGATGTACTGGTCCCCGTCTATGTAAGTCAGGGGCTCTCCGTTAATCATGTTCAGCAATGTCCGCTCGCCCTGAGCCGATATCAAGATCCCCCTCCCTTCAGGATACTGGGGTCCGGAGATAGGAAATGTCACGTGCGACAGATCCTCCAGGTAGTTCGAGTGCAGCATCCCGGCAACGGAACCCATCATCTCGGCCAGTGGAGACTCATGCAAGTTAACTGCAAAAATGCAAGAAAAATACGTCATTACAAATCTTGCAAAGACTAAGAAACGACAGTCTGTGCTTTACGCCAAGTCTGTACAAAATTTGGTCATTTTTACGCCGAAAGTCACATCCTAAAGCGTAATTGGCGGTAAACAGTCCGTGCTTTACGCCAGACTGCCAAAATTCTAGTTATTACGCCGGAGGTCCCATCCAAAGCGTAAAACTAAAATTTTATAGTATACACCAAGTTTTCGGCAGTCAGAGCTTTTACGCTCAAAACTGCGAAAACATGGAGTTTTTTATGCTGGCACATTAGAAATGTGGGCATAAAAGATGAAAACATCCCCGTGCGTCATCTTCCTCAAAGAGGCTATCAGCACAGGAGACGACCTAGTGCGGTCACGTCCAACGTGTGCGAAGGATTTTTCGTCGTTCTTTATCATCCCAAAGGCTATACCTCTAAGGCCGGGTGCGCTACTCGTCGGCAGGATGCTTCGCTCAGAAGGAAGTTCACCTTGCCCGACCGAAGACTCTCTCGCCGGGGCAGAGGAACGAGAAGAAGAGCCTATGCTCTTTTCCTTGGTGGAGGGGGTTTGTTTCGGCGCCATTTCTGAAAACTCGGAGTGCTCGAAAAAAGAACGAGGGAAAAAACTCAAACAATCGAAGGCTCTCTTTCGCAGAAGACGGATAAAAAGTTTTTTCTCTCAAAAGCTTGGGATATATATAGAGTTCGGGTCGACTCTTCGAATCCTCAAATGGGCTCCTCGAAACCCCAACCAAATCTCATAAATTAAATATTTGGTTATGATTGGGTACTACGTCAGCCCACTACTCTCGAAGGACGGATAGTTAGTAAATTCGAAGAGTTTTTCGTGCAAAAGCAGGTCAGCGGTTCCTATGCTAAAGAGCTTTCTACGCTCGACAGCAACAGATCTACGGTTTTACGCTCACAAGCTATCAGTCTATGGTTTTATGCCCAGATGTCTTTGTGCTCAGTAGCTTTTATGCTTGAGAGGCTACAAACCAACGACTTTACGCTCAGCAGTTACCAAATCGATGATCTCGTGCTCGATGGCATTTAGTTTAAGCTCGGAGGCAACAGATCCACAACCTTACGCTCGAAAGATTTCTTTTTCACAGGCTACAAATCTACAGTTCTACGCTAAGGAGCTTTCTACGCTCGACAGCAACAGATCTACGGTTTTACGCTCGCAAGCTATCAGTCTATGGTTTTATGCCCGGATGTCTTTGTGCTTGGTAGCTTTTACGCTCGAGAGGCTACAAACCTATGACTTCATGCTCAGCAGCTCCGAATCTACGATCTCACGCTCGGTGGCTTTCTACGCTCAATAGACTACAAACTCAGGATTCTCAGCTCATCTACACTACGGATCTCTGACTTTCCGCATATCCGAACAGCAAGGCGGTCGATTACAGGAGTTCACACAGAAGATACTCCTTCTTGACCTCAACATATCCCAAGTACCCGAAGCATACAGAGTTCAAGCATTAAGAAATTACTCTTCTCGGGTCAAATGGAGGTTCATCCAGACTCCAGTCTGAATATCTCATCTATCAAGATGGTGACTCAGTTTGACAGCCATTTCTCGACCCTGTTCCAAGGGATTTTTGAGAAATCATTCTTGAAGACGAAGTCTGAACAAAAATTCTGTTTATCAGAAGTAAAAACAACAGTTCAGAGCTCTACGCGGTTTCTCACTCCTAGCAACAGGACAGTTCTAAATGTTCAAAATGCTCAACAACGTTCTATGAACTATTCGCTATACGCAAAAGGATAGGACCTAGCACTCTTTCTACAGAGTCGGCATAAAGAATCAGACGTGTCAAAGCTACACATATTCAGACTTCACAGCAACGTATGGCAAAACGATCATATGCAGAGAAGGAAGACGATTTTTATTAAAGATTAAAGTCATGATTACATATGAGGGAAATTCTGTCTACAAAGGGTTTTTTCTTCATTTTTCATGACTACATATGAGGGAAATCCCGTCTACAAAGGGCTTCCTCATCATCGTCGTCGGAAGATCGCCCCCAGAATCCGTTCTACCGGGTTCTCGCATCGGTGCAGGTCTTCCTCTTCTTCCATGGCAGTTCATCGACCACCACAGTCATGAATAAGAAGATCGATGGCGGGAGGATACAGAACTGGGCCTGCATAAATGATACAGATCCCATGCTTCGTACGTCATGACCGATCCAGTTGAGGCTTCTTTAAGACCCAACTCGATCGAGGACAGCAGTTACAGTTTGTCTGCTCTTGTCCGCGGAGGTCTCAGGGGAAAATATACCGCTTGCAAGCCATGTGGTCTAATACGACCCTCCCCTTCTCCTAGAAAAATAGGCATACAAAGTTGCTGATTATCCCAAGCAAGGGAGGCTAAGATATCCTTTCATGATCCATCGTTGCAATGGACACTTGCTCGAAGACGCCGTCTTTTTTGGCTCCTTACACGCTGGAAGAATATGATCTCCTTCTTCCTCAGATCGACCAGACGAACTTCGGCGATCATCTCTGCGTGGCGATAGAAATATGGGAAGAACAGGTTAACTCCCCCAGCCTTTTTATAGGCAAAAGAGGTCACACCGGTCCCCAATAAATTCGCCATAAAGTCAGCATCGACCGTTTCAACGCTCCATTCAGAAATATTTCGAGTCACGAGGAGCGGTTCAAGCTTCATTCAAAGCGTTCCAAATTTCGAGGAATTTGAAAGCTTTGAAGGGGGTCTTGTAGAAGCATGAAAAATACGCCGGATGACTATACGCGGCATATTGGTGCAGAGCAGCGTAAGCAGAGGCCTTCAGAGCCATCAAGCGTGCAACAGAGCTCTTTCTGCTAAAACGCAGCATGAAATATGAAAGCTCAAAGGACCACCCGCGTAAGGCAGTACGTCCAAGCCGCTTCAGCGTAAACATAGTGCTTCATCGCCTCCAGGACGTAAAACTCATTCTCTTTCAGACGCATCATTGAGGTGTACAAGAGACGCTTCGTATTCTCCGAAGTAAATCTGTCAGACCCTGCAATAAAGATCCTGCAATGAACTTGACGTCTGGACTTCTGACAAAGGGATATGGCTCGACTACCCAGACGACGGCTATAATGATGACACAGCACTGCGACCCAGGCTGTCAAATACTGCCATCCCTTTTGCGTAAACTGCTTTTACAAGCACGAAGGGATACGCTGCCTTGTTTTACACAGGCAGATACAAGCTGTTTTATGTTCTGCAGTAGACAAACCGCCTGCCACATCAAAAGCTGCACTCCGTACGGGGTCGAGGCACGTCTCTACGTCTAATGCACAGAGCGTTGACAGTTTCTCAATGCACGTCTCTACGATTGATACGCAGAAGGGGTTGCAGACCTTCAAAGATACGCCTCCACATTTAATGCACAGGATGGTGGCAAATCTCGGCATTTAATGCAAGAGATTTGATTATATCTTCAAAAGCCGTAATTCCGGCTAAGACGTCCCCATCAGCACTCTGGTACGGTACGTAGCGGCTTCTACGCCCGTTCAGCTCCTTCGCCTGCTCGGTCTCTACGCCCGTTCAGCTCCTACGCTTGCTCGGTCTCTACGACCATTCGACTTCTACACCTGGTCGGCCTTTACGACCATTCGGCTTCTACGCCTGCTCGGCCTCTATGACCATTCGGCTTCTACGCCTGCCCGGTCTCTATGACCATTCGGCTTCTACGCCTGCTCGGTCTCTATGACCACTCGGCTTCTACGCCTGCTCGACCTCTATGACCACTCGGCTTCTACGCCCATTCGGCTTCTACGCCTGTTCGGCTTCTACGCCTATTCGGTTTCTATGCCGGTTTGATAACTATTTGGCTTCTATGCCATGGTGACAGACATTTGGCTTCTATGCCAACCTTTTCTACACAATGGATACCTACCTGCGTGGCTTCTACGTCGTGATCTTCGTAGCGATTATACGCATTTTTTCCCTTAGTTGGACCTGCGTCACACGCTCATTCAAAGGATCATCTATACGCAGGCATTGGTTACTTTAACCATTGTGTAAAAGGGTGCTGTACCTTCCACTGCTCGGTTTCTATACCGACGGAGTGGTCACTGTCACTAAAACTCTATAAATAGAGACCTCTATCAATGAGGAAAAGGGTCAAAAAATTGGTCAAGAAACCAATATCAAATCCAGGGAGAAAGATCAAACCAGAGGTCAAGAGAGAGAGAGAGAGAGAGAGAGAGAGAGAGAGAAAGAGAATCCGAAGCTCAGGCAGAGAGCAGGGATCGACGACTTTGGCATCGTGCATCCACCCTCTTTTGCAACCTTCGAAGCTGCTTCCTGTCTTCTACGGCACTTCTTCAACATCGTGTGGTCCAAGGGCTAAAGTGATCGACTACAGATCAGACACCTATAGCAATATTTACCCAGATTAAATAAATTGTACTCCTATATCCTCGTATAGGATCAAATTGTACAAGTTTGTTTGTAAACCAAAGAAGGCGGGTTTCGTATAAACCCCATCCTGAATACATTTTTCATTCTTTCGTTTAATACCACAAACAATAATAAATTAAAATAAACTAATTAAAGGGGTTTAATCTCGGTTATGTTGTCTAATTTACTGTTCAAGTGAAATTTAAAAATATAACTAGGTTAGAACAAAAAGGGCCATGAACATGGGGCTTTAGGAAAGTTTCCTAAACTATAAATTGGGTTATTATGTCCTTTTTTGCATCGCGATTTACGACAGACACAGGACACGATACCCCAAACTAATTATACAAGGTTCGAGAGGATCATATTATGAACATAATGCAACAGGCTGTTCGAGAATCGATACAACGTGGAGGAAGATAACTCATAGAAAACAGAGGGGGTCGGCCGCGGTATGCTGCGCGTAGACGGTGGCGGCGGTGCTCGATTTTCGGCGAAGGTGCCTGATCGTCGATAGCGGTGCCCGATCGTCGGCGGCGGGTTGCTGTGGATGTTGCCTGTTACTCGTGCGTCCAGTCGCGGATGCTCGGGGAGTTCCTGTAGGAGCCAAAATCGTCGTCGAAGTCGTCGGGGTGACCGGAGTCGTCACGGTGAGGGAGGTTGTGATGGCGGTGGTCTGATGATGGTGGTGGGGTTTCAGCTCACCGGGGTTTTATAGGGCGAGGTACGGCGGTTGCGGGGAGGTGAACGGAGGGGTCGGTCGCGGTTGAGGGAGGTGAATCGGAGGGATCGTTGGCGTTGTCGACGGATTACTGAAACGGTCGGGGAAGTTTTAAATTTTCAGTTATTGTAGATGAGGGTTAGCGGGTCGGGTTCGGGTCGCGGGTACGGGTCGGGTTTGGATCCAATTCGTTTAGCCCGGTTTGGTTTGGTTTGGTTTAGTCTGGTTTGGTTCGGGTTGGTTTAAGTTGGTTTATTTAAAATTAATACTTTTTAGCTATTTAAAAATAGTTTTTGAGCCCAATAAATTCTAAAAAAATTACACAATGTCCTACTATTAATTATATACTCAAAAATATAATTTTTACAATATTTTAATATTTAATTTAATTCACAAAAATATAATTCCATGAACAAATATTTATTATAATTAATTAAAAATTACAGAAAATCTCTAAAAACTCAAAAAATAAAAATTAAAATCCTAAAAATAAATTCTAAAAATCTGGGTGTTTACAGACACCATGCAAGTATAGATTGTCGTGGAGGCAGATTTTTTTTACTATCGTTAGGAGAGCCAAAGTTTGAGATTGCCAGAGGAGCAGCGGAGCAGAGCGAGGATGCCATATGTGAAGTCATGGTAGAAGAGAAGGATTTGGCATATCCATTGATAGCAGTGTTCATAGATATTTTTTCGGTGGAGTTACCGGATTTGCCACCCGACCGAGATATTAAGTTCTCTATAGATTTGGTGCCAGGCGTAGGGCCGATAGCTCAGCAAATCTATAGAGTCAACAACAGCGAACTGATAGAGTTGAAGAAGTAGGTGGATGAGTTATAGGATAAAGGCTTCAATCGATCCAGTTCATCACCATGGGGTGCTCCAGTATTGTTTTTACCGAAGAAGGATGGGTCGGTACGGATGTGTATCGAATACAGGGCTCTGAACAACCTCACTATCAAGAACAAATACCTGTTGTCGAGGATCGATGATCTTTTCGATCAGTTAAGTGGAGCAAAGGTATTTTCAAAGATAGATTTGAGGTCAGGTTACCACCAGGTGAAAATAAAGAAGAAAGATATTCTGAAGATAGCTTTTCGGACTCGGTACGGCCAGTTTAATTTTATGGTGATGCAGTTTGGGTTGACCAATGCCCCAGCGGTATTCATGAATCTGATGAACAAGGTGTTCCACCAGTATCTGGATAAGTTTGTGGTGGTATTTATTGATGATATTGTGATATATTCGAAGACCCCGGAGGAGCATGAGGAGCATCTGATGATTGTTTTGAAGACTCTCAAAAATAAGAAGCTGTATGGCAAGCTTTCGAAGTGTGAGTTCTTCCTTGACAAGGTTGAATTCCTTGGGCATGTTATTACAGGTGATGGGATCTCATTGGACCCGAAGAAGATTTCAGTAGTAGAGTCATGGGATACTCTGAGTTCAGTGACAGAGATCAGTAGTTTTCTGGGGCTATCAGGTTATTATCGGAGGTTTGTACATGATTTCTCTAGGATTACAGAGCTGATGAATAGGCTGACCAGGAATAATATGGAGTTTGTCTGGACTGAGGAGGGTCAGGCCACTTTTGAGGAGCTGAAGAAGAGGTTGACGACAGCTCCAATTTTGACGTTGCCATCAGGAGTAGGCAGATTCACAATCTACAGTGATACTTCAGGGAAGGGTTTGGGATATGTCTTGCAGCAGAATGGAAAGTTGATTGCCTATGCTTCCAGGCAATTATGTTCTCATTAGAAGAATTATCCTACCCACGATTTAGAGTTATCAACGGTCATTTTTCTTTAAAGCTGTGAAAACACTATCTATACGGAGAGCGTGTGGAGATCTTCACAGACCACAAGAGCTTGAAGTACGTATTTACCCAGAAAGAGCTAAACATGAGACAGCTGCGGTGGTTAGAGTTAATAAAGGACTTCGATATATCATTGCAGTACCATCTAGGAAAGCCCAACGTAGTCGCTGATGCCTTGAGCAACTATCCAGTGGCTATGTGCTTGACTACAGATAGATATTTATTAGCAGATCTTGAGAGCTTGGGTATTGAGGTACTGGTATTAGTTGTTGAGATGCAGATATGGGGACTCAGATACAGTCAGAGCTGATGGACATGATTCGAGCTACGCAGTATGATGGTGAGTCTCTAAGGAGCATCAGAGCACATGTTCGGATGGGATTATTCGAGGACTTCACTATTGCTGAGGATGGATCACTACGGCACGGTACCAGGTTGTGTGTGCCAAGTGGGACGTTGCACGAGGAGGTTCTTCAGAAGAAGCATTGATCGCAGTACTCTATACATCCAAGTACCAACAAGATGTATAGAGATCTGAGGGAGCATGTATGGTGGTATGGTATGAAGCGGGAGGTAGCACACTTTGTATCCAGATATTTAGTGTGCCAGCAGGTAAAGGCAAAGAGGCAGAGGCTAGGTGGTTTACTTCAGCCTTTACCCATTCTAGAGTAAAAATGGGAGCATGTTACTATGATTTTGTTTCAGGACTTTCGCGTTCTCTAGGAGGTAAAGATGCAAATTGGGTCATCGTAGACAGGTTAACCAAATCAGCCCACTTCTTGCCATTCAAAGTGGGTACGTCTACGGAGAAGTTAGCGGAGATGTATGTATGGTAGATTATCAGATTGTATAGAGTTCCTGTGAGCATAGTCTCGAATCAGGATAATCGCTTCATATCCCACTTATGGAGGAGTTTGTAGGCTAGCTTGGGCACCCAACTCAAGTTCAGTATCGCATATCACCCCCAGACAAATGGACAGTCAAAGATGACTATTCAGACTCTCGAGGATATGCTTCACACTTGTGTTTTGGATTTCAGAGGCTATTGGAAGGACCATCTTTACCTGTGTCATTCCCCTGAACCAGAATACTGGAGAGCGGGGGCAGACAACGGCCAGCTACTTATACTTGGAGCACGCCAGTACTCCGCATATATGGTGAAGCTATAAAACATAGAGGTTAATACTATAATCCATCAGTCAATCCTAGGTTAAACAGTCATAGGTGTCTCAATCACAAGCAGATTAGCAATATAAAAGAAATATGATCATCAGGAGCAAAATAGTAAAGCGTCACAAACCAGATATATATATATATGATCATGAAACTAGTAATAAAAAATAAAGAACTAGTAGAGTATAAGTCATACATGATCAACACTAGCTATGGTCTAGAATACGCTAATCATGTCAGAGCCCGTAGGCATAATGTTAAGTCAAAACATGAGCTAACACGTTCTCGGTGGCTAAACACCTTAAAAGAATATACAGTATGAGATATAGTAGGGATAGAAGGATACTCACTCAGGCTATCTGGTTATCCTGGTAGTCACCATTCGCAGGAAGGAAAGTAAGATCCTCGGGCTCTGCTACCAAATATGGCCAAGCAAAACCCGTGGGGTCAGACCCCCAAATAGTAAGTTCCATAAAGAAAGCCAATAGCTAAGAACTAAAACCAGCAAAACAACATAGGGCTACAATACACTGAGCAATATGAATAAATAAATGCGGATCGAGACTCATGCGCTACCAATGCACTTATCCCGAGAAAAGAAAGACAATAAGCTGAATAACATATAACCACTAGGAATATAATGGGCACCCTATAAACACAAAAATAATTGGATATAATAAACACGCCAAATAGATGAGACATGCCAGGGAGATCACAACTTCACATGTACAAGAAGGATCAATCACAACTACACAGGTAAACACAGAGGTAAGGTGCATAACACAAGCCACAACAGAAAATGCCATGAACTGGAAATATAAGAATGCTGCTACTAGCCACTGCCTGCTGAACACCGGTCAAAAGTATATAGGGTGTAATCATCCCCTACTAATACTGATGTTTGGTCGAGTCAAGTGTACATAGAGTGTAAAATCATCCTCTACTAATACAAATTCTTGGTCGTATCAAATGTACATATAGTGTAATCATCCTCTACTAATACAAATGCATGGTTGTATCAAATGTACATAGAGTATAATCATCCTCTACTAATACAAATGCATGGTCGTATCAAATGTACATAGAGTGTAATCATTCTCTTACTAATACAAATGCCTGATCGTATCAATTATACATAGAGTATAATCATCCTCTATTAATATAAATGCCTGGTCGTATCAAATGTACATAGAGTGTAATCATCCTCTACTAATACAAATGTCTGGTCGTATCATATCGATAGGTAACATATACTGGATGGTTGTATATAGGGTAGAAAACCCCTAACTATACAAAATGTCGTATCGAGACAACATAATATAAATAGACATGCAAGGCAATAAATACAAGAAAACCAGTTACAAGCAATCAAGGAGCACAATAAAAGAAATTACATTCAAAAGAGAGCACAATCGATATACCATCGGTATACTCCAGTATACCGTCGGTATACCGGTCCAGAGATAGGAAAAACAAAGTAATTTCTGTATTCCAACAAATTGGTATACCGTCGGTATAATATAGTATATCGTCGGTATACCGACCAAGATAAATTTCTAGGAAGTCGGTTAACAATGGTCGGCTAGGATGTCACGCCCCAGTCCCAAAATACGTAGGACTAGGAATACGTAAGCATGCCAGTCGTATGGATATGACAATTCCAATATATGGAAACCAAAATCCACACGTACGCTGTAATATGAATATCAATCCACAAGTGGTATAAATCTATCACAACTCACAGGGTATAATCTAAATCTCATCCACATAAAATCAATATAAATAAATAACCAGTATCTATGAAACTAGATCTCAATATAAGTATCTAAGGATGATAGTTAGATGGAAACAAATCCACTACCAACTCGAATGGAAAAGTACAACACAATAAACACAATATAGGAATACCATCTAACAATCATGGGCTCAGAGAGAAGACTGTAACGCCCCGCTCCGCGCCAGCGTTATGTATCAAGGTGAGTGGGCAGAACTTCGTTCTCTGATTCTTGCACGCCTTAATAATAACCTGAGTTTTTGCTTACAATGTTTTCTTAAGAGAATAATAGAACCTGCCTTGCATGTTAATGAACGAACTCGCCTAGCTTGTCTTTGAAACAATGTCTGCTTAACGAGAATTCTGAATCGCCTGCTTAGAGTGCATGAACATGTTCACTATCGTCTATGCTTCGAGAGAACCATACTGTGCCTGAACGTGTTCAAGTGATAAGTCAGATTACCCCGCAACAACGATTGTATTCTGATGGTTCGTCTCGTCTACATACTAGAGTTTATTTGATAGTATTCCATGCATTCGCACGCGGTCGGACAATGGCTATTGGTGGAGAGCTGAACTGTATGTGTCACGGCTGCTACCATGATAGTGCAAAGCAACCATGAGTCACAGCTGCCTCTAGCATCAGATAAAGAGTCATTGGTATGCTGTTCCACCAGCTGCCGATCCTGAGATACTCGGGGACCGCCCTGCATATAGCTAAGTCATTGTATTGGCTTGGATAGTGACTGCCCCTAAGAATGTGCATCGTGTGTCTTGCTATGCATCAGACCCTGGAGTCGCACGAGACACGCTGCGCACACCCTGAAACATGAACGGTTTGCTTGCTTGCATATTCAATATGAAACTCTGTTTCCAAACATGTTTCCAAACAAGTAATATGACTCTGCTAGCGAACTGCATGAAACGAACCTAGGTAAAACTAGTAAGATCACTAGTAATGTAATATTTTATAACATGATTACTTAGTGCCTGTTTGAGTGAATGCTTGTTTCTGTTCAGTTGATTTATCTCACCAGTACTTGTATAAAGTGCCGACCCACCAATAGTTTACTTGCTTGCATGTACTGGATCGTCCGAGGGAGCGATAGGCGTGCCACAGTCCCGAAGACCCGGAATCCTGGTTTCGATTGTTGCCCCGAGAATGCTATCGTATAAGGGGGCATAATGTATGGAACGAACGTGTGCCTTTGCTAAAGGAAACCCAAGTTGCCTCGATTGTCCCGAATACTCAGTTGGCTAATGCATTGCATTGCAACAAGTCCCTTTCCGCTGCTAACTTGATTGATGCGATGATAGCCAACTATCAACTTAAACGATTGGCCTTGCACGGGCGCAACCCCAGGCCCGTGCGGCATCACGTCCCCCGAAAGCTCGAACGGGCCATTCGCTTGGCTCCCTTCCTCCCTCGTACCCGCGGGACGGGCGCGGTAATTCGCGTCCGGCGCTCCGAGGTACGGTGATTCGTGCCCGGTTCGTTAATCCTGGCCGTACGGGGCGGGGCAGGACGGAGCGGCGGCCCGGACGGGTCTGAGGCGTGACAGAATGGTATCAGAGCGGAATCGATTCTCTGGCCCAAACCGTTGCTATGACTCTGAGATATTATCGATATGGTTTTGCAAAGAGCGTTCCATACAATAAGTCCATAAATATTCTCAAAGTGCAAAATGTTTCCTGAACTTGAATTGCTTGATTGTTTCGATTGAGTACGGCGAGGGACGGCACTATCGCTGCTCGGAATATCGAGAAGTTTATCCTTGAAGTTTCGAGGATGAAACTTTTTGTTGGATGGTAAGTATGTAATGCCCCGCTCCGTGCCGACGTTATGTATCAAGGTGAGTGGGCAGAACTTTGTTCTCTGATTCTTGCACGCCTTAATAATAACCTGAGTTTTTGCTTACAATATTTTCTTAAGAGAATGATAGAACCTGCCTTGCATGTTAATGAACGAACTCACCTAGCTTGTCTTTGAAATAATGTCTGCTTAACGAGAATTCTGAATCGCCTGCTTAGAGTGCATGAATATGTTCACTATCGTCTATGCTTCGAGAGAACCATACTGTGCCTGAACGTGTTCAAGTGATAAGTCGGATTGCCCCGCAACAATGATTGTATTCTGATGGTTCGTCTCGTCTGCATACTAAAGTTTATTTGATAGTGTTCCATGCATTCGCACGCGGTCGGACAATGGCTATTGGTGGAGAGCTGAACTGCATGTGTCACGGTTGCTACCATGATAGTGCAAAGCAACCATGAGTCACAGCTGCCTCTAGCATCAGATAAAGAGTCATTGGTATGCTGTTCCACCATCTGCCGATCCTGAGATACTCGGGGACCGCCCTGCATATAGCTAAGTCATTGTATTGGCTTGGATAGTGACTGCCCCTAAGAATATGCATCGTGTGTCTAGCTATGCATCAGACCCTGGAGTCGCACGAGACACGCTGCGCTCACCCTGAAACATGAACGGTTTGCTTGCTTGCATATTCAATATGAAACTCTGTTTCCAAACATGTTTCCAAACAAGTAATATGACTCTGCTAGCGAACTGCATAAAACGAACCTAGGTAAAACTAGTAAGATCACTAGTAATATAATATTTTATAACATGATTACTTAGTGCCTGTTTGAGTAAATGCTTGTTTCTGTTCAGTTGATTTATCTCACCAGTACTTGTATAAAGTGCTGACCCACCAACAGTTTACTTGCTTGTAGGTACTGGATTGTCCGAGGGAGCGATAGGCGTGCCACAGTCCCGAAGACCCGGAATACTGGTTTCGATTGTTACCCCTAGAATGCTATCGTATAAGGGGGCATAATTTATGGAACGAACGTGTGTCTTTGCTAAAGGAAACCCAAGTTGCCTCGATTGTCCCGAACACTCAGTTGGCTAATGCATTGCATTGCAACAAGTCCCTTTCCGCTGCTAACTCGATTGATGCGATGATAGCCAACTATCAAATTAAACGATTGGCCTTGCACGGGCGCAACCCCAGGCCCGTGCGGCATCACGTCCCCCGAAAGCTCGAACGGGCCATTCACTTGGCTCCCTTCCTCCCTCGCACCCGCGGGACGGGCACGGTGATTCGCGTTCGGCGCTCCGAGGTATGGTGATTCGTGCCCGGTTCGTTAATCCCGGCCGTACGGGGCGGGACAGGGCGGAGCGGCGGCCCGGGCGGGTCCGGGGCATGACAAAGACATCCTCGAAATATATGTAACCATCTGAATCTGCGCTCCTGCAAATACTCAAGAACAGATACACCTGGCAGAGGACCAGGTCCTCAGAGGGACGTAACAAGATACAGAAAAGCAAGCCAATTTGAATACAGTAAACATGCATATAATTTAAAAATAAATAAGTACGCTGTATAAGATAATCTATATGAATGCAAATGAAGACAACTTTTTGATGTATGGGCAAGGGTAGGCTACTCGATCTAATCCTCATAACTCATACGCTCGTCAGTGGAAATCATCAGCCGACATACCTCTGGGGTAGCGACCCTCGGACTCCATCAATCGACATACCTCGGGGGTAGCGACCATCGGTCACGACTACCATAGTGCGTGCTAGTTACTACGGTTTACTGGAATGGTTAAAAGCCCATATGCCTAATGATTGTCCTCGATGATACTAAGTGCCATGTGTGTGTCAACATATCTAATACATAGTAATGACTGGAAAAAAACTACACATACAAGAAATATACAGAAATGCAATAAATATATAGAAATATACTAAGCATGCAAAATACTGTAAGCAATTTGGCAAGGTATCTTGCCTGGTCTGAAAAGGATGAAGTCACAACTCAAGGCGTCGTCCGATCTACCCGTCACATAAATTAAACAAGTTAGGTTACAAAAGTGGGTGAATAGTTTTCGCTATTTTAATCTATTTTAACTCTGAATAAAATAACCTAAACTAGTATTTTAATCTTATTATAATCTAATTTTATTGTTAAGCTCTAATTTTTGGTCCAAAGAAAGTCAACTTTAAGGATTTATGATCCGTGGCACGCAAATCGAGGCAATCCATTGACCAAAAAGTAAACTGACTCAAATACTATATTTGTGTATGGAATCCTATATATTTCAATGCTACGTGAACATTAGAATCGATAATCATAAGTCGGTAAAGAGTCATGTCCACAAGGGCGTACAGATGATAGTTTTTTGTGGTTTTCTATTTACGTCTACATTGCACAAATTTTACAGTAGAATAAACTTATATTTTGAATTCTAGAAAAATAATTTTCTATAATTTTATCTTGTCAGCTTTCCGAAACTTTAAACGGTTCATAATTCCGAGTCCGGGATCTCCCGAAATCTCGAAAATACCAAAACGCGTCTGATTTCGGACAACTGGCACTTTTAGAATTTTTTGGAAAAATAGGTTCATAGATTATTAAAATAAATTATATAATCAGAAAACTAACCTTGATATAGTTCTAACAAAAAAACTGGAGCGCGTTTGGAGTCCAGAGCTAGGAGATATCGTCTTTTTAATTCGTCATAACAAGTAGAAAATGAGGCTGAATTTATGACAAATTTTGACTATTTTTGGACGAAAAAGAGGTGAATTTGGGGGAGAAAAATATGAAGGATGAGGTATTTATAATGGTGGACACTACTTAATTAAATACGACTAGGATTGGTTAATTTGGATAGCATTAAGATGAATTTAAATAAGGATAGGATATGCATGAAGTTGCTTTCCTAGTATGTACCGGATTTGAATTAATTTAAAATAGAGTTTGAATTTATCTCAATAATTTATAATCTTAAATATAATTAAAGATAATACAAATAATTTATAAAATCTTATTAATATCTATTAACACTAAATTAGCATCTATCTAATATTAAGACTATATATATCCAAATAAATCCTAAATAATTTTCAAAATCTAAATAAATTTCTTAAAATTCTAAATAAATTACAGAAAAATATAATTAAATATTTTTAAACTAAAATAAATATTTGGTAGGAATAATATACAAGTTTGGTCTCATAGTAAATCATGGAAGTCCTATAAATTTAGGTTCCCTATATTTTAATTACCTAAAATTCTAGAAAAATGTCCAAAAATATAAAATAGCGTAAAAATAGTTCTAAATAAATATTTACATAAGTAAATATACTAAAAAAAATTTATTTTCTAATTAACTAAGAGAATACTCTAAAGTAATTTAATATCTATAATAAATATAATAATATAAAATATATACAAAATATCTATTTTTGGTGAGGGGATTTACAATCTACCCAACTTAAAAGAATTTCGTCCTCGAAATTGACACTAACCCATATTCATAATAATCACTATAGCTATTACATTACATAGCTATCTAGCAGTGCTTCCTAAAAGTCATGGTCTGTCATTCTTACACTTCTCATTTATTGTCCATACACTATCCTATTATCCTCTAACTTGTCTACACTACCCAACTTACAAAAGTTCTACTAGTAGTCACAGTCTCTTGAGACTATTGTCTAGGTTGTAAGACGAATATATTTATTGGGTCGAGAATCTTGGGGTACTTGTCTTGAATCTCACAACCATGATTTTTCTTTATAACCGTCAAGTATCGTAGTCTAATACTGCCATGCCACCTGACCAATATGTCTGCAAATACTTCGACTACTTTACTACAACGATCTAGCTGCAGCTGTCGCTACTTTGCCAGCAATTTATCATAGTTGTCAGTTCGTAACAAGTACCTTCAATTCTTTTCTAGGCATAGTCTAAGTTTTTGGGCAACAGTTAAAGTCTTGACTAACTTATAAAACTTTTAAAAGTATAAACTAGTTCAAACAGTCTAACAAATTCCTATTAGCCTAAGGGATGCTATACATTGTTTTTTAAAATAATAAGAGGATACAGATATTGCTATAGGTCATATACATAAGAGTTATTATTAAGAACTCATCCTTTAGTTATTAATCATCTACTAAACTATTTACGTTTCAACTAACAAAACTAAGGATGGGGTCGAAGTAGACTAATAATTCATGTTGGCGTGAAAAAGACGTAACTACGATAGGGAGAATTAAGCACGAGATAATGAATGGATAAAGAAGAGAAGATGAGCCACCCAAGGGGGCGAGATAGTGATAGAAAAAGAATACTACTACTGCTGCTTGCATCATCTATTAGCATCACGTGTATGCCATCTGGGTAAAATATCAGTATATCCTCATAACAGCCAAACCAACACCTATATAATTCTACGTCTACTATGCACCTAAGATCTCGTGTCATAAAAGGGGTCATGAGTATACAATAACACATATAACTAAGGTCGTACCTGTATCTACGGCTTTTTGTGGCCGTGCTCTCTTGTTTGTCATCATGAGTGCTTGGCCTATGGGGCATACCTAGTACTATTCGTGTATCAAACTTATACTAAGCACGAACGTTCGTTCTTCCGAAATAGGGGAAGACGAAAAACAATAATAAAGAGTTCAAGGAGGAGGTGATATAATACAAGTACGAGATTCGAAGGGATTAAAGAATTTTGAAAGGGAGTTGCCAAGGCAGTTGTGGATTAAAATCTTATTTTGTTAAATTCTTATATGCATGTTCATATCAGAATAGTTATGTACCTGACATGATATGCTCTGACCAGTCTAGAGGATAAGTATATTCGTCTAACAAGTTGAGTCAACTATATCTCAATCCACATAAAGTAGTGATACAAAGAGCGAACCAAGTGCACAACGGTTGATCAGACTATAATACACCGATTCTGATTTAGACAATATATTAGTGTGGGCCCCCAATAATACATATGTCATGAACAAGCTCAATAAAAGAATAAGCTTGCAAAACTAGGCTATAATAGCAGCATAAGTCGAGGTAGTAAAAATATAAGTACGCTTGATTATGATGGAGGAAGGTACAGAATAATCTAAGTTCACCAAGAAGATCGGTGTTGTGCCTCTACAGTTTTTATAATAATTTCTTGTCTAAAGTCAACCAAATGGGTGTATGAGCCTCTAAGTTCTACAGTCTAGATAAACACTAAATTTCTATAGTCTAGATAAACACTAAAGTTCTATAGTCTAGATAAACACTATCTTCTTATGCAAGCCTATAGTTGGTGTCATTCATTTATACTTTATTACTTGGTCAGAAGGACTATGTGATACTAGGTTATAAGGCATACTACCAAACTTACAAAAATTTAACTAATAGTGTTATTGAATACTAGAGTGTATATACCTAGTACAAGGCACCTTCATAATCCTTATCAAGCACGAGAGAAGATTGATGCTGAGAAGGGATCAAGCAAGATGCAATACAAGCAATCAAATGAGAATATGAAATAAAATCAAGGAAGGTGATAAATAAGTGGATGAGATCCTATATTCTAATCCTAAGCGCAAGCTTGCTCGGTACAGTGACGTAACCGAGACAATATGCTCTCGACCTGTATGGGCCACCACAAAAATATGTTACGCCCCAGTCCCAAAATACGTAGGACTAGGAACACGTAAGCATGCCAGCCATATGGATATGGCAACTCCAATATATGGAAACCAAAATCCACACGTACGCTGTAATATGAATATCAATCCACAAGTGGTATAAATCTATCACAAGTCACAGGGTATAATCTAAATCTCATCCACATAAAATCAATATAAATAAATAACCAGTATCTATGAAACTAGATCTCAATATAAGTATCTAAGAATGATAGTTGGATGAAAACAAATCCACTACGAACTCGAATGAAAAAGCACAACACAATAAATACAATATAGGAATACCAGCTAACAATCATGGGCTCGGAGAGAAGACATCCTCGAAACATATGTAACCATCCAAATCTGCGCTCCTGCAAATACTCAAGAACAGATACACCTGGCAGAGGACCAGGTCCTCAGAGGGACGTAACAATATACAGAAAAGCAAGCCAATTTGAATACAGTAAACATGCATATAATTTGAAAATAAATAAGTACGCTGTATAAGACAATCTATATGAATGTAAATAAGGATAATTTTTTAACGTATGGGCAAGGGTAGGCTACTCGATCTAATTCTCATAACTCATACGCTCGTCAGTGGACATCATCAGCCGACATACCTCTGGGGTAGCGACCCTCAGACTCCATCAATCGACATACCTCGGGGGTAGCGACCATCGAACACGACCACCATAGTGCGTGCTAGTTACTACAGTTTAGCAGAGTGGTTAAAAGCCCATACGCCTAATGATTGTCCTCGATGATACTAAGTGCCATGTGTGTGTCAACATATCTAATGCATAGTAATGATTGAAAAAAAACTACACATGCAAGAAATATACAGAAATGCAATAAATATACAAAAATATACTAAGCATGCAAAATACTGTAAGCAATTTGGCAAGGTATCTTTTCTGGTCTGAAAAGGATGAAGTCCCAACTCAAGGCGTCGTCCGATCTACCCGTCACATAAATTAAACAAGTTAGGTTACAAAAGTGGGTGAATAATTTTTGCTATTTTAATCCATTTTAACTCTGAATAAAATAACCTAAACTAGTATTTTAATCTTATTATAATATGATTTTATTGTTAAGCTCTAATTTTTGGTCCAAAGAAAGTCAACTTTAAGGATTTGTGATCCGTGGCACGCAAATCGAGGCAATCCATTGACCAAAAAGTCAAATGACTTAAATTCTAGATTTGTGTGTGGAATCCTATATATTTCAATGCTATGTGAACACTGGAATCGACAATCATAAGTCGGTAAAGAGTCATGTCCACAAGGGCGCACAGATGATAGTTTTTTCTGGTTTTCTATTTACGTCTATGTTGCACAAATTTTACAGTAGAATAAACTTATATTTTAAATTCTGGAAAAATACTTTTCTATAATTTCATCATGTCAGCTTTCCAAAACTTTAAACGGTTCATAATTCCGAGTTCGGGATCTCCCGAAATCTAGAAAATACCAAAATACGTCTGATTTCGAACAGCTGTCACTTTTATAATTTTTTGGAAAAATTGGTTCCTAAATTATTAAAATAAATTATATAATCAGAAAACTAACCTTGATATAGTTCTAACAAAAAAAACTGGAGCACGTTTGGAGTCCGGAGCTAGGAGATAACGTCTTTTTAATTCGTCATAACTAGTAGAAAATGAAGCTAAATTTATGACGAATTTTGACTATTTTTGGACGAAAAAAGGTGAATTTGGGGGAGAAAAATATGAAGGGTGAGGTATTTATAATGGTGGACACTACTTAATTAAATACGACTAGGATTGGTTAATTTGGATAGGATTAAGATAAATTTAAATACGGATAGGATATGCATGAAGTTGCTTTCCTAGTATGTACATGATTTGAATTAATTTAAAATAGAGTTTGAATTTATCTCAATAATTTATAATCTTAAATATAATTAAAGATAATACAAATAATTTATAAAATCTTATTAATATCTATTAACACTAAATTAGCATCTATCTAATATTAAGACTATATATATCCAAATAAATCCTAAATAATTTTCAAAATCTAAATAAATTTCTTAAAATTCTAAATAAATTACAGAAAAATATAATTAAATATTTTTAAACTAAAATAAATATTTGGTAGGAATAATATACAAGTTTGGCCTCATAGTAAATCATGGAAGTCCTAGAAATTTAGGTTCCCTATGTTTTAATTACCTAAAATTCTAGAAAAATCTCAAAAAATATAAAATAGCCTAAAAATAGTTCAAAATAAATATTTACATAAGTAAATATACTAAATTTTTTTTATTTTCTAATTAACTAAGAGAATACTCTAAAGTAATTTAATATCTATAATAAATATAATAATATAAAATATATACAAAATATCTATTTTTGGTGAGGGGGTTTACATAGGATCGGTACACTGTCGGTATACTGTAGTATACCGTCGGTATACCGATAAGTGTCACAAAAATATATCTGAAATCTAAGTCGGTCGAGATCGGTTTACCGTCGATATACTGTACTATACCGTCGGTATGCCAGTTTCCGAGGGAAAACTAGGCCAAAGTCATATCTAATTTCGGGACCCAAATCAATTCCTGAAAACTAGCAGAACCAAGTCTAACAAGAAGTCAAGTCTAGTGGTAAGTCTTATATTACAATATAGACTAAAATTCACAGTCACAACTCCGGTACTGTTCTCCGTTACCGAGTTACCAAAAGGGACAGAACAAGATTCTTCCAGAAATCAGACTGATGCGGTCAAAAGGCTAGAAATCACGAGAGGAACAACAATAGTAAAGCAAGTCTAAGCTAAAAAGCAACTACCAAAGCTCCAAGAAAGAAAATGACAGAAGCCTAGAAAGTTTATAGGATCGACAAGATATATTTGCCTAGAACGAGTTCCCAGCCTCAACTTTTAGCCACCACCACGAAGGAGTTCAGAAACCACTCTCCATGTCTCAAGACCAAGCTCTAAGCTAAATAAAGAAAGGGTGGAGAGAAGAGAGAGAGAAAAAAAATGAGAAATGAAAAGAAATCAAGTACTATTTATAGAAAATTATCTCGAAAATATCTTGAAAAGTGAAACAAATATCTGTCGGGCAGTATACCGTCGGTATACCGGTCAGGAAGAAAAGTTTTAATTTTTCAAGTTTTAAAATCCCACGAAATCCAGAAAAATAAAACATGCAGTATAAAATACGTATCCATATACCGATATAGATATTGTGAGACAGAGTCTCACAACCTGGTAGAGTTTGCTTACAACAACAGTTACCAGGCCATTTATCCATCTTCTAATAGGTAAATTATGAATTCAACCCTTAATTGAGACTATAATTCATGCATTTAACCATTAGAAATCATTTTTTGGTGTAGGGCTACCCATAGGATCAAGAATTAGGTCCATATGACTTGTATTATAAAAGTTGTATGGTAATTTATGTCCAAATAGGGGAAATTACAAGATCCATAAGATCTCGGCCGGGCCAAAAATATCTTGAGCTGGGATGCGAAAGAGGAGGTATGTTTAGGGAGCATCATAAAAAAAAGGGTGTTGTTGAAAAAGAAATCCCTAAGAAAAACGTTGGGACGAGAAAATGTGGTTGTCCATTGAAGGTGTTGATTGTAAAAGTTGAAGATGTGAAGTGGATAATCGAAGTTAAGAATGGAAGACACAATCATCCTATTCCAGGGACACTTACGGGTCATGCCTACGTGGCACGGTTGAAGGAGGATGAGAGAAAGTTGGTTGAAGAATTGTTCCTTTCCGGAGTTGCACCGAAACAAATTTATTTTGCCGTGCGACAAAAAGAAGATGGGAACAAGTCTACCATAAGGACGATCTATAATAGTTTGGCCAGAGTGAAATGTAATAGTATGAAAGAAAGAATGGCGATGCAGCAAGTATTAAAGTTGTTTGGGGAGCATCACTACGTGGAGTACCATAAAATACATCCACAAACTGATGAACTCCTTTCGTTGTTTTGGGCTCATCCTGATTGTAAACACTTGGCTCAATCCTTCGCAGACGTGTTGGTCCTTGATTGTACATATAAGACCAACAAGTTCAAGATGCCTCTTTTTTACATTGTTGGGTTTACGTCTACAGGAAAAACATTTATAGTCGCTTTTTATTTTATGAAGAGTGAGACAGTAGAGGATTACACATGGGCGTTGAGAAAACTATAATCCATTTACACAGGTTACAAAGAGCCCTCTGTTTTTGTTACTGACAGAGAATATGCGCTGATAAATGCTATAGATATTGTATTTCCTCATACGCATAGACTACTATGCACTTGGCATATAAATCGAAATATCCAAGCTCAATGCAAGAGAAAATTTGAAAAAGTGGACGATAAAATCAACATACTTCACTTCGAAGAATTCTACAGTGATTGGAGTCTTGTATGGCGAGCAAGTACTACAGACAGCTATGACACAGCATGGTACATGTTCCAACAAAAGTGGGAGACGAGTAACCCGACATGCATATCTTATATCAAAGATACTTGGCTAGAACCACATAAAGAGCAATTCGTCTTAGCATGGACCAACATGGTGAAGCATTATGGCATAATCACTACGAACCGGGTCAAAGAAACACACTCAAGTTTAAAAAGATATCTACGGTCATCGGTCGGTAATTTTGTCTCTGTTTGGCAATCGATTCATTTGATGACTATTTCTACGGTGAACGATATTGTAGCATCATTTGAGATGAGCCTCAATATTGCAAATCATGAATACAAGCAAGAATACCTCTTAGATGGTTTAACCCATGTGGTATCTCACAAGGCCTTGGGCTTATTGTTTGAGGAGATTCGTAGGTCGAAGTCGGTGGGTTATGATCCCGAGGTTTGCGGTTGTTCATATCGACATTCACTCGGACTTCCTTGTGCACATAAAATCAACGAATATCGTCGTGAATCTATAGCTATTCCAATAGATGTTGTTGATCAACGTTGGAGACAGCTGTCGATAATGCCGACGGTGGAAGTTCAAGATGATTTCTTTGCGTTGCCACAAGTAAAACTACTGCACACAAGGTGGTGTGGCACATCGGAACCAGAGAGAAGATCCATTAAGGTTAAAATCCAAGAGATTGTAGTCTCGGCAATAACTCGATTGCAAGAGCCATCCGTTGTTCGAACTCCTAAGGGAAGACCACAGTCACGAAAGTGTAGAGCAAAAAAGAAGGAGGTGGAGCCAACTAAAAGAGATCCATCCTTATTTGAACATATCGAACGCAGTTTGGAGGCAAAGTCCGTAATGGATCGGGGGGTATTTTCCCAAAAAAAAGTAAGCTAACTATTCGAAGAGGGAAGAAACAGAAAATGATAGATGCAGTCACGGCGGAAGGTTTTGATAACTTTTCTGATTCTTATAGTCTATACATTGAAAATTTCCTACCTGAGATACGGAATTTCATTTGGTCTATTGTTGATGTTCCTAAGGATGGCCATTGTGGATACCATGCACTAGCACGACAACTAGGCTATTCAGTTGAAGCAGGATGGAGACAGGTTAGGGAAGAGCTGTACGAGGAGTTGGAGTCGCGACTAGCCTTCTATAGCCAGATACTTGGCGAAGAAATTGTTGGGGATTTGTTGGCAGGCATACCTTGTACGAAAATAGTTACCGGACCAGACCATTACATGGATGTCCCGCCTGCTGCTTACGTATTCTCTAATAGGTATAAGTTACCTATTGTAATTATCTCACAAGGTATTAACAATACTTTCTTTCCAATGTGTGCCCCCCCAGCCGAACACCGAGTATCCAATCTATGTTGCATAGGGCTTGTCGGACAACACTTCGTCATCCCAAGGTTGATCGCTCATTCTTCTATTCCGCCACCTTCTACGATTTGGTATAAACACGCACCAGAGGAAGCGATCGCATGGACGATACCCTACAAGGATGCAATGGCTGCCTATAAGAAGATGATGAAGATGAAGGACCCAAAAATCATGTCGGACGACTACTTTGATATTCTAATCGATTGATACTGTATATTGAAATGTATTTTGTCTTGATCCATGTATATTGATCCATGTATGTTTAACTGTATATTGAACTATATGTTGTATGTTGTGTGTATGTTGTGTACTGAAAGGAGTTATCTAATTAATACTAATAGATTTTGACTGTATGTTGTGCATTGCTACTAATAACCTAGGACTGTCAATATGTCAAACTGCCAGGATACTAGGACTGTCAATATGTAACTTTAGGACTGTCACAATATTGACAGTCCTAGTATATACTAGGACTGTCAAAATTATGACAGTCCTAAAGTTTACCCATTGTCTATAAGCACAGTTATATGTAACTTTAGGACTGTCAGAATTTTGACAGTCCTAGTGTATACTAGGACTGTCAAAATTCTGACAGTCCTAAAGTATACCCACTGTCTATAAGCACAGTTATATGTAACTTTAGGACTGTCACAATGTTGACAGTCCTAGTATATACTAGGACTGTCAAAATTCTGACTGTCCTAAAGATTACCCACTGTCTATAAGCACAGTTATATGTAACTTTAGGACTGTCACAATTTTCACAGTCCTAGTGTATACTAGGACTGTCAAAATTCTGACAGTCCTAAAGTTTACCCACTGTCTATAAGCACAGTTATATGTAACTTTAGGACTGTCATAATTTTGACAGTCCTAGTGTATACTAGGACTGTCCAAATTATGACAGTCCTAAGCTTTACCCACTATCTCATATGTAAAATTAGCTCCACTGTCTGTACATTGGACAACTGTATGTATGCAGCTCAAATTGATAGTTTAAACTTTTATACAACTCAAATTCACTCAAAGTGTAAATAGTAGCAAATTCATTGAAAGTGTCAATAGTAGCAAATTCATTAAAAGTTATACAACTCAAAATCATAGTTTAAACTTTTATAACTCAAAATAATAGTTTAAACTTCATGCCGCCTCTTTGTACGTTGCTCTCTATTTTCCAAGAAAGAAAAATCTTCAGCGTTGTCAATTTGTTAGAGTTCGTCATTGATTGCCATATAATTCGAACCCTGGCAACTAACGAGGCTTCTTTCCAACTTCTTCACTTTCCTTGCCTATTCATGAGAATTAAAATTTTTTGTTATAAACAGTTACAAATATCAAACTTAAAGTCTAGAACTTGACTCACCATCTTGACCAGTGCAGTATACAAGACCGATTTGGCAGGAAGATCTGAAGGTACATGCACAATATCCACTCCGCGTTGGAACAAGGTAGGTAGTCCGACACCGGCGTAGTAGGCGAGGTAGTCGTCACTACACTCCGTCATATTAACTGCTGCTTGCGTTCGGTATCCCTAATAACGTGGCATTGCCACTCGATGAAGAAGGCTGATACCCAGTTGAACGCCGTAGGAATATATTTAGCAGTTTTGTACCGCGCGGAGGAGTTATCATTTTCAAAGTGCGACTTGGGACAATTTGTACGTAGCCAAACTGACGGAGCACTCTATCCGGCATATAAGTCTCCTCGATTTTATGATAACTGATAAGACCGTGATATAAAGCGACTGGTTGCAATGGACGGATTATCTGTCGCAAATCACGGTATGGATCCCAAACAATCTGTACCACATAAAATTTAGCATAACGTCATTTAGCATAACGTAGTCAATTAATACCAATTAAGTACAAAATTAGGTCTAAATTCACCTCTTCTGTCGTCATATCTTCGAGTGCATTCCGAAGGGCGGCCAATGTGTGAGAACGTTTAGCATCTTGCTTAGTTGGCTTCCATCGGCACATTCTAGGCAGGTTCTCGTCATACCCTCGATTCAGTTTCGTCCGCTGCAGGGTTGAAAAGTGCTCGTATATCCATGCCTTCACGTAACCAGGTTAAAAAAACATTAGTCCAAAAATAAACAACAAAATTTAAATTTATGTATACAAGTTGACAAAGATATATCTATACATGGAGTAGAGTCTGGCTTCCGGATATTGTCTTCGAACCCACGCGGGATGCCGCACCAAGCTCGCGGTAAAGGTATGCTAGTATACTGCCTCCCCAAGAAATTTTGTCCACCCTGTCAATGTTGTGTAAATTTAGGAGATATTTGGCATTTATGGACGTTCCAGACTTATCCGTAATGCCGACAGCCCCTAAGATGAACTGCATATATCCGTAGGCCCCATTTTCGCTATTATCAATTTCGGGGGCCGGCTCAGCGAATATCTTCTCTAAATATTTTAGAGGCAGTTCGTAGGACTTCTTGAATTCTCGAAGACTAGTAAAACTAGTGGCATCAACTCCCAGACACCCTGATACATAATCTACAATATATTCATAAAAGTTGATGCTCGACTCATCAAAAGTTTGATTCATCATGACTCGACCATCAACCCTAAGTCCCAATATATGATGGACGTCATCAAGGGTAATCGTCAACTCCCCATCGGGTAGATGGAAAGTGTTGGTTTCTGGATGCCACCGTTCTACAAATGCTGAAATCAGTGCATTATCCACCGTCGTATATGAGTAGCTACCCAAATATTGTAGACCGGTGAGACTGATTTTTGCCTTCACATCGTCTCCTAATAATTCATACCTCCATGTATTGCATTTTTCCCCGTGGTTGATCACCGTCAACATGCGAGAACTCTCCTGAAAAGTAAACAATTGGATGAAATTATACCTCTATGTAAAATGTACTTATCTATAAATAATTGGATGAACTTTGAACTTACAACTATATATAAATTAATAATAACGTAATGTACTTACCGGATTGTTCCATATTTGGTATGCAATATGGTTTTCGATCGATGGTAACATAGAGCAACCATTTGGACGAGTGTCAACTGGACTATCTGGCTGCTCAGAAGGTCCTGAACCATCAGTAGTCCGATTTCTGGGAGTTTGTGGGAGACTCTCGACAGGACTATATGCAGGATGAAGGTCCTGAACCATCAGTAGGCCGATTTGGGACATTTGGCATGTCCTCATCGGAGGAGAAAGAAGAATCGGAAGAATTAGGAGGAGCACGTCTCTTTGAACGAGTGACAGTCTTCTTCGTCAATCGACGTTTCCTCACTTCAGGACGTGCCTCGGGCTCGCGGATAGTGACGCTTGGTTCAATAGTACGCGAAATAGTGCGTTCCTTACGCATCGACGCAGTAGGACGTCTTCTCATGATATTTTCATCCACAGTGTCCTTCCGAGGGGCATG
The DNA here is from genome assembly GCA_036927795.1 of Iris macrosiphon. Lineage (NCBI taxonomy): Eukaryota > Viridiplantae > Streptophyta > Magnoliopsida > Asparagales > Iridaceae > Iris > Iris macrosiphon. The sequence goes on along the minus strand of JAYESA010000001.1, from coordinate 38,321,902 downwards.
ACTATAAGAAAAAAATATTTTTTATTTTAACATCATAATTTAATTTAACATTCAGGACTGTAGAAAATTCTACAGTCCTATAAGTATACAGGACTATAGAAATTTCAACAGTCCTAATATTTTAGGACTATTGAAATGCCTACAGTCTTATATAAATTTAGGACTGTAGACAATTCGATAGTCCTTAATATAAATAGGACTGTTGATTTTCCTACAGTCCTAAATCTATATAGGACTGTAGGAAAATCTATAGTGCCGCCCGATACTGCTCGACAATGTCGACGATTCTCGATATTATATGCCCTAAAATCGTGTTCGATCAACCAAGTGAACGTCTAAACTACATCCTAAACTACATTCAGGACTTGTATGCCCTCATTTGAAGAATAGAAAGAAAATCACTCAAAATTTTCAAAATGCAATACAATTTTTAAAAATTTTGGACAATTTTGCAAATGCAATAGAACAAGGAGAATGATGATTTGTACCTTGATTCTTTCGAGACTTTGGGAGCCATCGACAAGGAGGAGGAGGAAGGGTCTCGGAGAACGGCCGGCGGGAAGGGGGAGAGCTCCGATGGGGTGGGGAGGGTTTGGGAGAAGGGTTTCAAAGTGGGCTAATATGAGTAAACTAATGGGCTAGTGTGAGTAAACTTTGCTCATTAATGGGCTAGCCCCAATCCTGGGCTAGCCCCAATCCTGGGTTAGCCCCAAGTAATAATAGTAGTGCCCTTATAATTAGCCTAATATAATATCATATGGGTGTTGAGAGATACACATAAAGTAGCGGCACAAGTGGGTATTATGTAAAATATTTTTCTAGTAGAATTAAGGTTAAACTTCTTAAGAAAGCATTTAGGCCATGTTGGATTCACGAAATCCTGGCATTCGGAAAGAAAAGTCATTTCTTTCCTACGTGGAAAAAGTTTTCCAAATGATTCACTTTCCGACTATAGGGAATTATTTTTTCTTCCAATTTTCTTGACATTTCCAAACCCAAGAAAGAAAATGGATAAAAATTGTAATTTTCCAAAAAAAAAGAAAAGGAACAAGAAATTGAGTTCATTTCCTTTCCTCGAACCAAACGAGACCCTAGGGAGTTACTTTTCCTTCCAATTTTCTTGACCTTTCCAAACACAAGAAAGAAAAATGGATGGAAATTATAATTTTTCAAAGAAAAGAAAAGAACAAAAAATTGAGTTCATTTTCTTTCCTTTTCGCGAACCAAACGAGGCCTGCTTGGATTGAGGGTTAAGAGAGTTAAGTGAGAGGAAGTTAAGTGGACTGCGGGTTAAGAGAGTTAAGTAAGAGGAAGTTAAGTGAGATAAAAAAAATCATGATTGATTTGAGGGTGGAGGTTTAGGAGGGGGGATTGAGGGTTAAGAGGGCTAAGTCAGAGGAAGTTAAGTCAGATGAAAAAATATCATGCTTGGTTTGAGGGTGGAGGTTTATGAGGGAGAATAATATAGGGTTAAGTAAGGATTTGTTTAACCCTTTTTGTCAAATTTTTAACCCCCCAAATCAGAGGGTTAACGAGGGAAAAGTGAGGGGTTTTAATAACTATAGTATTTTTATTCTTCTTTTCTCCACTCAAAATCTCAAATACAATCAAGAGTTATTAAACACACTCCACTTAACTCTCCATCCAATCCAAGCAAGATTATTTGTATTGACTTTCCTCCCCCTCACTTAATCCCACTTAATCATGTTTATTTTTTTCCTCTATCCAAGCAGACCCTTATACTTTTTGTCGCTCTTAAAAAATTTCCCTTAGAAGCTAAGCCTCGGACTCGGACATTGGCTCAAGGGCGCAAAGTGGCGCTTTGATGGCGCACTTAGCATGCCAGAATCGTCGCATAATGCTTGTGCGCATTTGTTGTACTCGTTCCTGCGTGCGTCTCTGCGCGCGGGTGATGCACGCGGTCTCTGCGCACGGTGTTCTGCATAGGTGTGTAGGGATCGTTATTGGCGCAAGATAACGCTGATTGTGGAATTTAAACAGTTATGGAAAGATTGAGTCAATTATACATATTCGATTTTTGTTGGATTTGAATTTAATTGATTCATATCTTTTCGTAATTAGTTTGGGTCAGAATTAGGGTTAGGGTTTCATCCCAACTCTATAAATACTCTCTCCGTGCCTCCTTTAAGGACTGACTCTAAAATTGAGAGACATAAGAGAGTATAGTATTGCAGCTGCCATTGGAGTCCAGGAGTTCGTGCGAGTCGATACAGAGGTGACGATGAGCGTTCCAGAAGTTCTCTTCAGAACTTGTTGATTTCTGATAGCAGATCATATGGGGGCAAATATTGCTTCGAGCAATGGCGATCTTCATCACCCCAAAAATCCCTTTCTCCTGTCTTATTCTACTTCTTAATACATCTAGTTGTAAACGTTCTGTCCCTATGTTTATAAGGAAGAACGTATTTTGGTTCTTGAGTTTTATGATCCAGAAGAAGTTGTAATCGGCTACTATATATATATATATATATATATATATATATATATATATATATATATATATATATATATATATATGAGGGATCAATATTTTTGATTTTTTTTATCCCCAAATATCCCAATGTTATCAACCGTTGGATCTTGTTTAAGTCATCTAATCTTAACCATTTATTTGATTTGAACTATTCAATCAAATCAATAGTTAAGATTAGATGACTTCAACAAAATCCAACAGTTGATAACATTGAAATATTTGGGGATGCATAATAGAATGGGATATATATATATATATATACACACACACGTTGGAATCAAGGTAATAAGAGAGGAACTCTTTTGTGAATCTCTGATCTCGACTATAATTGTTGGATCATACAGAGACCAGACTGCAAAGTCACGCTATCTCAGTTTCTCCATTTATTAATCTACCTCGGGACTAAAAATATCAAAGCTGTCACACCCCGATCTCCCGCAGGTAATCGGCCGTCCCCATTGGGCGCGAATCACCACGCCAGCGCTCCCACGGGATGATCTTTCCGTATCTGGGCGTGATATCGCACAAGTGTAAGCCACTCTCGTACAAGGTCATGATCCGAATAGGCGGTAAGAGGTCTAAGCCATAGATTCAAATAGATAGTCCGACTGCAGCAGAATAAAAAATGCATAGGCGATTGTAACAAGTTCACAAAGTCGTAAATAGCGAAAATATTGAATAACACAAGTATAAAAGTAAAATAAGCTCTTTATTTATATTAAACAAGTGTTACAAGCAGCGCTTGGCCGAGAATACAAGTTGCTCAAGCCTCTCTCTCTGAAACAGTAAAAGCGTGCCAAGTGGCTATACATTATGTCTTGTATATATGCTTCATTTTTGGACGCAACGCTCCAAGGCTCCAGAGTGAACTCCGTGTCTTAGCACATACGAAGGAGGCATCCGCACCGAACGAGGTTTTCCCGTACCCTGTAAGCAAATTATTGGGTTATCAGTACATGAATGCACTGGTGGGGAGGCTTCTCGTCCTCTCGACAAATCCAAACACGTTATATAGGTTCCGTGCACCATCTATTAAGTTATCTTTTTAATCTTGCCTTAGGATCAATATCATGGCATATATGAAAAGCCTAACTCGTGTGGTAGTGCGTCGTGCGATATAAAGTGTCACGCCTCAGTCCCAAAATACGTAGGATTAGGAATATATAACACGCTCAGCGTATGTATTCGAACTCCAATATGTGGAAACCGAATACACACGTACGATGTTCATAAATATTTAATCCACCAGTGGTCATATACTGTCACAACAAGTCACACACAATCTATATCTCATCCACAGCACAAATAATAAGTAGGAATAAAGAGCTGAATAATCACTAAATATCAATGATGAGTATTTAGTCTGTTAGTTGAGTGAAAACAAATCCACTACAAAACGACTATACTGAAGTAGCAACAAAATCTCTAAATAGTGGCAATAATCACAGATACTCTTAGGGTAAGACTTCCTCAGTCAGGTACGTAGCGTCGGGTCCAGGATCGTACTCCTGCGGATACTCCTGCTCGTCCATATCTGGAAAGGGACCAGGTCCTCAGAGGGACATAACAAGATACATAGAAGCATGCCATAAAGTAAATACTGAATAAATAAAAGGGGGTGTGCTAACCATCTAAGTGAATGCAATTTGAGGATAACTTTGGTATGTATGAGTAGGCGTAGGCATAACGTCCAACGTTCTCTATAGTGTAGTATCTGCAAAAATCATCAAGTAATGTCCAACACTCTAGGGAACGTAGTATCTGTAACGTCCATCATTCCGAAGAATGAGGTATCTATAAAATATATATGTCCGTATCACTCCGTTGAGTACGGTATCTACAATAGAGGGAGTGGGTGTCCCATACGCCTACTAGTCGTCCTCCCCATCCAATGCAAATGTACAAGTCATGAATACGATGTGGACATCTCGTACAAAAAATACAAGTCTCTATAGAAATAAACAACTAAGCTAAATACCGTTACATGTGTTGTTCACACCGATGGCCAGTTGAGTATGAGGCACGCGTCCCTATATGAACTCACTCTGTGACGTGTAATGATACGTGTCAAGGCCTGGGAGTCATACCAATAACTCTACAACTTTAGGTGGGTCTACTAGACACTAGGTCAAATACAAGTCCTAACGTCAACGCATTCGTTGAATGCACCCGAGTCTCTCTTGGACGCGCACAGTTATATAATATAAACATGCAATTAATAATTCAGAATTTAAACAGTACAACAAGGCAAGTATACTTGCCGGGCAAGAAATCTGTATACTGCACATCCCCGAACTGTGTTTATGGTTTATGCAAGAAGAAGTGGGTTAGGATTTGGAAGAGTTGTAATATTTAGGGATAAGAGACGGTAGGGAAACTTAGGGATTGAGAATTACTATTGCTGCTGCTTTCATTGGCTCTAGTTTCGGTTGTTCTTCCATTGGTTTAGGTTTCGGTTGAGGAGTTTTTAGTAACAACAGGTAAACATGCGGTGGGGGATGAGTCATAAGAGAGGGTTGTTTTACGCGTGGTGAAAGGATTTAAGCGGTGGAAATGGGTTTACGCACGGAGGTGGTTTTGCTACTGCTGCTATTTATTTCTAACTTTACGCAGAGAAAGGACAAGCGGGTAGTGGATTTAGGAGTTGGATTTTGGGTTTTGGGTAGAGATCCAATAGGAATTTCTATTTAATTATATATATATATATATATATATATATATATATATATATATATATATATATGAGGGATCAATATTTTTGATTTTTTTATCCCCAAATATCCCAATGTTATCAACCGTTGGATCTTGTTTAAGTCATCTAATCTTAACCATTTATTTGATTTGAACTATTCAATCAAATCAATAGTTAAGATTAGATGACTTCAACAAAATCCAACAGTTGATAACATTGAAATATTTGGGGATGCATAATAGAATGGGATATATATATATATATACACACACACGTTGGAATCAAGGTAATAAGAGAGGAACTCTTTTGCGAATCTCTGATCTCGACTATAATTGTTGGATCATACAGAGACCAGACTGCAAAGTCACGCTATCTCAGTTTCTCCATTTATTAATCTACCTCGGGACTAAAAATATCAAAGCTGTCACACCCCGATCTCCCGCAGGTAATCGGCCGTCCCCATTGGGCGCGAATCACCACGCCAGCGCTCCCACGGGATGATCTTTCCGTATCTGGGCGTGATATCGCACAAGTGTAAGCCACTCTCGTACAAGGTCATGATCCGAATAGGCGGTAAGAGGTCTAAGCCATAGATTCACATAGATAGTCTGACTGCAGCAGAATAAAAAATGCACAGGCGATTGTAACAAGTTCACAAAGTCGTAAATAGCGAAAATATTGAATAACACAAGTATAAAAGTAAAATAAGCCCTTTATTTATATTAAACAAGTGTTACAAGCGGCGCTTGGCCGAGAATATAAGTTGCTCAAGCCTCTCTCTCTGAAACAGTAAAAGCGTGCCAAGTGGCTATACATTATGTCTTGTATATATGCTTCATTTTTGGACGCAACGCTCCAAGGCTCCAGAGTGAACTCCGTGTCTTAGCACATACGAAGGAGGCATCCGCACCGAACGAGATTTTTCCATACCCTGTAAGCAAATTATTGGGTTATCAGTACATGAATGCACTGGTGGGGAGGCTTCTCGTCCTCTCGACAAATCCAAACACGTTATATAGGTTCCGTGCACCATCTATTAAGTTATCTTTTTAATCTTGCCTTAGGATCAATATCATGGCATATATGAAAAGCCTAACTCGTGTGGTAGTGCGTCGTGCGATATAAAGTGTCACGCCTCAGTCCCAAAATACGTAGGACTAGGAATATATAACACGCTCAGCGTATGTATTCGAACTCCAATATGTGGAAACCGAATACACACGTACGATGTTCATGAATATTTAATCCACCAGTGGTCATATACTGTCACAATAAGTCACACACAATCTATATCTCATCCACAGCACAAATAATAAGTAGGAATAAAGAGCTGAATAATCACTGAATATCAATGATGAGTATTTAGTCTGTTAGTTGAGTGGAAACAAATCCACTACAAAACGACTATACTGAAGTAGCAACAAAATCTCTAAATAGTGGCAATAATCACAGATACTCTTAGGGTAAGACTTCCTCAGTCAGGTACGTAGCGTCGGGTCCAGGATCGTACTCCTGCGGATACTCCTGCTCGTCCATATCTGGAAAGGGACCAGGTCCTCAGAGGGACATAACAAGATACATAGAAGCATGCCATAAAGTAAATACTGAATAAATAAAAGGGGGTGTGCTAACCATCTAAGTGAATGCAATTTGAGGATAACTTTGGTATGTATGAGTAGGCGTAGGCATAACGTCCAACGTTCTCTATAGTGTGGTATCTGCAAAAATCATCAAGTAATGTCCAACACTCTAGGGAACGTGGTATCTGTAACGTCCATCATTCCGAAGAATGAGGTATCTATAAAATATATATGTCCGTATCACTCCGTTGAGTACGGTATCTACAATAGAGGGAGTGGGTGTCCCATACGCCTACTAGTCGTCCTCCCCATCCAATGCAAATGTATAAGTCATGAATACGATATGGATATCTCGTACAAAAAATACAAGTCTCTATAGAAATAAACAACTAAGCTAAATACCATTACACGTGTTGTTCACACCGATGGCCAGTTGAGTATGAGGCACGCGTCCCTATATAAACTCACTCTGTGACGTGTAATGATACGTGTTAAGGCCTGGAAGTCATACCAATAACTCTACAACTTTAGGTGGGTCTACTAGACACTAGGTCAAATACAAGTCCTAACGTCAACGCATTCGTTGAATGCACCCGAGTCTCTCTTGGACGCGCACAGTTATATAATATAAACATACAATTAATAATTCAGAATTTAAACAGTACAACAAGGCAAGTATACTTGCCGGGCAAGAAATCTGTATACTGCACATCCCCGAACTGTGTTTATGGTTTATGCAAGAAGAAGTGGGTTAGGATTTGAAAGAGTTGTAATATATAGGGATAAGAGACGGTAGGGAAACTTAGGGATTAAGAATTACTATTGCTGCTGCTTTTATTGGCTCTAGTTTCGGTTGTTCTTCCATTGGTTTAGGTTTCGGTTGAGGAGTTTTTAGTAACAACAGGTAAACATGCGGTGGGGGATGAGTCATAAGAGAGGGTTGTTTTACGCGTGGTGAAAGGATTTAAGCGGTGGAAATGGGTTTACGCACGGAGGTGGTTTTGCTACTGCTGCTGTTTATTTCTAACTTTACGCAGAGAAAGGACAAGCGGGTAGTGGATTTAGGAGTTGGATTTTGGGTTTTGGGTAGAGATCCAATAGGAATTTCTATTTAATTATATATATATATATATATATATATATATATATATATATATATATATATACATATCTATATATAGAAAATTCTGTAAATAATTTTAGTGCATACGGTAAAGCCAACAATTGTCCAAAGGGTCTCCTACATGAAAATAGATTAGAAAAAATTTATAAAGGCTCCATAAATCCTATAAATGCCCAAACACCTCAAAATAAAATCTAATAAAATCTATTCCCTCTATTTAGCTCATAACTATAGGTTAAAATAATTTAATAAAAATAATTAATACGGTTTTCAGAAATTAGGGTTTTACATTCTACCCAACTTATAAAAAATTTGTCCTCGAAATTAAAACTAAGCCACGGTAGAGAGTCAGGGTTGGCATAAGGTATAAATTAACAAAGTAATTTTATACCTTGGTCTACGAATAGGTTCGAAAAACGCTTGTGCATGTCGTCATCGCACTTGTATGTAAATTCTTCTGGCGTGCCATGCTTCTATGCCACGCGAACCAAAGGAATAGACCAATTTCTCAATACTTTCTCACGATGATTAAGGATTCCCACGGTTTGCTCCTGATATGACAATCTCGGCCAAATGGTGATTTCTAAATGGTCGAGATCATGACTGTTGTCTGTTACATTTTGCCTGAGTTGTGACACAGGGAATTCATCATGTACTCCCTCAAGTGAAGGTAGTAGCACAAATCGATATGCTACTTCTCCCACTCTTTTTAGTACGACAAATGGTCCAATATACCTTGGACCCAACTTGCCGCGTCCTCCGAATCAAATGGTGCCTCTGGTGGGTGAATAGAATATATCGAACTAGGAGCCTCGGTCATCAGCTCTTGTCAAATCTCTCCATTTGGAACATAAAGACGATCACCACATCGTAATGTCTCATCATTATGGGTACGCAGTCCTGTCTGTTCTCCAGCCTCTGTCCTTTCCTTTAATCTTCTGAATCTGGCGTTTGTAGGCAATGCTATCTTAAATCTTTGTACTAGTGATGATTGTACTTGCAAGTTGGCTAGTGTCCCGTCTGCTCCGGGTAATATTACTTCGATGCCAAGTTCTTGTAAGTCCTCCAATAATTCTCTGTGCTGTCAAGAAATAAATTGCTGGCCTCCGGCTTAACGCGTCTGCTACAACGTTAGCCTTGCCTGGGTGATAATGTAGCTCTATCTCGAAATCTTTCATCAATTCAAGCCATTGGCGTTGCCTCATATTTAATTCCTTCTGCGTGAAGACATACTTGAGGCTTTTGTGGTCTGTATAGATCTCCACTCGTTCCCCATATAAGTAATGTCTCTATAGCTTTAAAGCAAACACAACGGCTACTAGTTCCAAGTCATGAGTTGGATAATTCTTCTTATGTACTCGTAACTGTCTAGATGCTTATGCAATCACCTTGCCATGCTGCATCAATACGCATCCTAAGCCTTTTCCTGATCTTGATGGAATAGTTAATACTGGTGCTGTGGTCGGTCGCTTCTTCAACTCCTCGAAAGCGGCTTGACACTCGTCGGTCCATATGAATTCTTGATCCTTACATGTCAACCTAGTCCGCTATCCATTCAGGAGTCAATCAATTGTCCATCCAGGTGAAATCTATTTAGAACCCGGATAACAAAATGATACATTCTTCATCAAATCACTTGAGTTCTGAACTTGACCAAAGTTACGAGGCAAAAATTTTCATGCTGCCATAGTGATGCAGGTATCAGGAAGGTAATAAAATAAAATGTAGGTAGGTAGTGAAGGGTCATTCTAAAGGTAGCACAGTTTTAAACTAAAATTAACTCTAATAATAGAGTTTGGTAATTTCCCAAGAAATAAACAGAAATGGCTACATAAACAATACACTTTTCGTGCTTATACCAAGCACGAGTTTTCGTCTTTCCGAAATAAGGGAAGATGAAAAACAATAATCAAGAGTTCAAGTGGGAGGTAATAGATTAGAAGTGTGGGGATCTAGGCATTTTAATAAATTCAATGGGAACTGTCAAGGCAGTTATGGATTAAAATCCTAATTTGGTAATTCTTATTCATGCCCGTATCAGTATAGTTATGTAACTGATATGATATGCTCAGTCATATCTAGAGGGCAAGTACATTCGTCTACTAATCACTATATATCTTAATCCACGTAAAGTAGTTATATGAAGGGTGAACCGAGCGCACTATGGTTGATCAGACCGTAATACACTGATTCTGAAATGTATTTGTGTAGTACTCCAATAATACATATATCATGAACAAGCTTGATAAAGAATAAGCTTTGCAAAACCAGGCTATAATAGCAACATAAGTGAAAGTAGTACAGCAAATATAAGTACGCTAGATTATGATGAGAGAAATTACAAAATAATTCAAATTCACAAAAAAGATAAGACTTTACAATCTCTACAGTTGTCATACTAACTCCTTGTCTAAGTTGCTAGTAAACCAAATAGGGTTTGGCCTCCAAGTTCTACAGTCTAGATAAACACTATTGTCTTATGCCAGCCTATAGTAGGTGTCATTCGGTTATACTTCATCAATGGATCACAAGGACCATGTGATACTAGGTTGTGAGGTATACTACCCAACTTATAACAATAAACCAACACTGAAATTGTCTTGAGGGGATTCCACAAAATAATCTTGCACTTACAAATAAAGTAGAAACTCTTATTAGGGTACATAAGGAAAAGATCTTGGTACTCATTAAGGTCTCCTATTGCCTTATATAGGTAACAGTCATCTTAAGTCTTAGTCATAGTGCTCATGGAATAAAGGTGTCAAAATTAAGAATGAAAGGGTTACTGGCTCTCCAGTGAAATAGAATATAACTTGTATCGAGTTATGGATATAAATTACGGGATCTACGACTAAAGGGTAATGATCACAGTCTAAATGAACAACTCAGCTGTCAGGTTCTAACTACTAAGCACAAACTTAAAATTCAAGATTACAATTATAATTTTAGCAAACTATATATCCTAACATAGAATAAAATCACTCGGTCTATAATCAGGAGTGTCAGGTGGCACGAGTTGAAAGATGAAGAAAAGAAGAACATAATTTAATCGTCGCACAATAGCGAGTGTTAAAGGTTTAGAGGAACAAGTCATAAAGATAGAAAGACTCTAGATAATATCATAGTTTCTTGAGGGAAGGTGGTTGCTAATCTCTGTGTTGGAGGTATGATCAAGAGAAATATTTTAGTTATTCCCCTTGGATTCTTAAGTTACTGTTATGCTAATATCAAGTCAAGAAGCTAAAGTTTGTAATACTCTAGTACTATCTTGTCATGAAAAGCTAGGTTAGTCCTAATATTCAACCTTGGATTCCTATTGGTTCCTTAATACTAGGATCAAACATTATGACCAAACTTCTAACTAACTTTAGTAGTGTCTATACTACTCTCAAGTCATCCCTAATTATCATGGGATAATGGTCAATCCATCTACAGGTAAGGGTGCTATGGTTCATTAAATATTTTAACTCAGTGATGTGTCAATATTCTAGTTGTACTCTTAATAGGAAGGTTATCCTACTTATCATCTAACAACAGGGACTTCTATATTCTAGGAGGGCTATACTCAAGGAACTATTAGAGAAGTACATGAATCAAGCAGGATGCAACTATTAAATAGGATATAGAAGTATAAAATATGTTGGGGAATTTTTTGCGTATTTTACAGTCAAAACCCCCAACATACATGAAGTCCTTCCCTGCGTAAAATAGGGCTTCCAAAGTTGTTTGCGTAAAGCAGGTTACTAGGATGTCCGCGTAAAATAGTAAAGGAAGTTTTGGCGTAAAGTGAAGCTTCAGAGTGCGTAAAGCAGAGAAGCGTAAAGTAAGGATTCAGAACTATCCGCGTAAAATAGAGATTCAAGACTGTCGGCGTAAAATAGTTTCAAAGCTAACCGCGTAAAAAGTCTGCTATACTTTTTTGCGCGTAAGAGTCTGCGTAAAATTCTGCGCGTAAAATATATGCTACGTAAAGTCTGCCTGCGTAAAGTTTGTGTAAAAGGGTGCTGCGTGTAAGGTCTACGTAAAATCTACCTGTGCGTAGCATTCGTTGCAGTGTAAAGTCTGTCTTCGTAAAATCTACATAAAGATTTCCTGTGTAAGGTCTGCGTAAAAAGTCTCTTGCGTAAAATCTGAAATATATTTTGCAGCGTAAAGTTGTACGAGGAACTCTTTGTATTTTCCTCAAATAAATTTGTCAGACAAATCAGTGAACCTTACATCTGACAAAAGTATCGCACGATAATCGAGAGGATGGCTGTGATGATGAATTTGCACAGAGACCCAGGTTGTCGTTTAGTAACATATTGATACAAGTCATTTTTACGCATGTAAGAGGAAGAAAACGGAGTCTCCTGAATACGCTGTCTATTTTGCATTTGATAAAAATGCGCGTTTACGCTCAAGTCCGAAATGAGTTTTTATGCTTAAGATAAGACAAAATTAGACGCCACGTCAAAAGCTGTTTCTTGCACAGGGCTCTAGGCATATGTCTATATTTAATGCATGAGATTTGGTCATGATTGGGAAAGCTAAGACTGTGCCAAATATGCTCACATCACTTATCCTTATATTTTACGCCTAAACAGGCTACTCTACGATGCCTTACAAATCAGGCTACTCTACGCTGGTTATCTATTTTTCATGAATCATCAAGTTTACGCAGGGGAAATTACCTACGTGGCTTGTATGACGTGTCATACGTAGATTTATAAGTCTAAGGGAACGTGGGTGGCAGTTGTCATAACTACAGCGTAAAGTAGGCAATCTTCTTCATAGTTTGGCCTTTTACGTCAACAAGACAGTCATTTAACTTTTATGCCAACTAGGCAGTCTTTTGGCTTTTACGCCAACAACAGTCACTTGGCTGATTTTTATAAGTAGAGACCCCTAGTCACAGCGTAAAGGGTTTTTGGCGTAAAACTTGGTTTATCTAAAAGGAAGAATGAGGTTTTAGTCAAGTGTGGATGAGATTCTTATATTCTATTCCTATATGCAGGCTTGTTCGATACAATTACGTAACTGAGACAATATATTCTTGACCTGCATGGACTACCACTAAAAACATGTCACGCCCCAGTCCCAAAATACGTAGGACTAGGAATACGTAACACGCCCAGCCGTATGTATTTGAACTCCAATATGTGGAAACCGAATACACACGTACGCTGTTTATGAATATTCAATCCACCAGTGGTCATATACTATCACAACAAGTCACACACAATCTATATCTCATCTACAACACAAATAATAAGTAGGAATAAAGAGCTGAATAATACTGAATATCAATGATGAGTATTTAGTCTGTTACTCGGGTGGAAACAAATCCACTACAAAATGACTATACTGAAGTAGCAACAAAATCTCTAAATAGTGGCAATAATCACAGATACTCTGAGGGTAAGACTTTCTCAGTCAGGTACGTAGCGTCGGGTCCAGGATCGTACTCCTGCGGATACTCCTGCTCGTCCATATCTGGAAAGGGATCAGGTCCTCAGAGGGATATAACAAGATACATAGAAGCATGCCATAAAGTAAATACTGAATAAATAAAAGGGGGTGTGCTAACCATCTAAGTGAATACAATTTGAGGATAACTTTGGTACGTATGAGTAGGCATAGGCATAACGTCCAACGTTCTCTAGAGTGTGGTATCTGTAAAAATCACCAAATAACATCCAATACTCTAGGGAACGTGGTATCTGTAACGTCCATCATTCCGAAGAATGAGGTATCTGCAAAATATATACGTCCGTATCACTCTGTTGAGTGCGGTATCTGTAATAGAGGGAGTGGATGTCCCATACGCCTACTAGTCGTCTTCCCCGCCCAATGCAAATGTACAAGTCGCAAACACGACGTGGACATCTCGTACAAAAATGCTAGTCTCTATAGAAATAAATAACTAAGCTAAATACCGTTACACGTGTTGTTCACACCGATGGCCAGTCGAGTATGAGGCACGCGTCCCTACATGAACTCACTCTGTGACGTGTAATAATACGTGTCAAGGTCTGGAAGTCATACCAATAACTCCATAACTTTAGGTGGGTCTACTAGACACTAGGTCATATATAAGTCCTAACGTCAACGTATTCGTTGACTGTACCCGAGTCTCTCTCGGACGCGCACAGTTATATAATGTAAACATGCAATTAATAATTCAAAATTTAAACAGTACAACAAGGCAAGGTATACTTGCCGGGCAAGAAATCTGTATACTACACGTCCTCGAACTGTGTTTATGGTTTGTGTAAGAAGAAGTGGGTTAGGATTTAGAAGAGTTGTAATATATAGGGATAAGAGGCGGTGGGAAAACTTAGGGATTAAGAATTACTGCTGCTGCTGCTTTCATTGGCTCTAGTTTCGGTTGTTCTTCCATTGGTTTAGGTTTCGGTTGAGGAGTTTTTAGTAAGAACTGGTAAAGAGGCAGTGGGGGATGAGTCATGGGGGATGACTCATAAGATAGGGTTGTTTTACGCGTAGTGAAAGGATTTAAGCAGTAAAAATGGGTTTACGTGCGGAGGTGGTTTTGCTACTGCTGTTGTTTATTTCTAACTTTACGCGGAGAAAGGACAAGCGGGTAGTGGGTTTAGGAGTTAGGGTTTGGGTTTTGGGTAGAGATCCAATAGGAATTTCTATGTAATTATATATATATATATATATATATATATATATATATATATATATATATACATAGAAAATTCTGTAAATAATTTTAGTGCATACGGTAAAGCCAACAACTGTGCAAAGGTTCTCCTACATGAAAATAAATTAGAAATTTTTTATAAAGGCTCCATAAATCCTCTAAATGCCCAAACACCTCAAAATAAAATCTAATAAAATATATTCCCTCTATTTAGCTCATAACTATAGGTTAAAATAATTTAATAAAAATAATTAATACGGTTTTTAGAATTTGGGATTTTATATTCTACCCAACTTATAAAAAATTTGTCCTCGAAATTATTGTGGCAAGCATTGGAATGAGGCAACGAGTACAAGTTAACATATAAGCAGGCAAGCATGCATTTTGGCACGGGCCTAAGGGTAAAGCGAGGAGTAAAACAGTAAAGGGACATACCGAGCGACAGGATCTAAGGACGTACAGTGTAAGCAGGTAAACAGTGCACTACGAAGAGTACATATCATTCTACTCGAGGCATAGCTGTGTCTAGTTGCACAAGGCAAAGGTAGCATACGAGAGTCCATTTATAAGCAAAGTTTCATTTCCATGTTCTAACACAAGCAATACAAGTTGAGGCATAGTTAGTTTATTCTTGATTGTATATATCAGTTAGACTTTGGCATTGCATTATTATTTGATGTCTTATGTAGAGATTAGACTTGGACTTTTGATGTCTTATTTAGAGATTAGACTTGGACTCTTGATTGTATTATTATTCTTAATATCTACAATGCCAAAGTCACGACAAAAGTCCAAGTCTTATTTAGAGACCAGACTTGGACTTTGGCATTGTATTATTTACTTCCATCATGACTTTGGCATTGTATTATTTACTTCCATCATTTATGTTTGCCATTACCATATTATCGTGCCTTATCATCCTCTAGTTTGTTATTGTGATTGAGTATGTTTACCATTACCATATTATCATATTATCCTCTATTTGGAGTTGAGATAGCATGACAGGTACCTTATATATTGTGTGAGATGTATAGATAGTATTGTTGACCTAGACAACGTTCTATCGTCGATGTTGCGGCGTAGGCTGGACGTACCCATGTACTCGTACCCTTATACCGGGTGCGGGTTGTGACACATTTTTGTAGTGGCCCATGCAGGTCTAGATGTCTTCTCAGTAGTAGTACTCAAACTTAGAGTATTATTACAAGCCTGCTATAGGATATAGGACTAAGGATATAGGATAAGAGAATACTCAATCACTACTAGAAAATACTTCTAATCTATTAAAATTGCTATTTTTATTATTTAGAATAATTGCTTCTTTGAAATATTACTGTCCTTCCTTGATGCTATCGTATCTTGCACAATATTGATTTCTTTGTTGAATCTGTCTTCCGGATCCCTCCGAAGACTCGATCGCAGCGCTTTGAAGCAGTTTTAGCGAGGTCCGTTACTTTATCATATTCGAGAGAGCCATTATCGACTATTCATCTTCTTTCGCTCAGAGGATTGTTTCACCTCTAGGTGGATATTTTAGCAGCAGCTTTTGGGGGTGCTTCACCATCAGTTCTGAGGACTGTTCTATCTGTCACGGAGGATCCTCCACCACCAACACCCATGCTAGCAGACAAAACGTCGATGTTTGCTATATTCTAGGAGATAATGGCGGTGCAGTAGAGACAGACATACGCTCTACGTTAGGGCATCGAGAGTGCTCATCAGTTAGCACCGCTACTGTGAAGAGGGTAGCACTTGTTCAGCCACAGACCGTACCGCTTCATCCCGTATCGTACCAGTGAGGGTGGGTACCATCATTGACTTCAAGAGGATGTGACCCAAGGACTTCAAGGGCATCGAGGGGATATTGTACGCGGATGATTGGATCGAGGACCTAGAGAGGGCCTTGAGGCTAGTAATGATTTTGGAGGGATTACAGGTAGAGGCAGCGGACAGCCAGATGTTCGACATTGCACTGATATAGTTTTGCACAGACCCAGGATCGCAGCGCTAGGACTGACTTGGAAAGATTTCAAAGAGCTTTTCAAGGAGAATTTCTTTCTAGATGTGGCTCTGAGTGCTCTAGAGAGCCATTTCCTAGATCTCGTCCAAGGGAACATGATGGTGGACGATTACGCAATGGAGTTCTGCAGGCTAGGTAGATTTGTAGAGGGACATATTCCTCTAGGAAAGGCCCAGATTTTCATGGAAGGGTTTGATCAAGGAGATCAAATATCTTACTAGAGAACACTGCACGACGACATTTGAGGATATCCTGATGGACGCACAGAGGGCAGAGGATGACTTAGAGTTAAAATCCAAGAGGAAGCGAGATACGTCAGGAGGAGCTGGTAGTAGTGCGGGTCCAACCAAACGAACCTACTTCCAACAGCAGAGACAACAGTTTAATGCACCATTCCGAGCACTGACACAACAGGCATACCAGGCCCCTAGACCAGCACAACTGGCCCTACATGTCATGCCCCATTCTTCCGCGGTCCCGATCGCCCCCGCCGGGCGTGAATCACTGCGCCAGCGCTTCCGCGGGACGGTCGTTCCCCTCAAGACATGATGCTGTGCGAGCCTAAAGTTTCTCTCTCATAAGGCAACAACATAAGTCATCTTGGTTATCATCGAACCGATCGAGTTTGCAGCAGAGGAGCAGTGATACAAACAATAATCCATCTGAGTATAGGAAGCAAAGCTCAAGGCACGAGATTCTCTGAATGCAATGACATTGTTTCATACATTATGTCCCTCTATACAAAGCATCTCAAAATAACCTGATACGGCTCAAGGCACCGACTCCATATTTTTAAGTCATGGGGATGAGGCACGACTATCGCTTCTTTGGACGATCCAGCACCTACGAATAAGCAAACTGGTGGGGGTTCTCTCTCTACTCTTCTTATCAACAATTATTATCTTATTATGTGAACGAGATAGAAGCATATACATAAACAAGACTTCTCTATAAAAATGGTTAATACAAGAGAGCATGTTCGAGCATGTATATCACTTATTCAATAATTATTACCCTTCGTCGAACGGTTATCCCTGCAACAGACATACAAGTTAGAAACATTTGCATATATGGTTCTATTATATGTCCGTCTCTATATCAAATAGTTTGGTATGTAAGAAGGCTAGCCTCACATGCGTCCTAACTATATGATGCCCCCGAGTGTGGATTCCCGTGATTAACAATTAGGACGTACAAGCCTTTCTCACTAATGACGGATTGGCTAATAGTTATTGAGACACATGGTTGCTATGCACTAAAGTATGCTCAAAATAGTAGCCGAGACTCATGGTTCACCACTACACTAATAGCCACACCCCTTAATCGTGAGGATTCCAAGCCTCATGGTGTTCGATTAGTCTTTTCCAAGACGAACGGTTCCAGTTCCCCAGGATACCGCTCGAAAGACCCGATACCTTGTGCACAAGTTGTCAGACCAATGCATGAATATAATTCTATCAGATAAAGACTATATGATGCACATGACCATGAACAAGCAAACATTCAATCAAGCGATAGAGCCAGAGCTCTCAATTCTCTTCTTTTTAATCAATTCGATAGGTTCAATCTATTCCATTTAATCAATCGATAGGTTCAATAGCACATAACACAAGTTATTCCAATAGTTATATCTTTAGCAGTTTGATATAAGAAAACAGACAAGCAAAACATATTATCAAGCGAGTACGATAATGATATTATAAATCTAGCATATAATTTCTATATATATCAATACGATAGGGAATAGGAAGAATCTCTATTTAAGCAAGCATGACAGTAATTCGTCTATCTCTTTTAGACAAGCATGATAGTTCACTCTAGTTTAGCATACGATACAAAGACAAGTTCAAGCAATCTTTTACTCTTTTTATTAGCATAGCAATAGTTCGTTCGATAGCGATATCCGTGGGACTTAGCATGCAATATTCTATTTTATAACTTGTGCACAAGTTGTTAGACCAATACATGAATATAATTCTATCAGATAAAGACTATATGATGCACATGACCATGAACAAGCAAACATTCAATCAAGCGATAGAGCCAGAGCTCTCAATTCTCTTCTTTTTAATCATTTCGATAGGTCCAATCTATTATATATAATCAATTCGATATATTCGATCCTCCATCTTTCAATCAATCGATAGGTTCAATAGCACACAATACAAGTTATTCAAATAGTTCAATCTTTAGTAGTTTGATATAAGAAAACAGGCAAGCCAAACATATTATCAAGCGAGTACGATAATGATATTATAAATATAACATATAATTTCTATATATATCAATATGGTAGGGAACAGAAAGAATCTCTATTTAAGCAAGCATGACAGTAATTCGTCTATCTCTTTTAGACAAGCATGATAGTTCTACTCTAGTTTAGCATACGATACAAAGACAAGTTCAAGCAATCTTTTACTCTTTTTATTAGCATAGCAATGGTTCATTCAATAGAGTTATCTGTGGGACTTAGCATGCAATATTATATTCTATACTTTGTATGGCAATAGTTCTTTTATTAGACAAGCAAACAAGTTCTTTAGTTAAGCATGCAGGTTCTTGTTCTATCATTTATGTAAAGGAAACATTAATCTTCTTATCAATAAGCATTACAAAAACTCATATTCATTTTTAAGGCATGCAAGAATTAGAGAATGAAGTTCTGTCCATTCATATCGATCGGTCGTCTTCTGGTTCAACAAGGAGCTATTCAAGAAGGTATCCTTTTTGAGTCAGCAAACCAACATCTCTTGCACATAGTGCTAACGTGGAGCGGGACACTACACCATAGTATACTCACTGTGGAAAGATTGGACATACACGGGAGGTCTGCAGGAAGAGGCTTGGAGTGTGCCTTTATTGCGGAGAGCCAGGCCACTAGTTGAGGGAGTGTCTAGTGGCTCCGGTTCGAGCAGGCCAGTGAGTAGCACCGGCATAGAGAGCACTAGTGAGACCACCTACGGGACAACAAAGGGGACCTCCTTTACAGACTCAGCAGCATCATTTTGTCCAGCACCTACAGCAGTAGAGAGGTGTACTACGGGGGCGATCTTTCGCCATGGCAGTTAAGGAGGAGGAGCCGGTCGAAGATTTGATATCAGGTTCAGTTCTTCTTGATTCCATTCCAGCTTATACTTTATTTGATTATGGTGCTTCCCATTCTTTCATATCTGTATCTTTTGCTCTTAAGCATCGACCAGAGTCCGAACCTTTGGCTAGGACTTGCAAGATCACGCCTGGGGGAGGCATTATCCTGGTCAATGATGTTTGCAAGGAATGAAGAGTTATACTGGGAGGCTGGGAGTTGAGCACGTACTTACTCGTAATGCCACTTCCAAGCTACGATATTGTACTAGGGATGGATTAGTTGAGTAGGCACTGTCACTGTCACGCCCCAGTCCCAAAATACGTAGGACTAGAAGAACGTAAGCATACCAGCCGTATGGATATGGCAACTACAATATATGGAAACCATAACACATGCGTACGCTGTATTATGAATAACAATTCACAAGTGGTATAAACTATCACAAGTCACAGGGTATAATCTAAATCTTATCCACAAAAATCATAAATAAATAAATAACCAATATCAATATAACTAGATCTTAATATGAAGTATCTAAAGATGACAATCGGATGGAAACAAATCCACTGCCGAACTAGAATATAAAAACAAACACAATATAAGTACAACAACTAACAATCACTAAGACTCGAAGAGAAGACCTCCTCAAAACATAAGTAACCAGTCCAGATCTGTGCTCCTGCGAATACTCATGAACATCTACACCTAGAAAGGGACCAGGTTCTCAGAGAGACGTAACAAGATACATAGAAGCATGCCAATAAATTACTGAAATAAATATCCAATGGGTCGCCTAACCGTCTAAGTGAATGCAGTTTGAGAACAACTTTCCAATACGTGGGCTATCTGGCCATAAATGGGATTGGCATGATTCTCTCAGAGAATCAGGGGCCTAAAAAGCATGTCATCTTTTAAACGGTAGAGGCCGCCTATAATATATGGGGTCATCACCACCCGTCGCTCCGAAGGAGCGTCCGGGCGAACAAAAGGAAAGTGCAAAGGAGCCAAGATGCCTTACTTATTGTTCTCCCCACCCCATGTTCTAAGCATGTCACATCCATGCCACGATTTGGTTCATAGTATATCTTTAGTACAATAGCCCAACCCTGCAACCAAATAAGGACAAGGATTGGACCACTGTACTACAATAGGCTATGTCCCTGAACTACTAATAACTGCTAAGTCTTCTAGCATGCAAAGTTTCTAACAGCAGTTATCCTTAACGCACGGCCATACGTACAAGAGGCCAACCCAGTACGCAGTCCGTGATCTATATGAGACTCACAACTGTGTCACGGCCAATGAACCTAATGATGCTTCATGATAATGGTGCGGTCTCATAAACAAGGTCAATGCATATACATAATAAAAACAAATCATGATGACACATCGTTGCACCCAAGTTTTATTGGACGCACATTTTATATAGCAGTTAAAATATATGAACTAATGACAGAAAATAAAGATGCATGCAACATATGGAATATGAATAACAATACAATGGCAATGTATACTTGCCTGGCAAGAAAGCTGCGATGTACCAATAACCTTCTCCAGAAGTCGCGCAGAATAATCCAATATCCTATATACATATAATATAATACAATACAATTATTAGTCCTTACACTAGCACATACATAACCATATTTACACTGGACTCAGGGGGTACGCTAGGGGTGACACTGGTCAACTAACATGGTAAATTTTGCATCTAATTACGTGGGTGTCGCGTCTTCAAATACCGCACACAATAAGAAAATCAACTAACTCGGTCTCGCCAGTACGTCAGTGTATACAAGGCAGACAATTCACAAGTTCTTAGGGTCGACATGGTCAATATAAATGCGGGATAGTCCACAGTATCCTAGGGTCTTACAGTCTAAATATATATAGTCCTAATAATTATTAGCATATATTTAATTATATAATACATCCATTTATATATATATTATTTTAATTATAATATGCGTACATGTACGCGTACAAGTCATTGGGTTCACCGATACAGGTCTGATGTCAACTAACTAAACCTGTCTCGAAGCAATATATTAAACCCTACGCTATTTACACTAGCACACATAGAATGAAAGGAGGGGGCAGGTTCGAACCTCGGAGTACGTGCACAGGCACGACGATGATGACGATGAGGTTGACGACGATGACGACGAGGGTGACGATGACGACGACGATGATGGTGATGACGATGATGACGACGATGAGATGATGATGATGACGATAAGATAATGATGATGGGGTGATGGTGATGATGATGATGGGTTGATGATGATGATGGGTTGATGGTTAATGGTGAAGATGATAATGATGATCATGGTGAGGCTACTACTGTTCCGGCCAGGGGGTCCGGCGGGGTGACAGAGGACATAAAAGAGGTAGAAAAGGAGGCTCAACAGGGAGGAGGAGTGGTTCAGGGAGTCGGGTGCAATGAGGTGGAGATCGGGGTGAAGTCGAGGGGAGAAAGAGGAGGTCGGGACGTTAATGGTGGTGGTGGTGGTGGTGGCATTCAGTCGATCAGGGGATTGGCCAATGGTGGTACAGCGGGGTCGGGATTTGCCCAGGCAAGTGCTGACAGTCGTGCAGCAGCTTCAGGCGGTTGCAGGAAAGGGGATGACGGTGGTGTACGGAGATGGAGGTTGAGTCTCCGGCATCAATGGCAGTAGAGAGGAAGAGGTCATAGAGGTGGTAATGGTGCAGAGGGAGGTGCGGCGCTGGTGGCGTGATGGTGTCGGCCTGGGTGGCGTCGTGGTTTAGAGCAGCGGGGAAGAGGCTGTGGTCGGGGATGGCTAGCTGGCGGGTTGCTCCGGCCAGGTCAACGGCTATGCGGGGTCGGGGAAGGAGATGGAGGGTTCACCGGAGATGGGGAAGCCAGTGGTCGTCATAGGGAAGAGCCGGGATGATGGTGGTAATGGTGGTCGTGCTGGTGGTTGTGGTGGATGATGAAGGAGAAGAGAGGGAGGAGGTCCGGGCGCTGGGTGGCCGGTGGCTTCGGTCTCCGACGAGGGGGAAGAGGTGGCTCCGGCGGTGAGGTTGATGGAAGGAGGTGAAGTAGATGAATAGTACGGGTGGAGGTCGGCTGGGTATAGAGTTGGGGTGATTTGTAAAATAAAGAAGAAAAAAAAGAAAAAATTATTTATATACATGTGGGACCTAGGGTTTGATGTTGACCTAAGGGATTGGGCTTGGTCAACATCTCCTTGGAGTGGGCCTTGGCTTCATATGAGGATGTTTGGAGGGCTATATTTACATTATTTAAAATTCAAGGCTAGGTTTAGGTGAGGGTGATGTTGTGCGTTGCACATTCCGAAAATTATGGGAAAAATTTATGTGAAGGAAAAAATAGGTTTCTTCACGTATTGTCCAATGGTGTGGATACCTTAATGCATTTTTGCATAAAAATGCCTAATAATTGGAAAATTACACAAAGATGGACATTGGATTTAAATTAATTAAAATTATTGCGCAAGGTGTTCTTAAATTAATTAGAAGTACATGGGGATAAAATTAGGTGGGACACAAGTATTATTGACATAGAGGGCTCAGAGTATAATATTATCATAAATTAGGTTGTACAAAATGGGTCAAGATTGTGTCTCCAATTTTGATTAGAAAGCACAAGGATACAAAGTATAATTTATTCGAAATTAAGAAATAACGTCCCAATGAATGTTGTGCGACTAAAATGAAGCACAAGGAAACATATTTATGAGTTACACAAAGGTCAGATTAGAAGGCGGGCATGTCTAAGACAAGGATGTAAAATTTGTAGGAAGGCAATGGCTAGTGTAGCTCTCCCAATATCGAAGCAATGGTAAAGTGTGCTAATAATATAAATCTTGTATAATTATATAAAATGTCGTGTCCTACTTCCAATTGGATACAAACTAGCCCTAATTTTACTATCTAAGCCAAGTAGGCCTAATTTTGGGTGAGGAGGTTTACAATCTACCCAACTTAAAATAATTTCGTCCTCGAAATTAAACTAGGGTAGGGTTTCTCTATCTATTCTCACTTGATCACTATCTAAAATAATTCTCCTTAAGTTTAACAATACAGTTTCTACCCAACTTAGAATTTATCCATCTATCACATAAGGCTATACATTTACGAAAACTATTCCTCAAATTATTTAATCGTGTTATACAATCCTCAAAGTTTTAGCACCAAAGGTATCACCTATGATATGCCCTTATTTACGAAAAATAATCATCAAGTAATGTGATTGGCCTATGGGGTATATCTAGTACTATCTGTATATCAAGCTTATAACAAGCACAAGGTTCGTCTTTCCGAAATAAGGGAAGATGGAAAACAATAATAAAGAATTCAAGGGGGAGGTAATAGAATAGAAGTATGGGGATCAAGGCGTTTAGAGAATTCAAAACGGAATTGTCAAGGCAGTTGTGGATTGAAATCCTATTTTGGTAATTTCTTATTCGCATGCTCGTATCAGTACGGTTATGTACTTGATATGATATGCTCTGACATATCTAGAGGGCAAGTATATTTGTCTACTGGTCAACTATATATCTCAATCCACGTAAAGTAATATTGCGAAGGGCGAACCAAGCGCACTAAGGCTAGCTAGACCTTAATACACTGATTCTGAAATATATTAGTGTGTCGACCCACTAATACATATGTCATGAACAAGCTCGATAAGGAATAAGCTTATAAAAACTAGGCGATAATAGCGACATAAGTCAAGGTAATCCATAAAATATAAATACGCTGGATCATGATGAAAGAAGGTACATAATAATTCAAGTTCACAAAAAAAAAGATAAGACTCTGCAATCTCTACAGTTGTCATACTAACTCCTTGTTTAAGTCGCTAGTCGACCAAATAGGGTATGGGCCTCTAAATTTTATAGTCTGGATAAATATTATCATCTTATGCTAGCATATAGTTGGTGTCATTCAATTATACTTTCTCAATGGGTCAAGAGGACTATGTGTTACTAGATTGTGAGGCATGCTACCCAACTTAAAAGAATTAAACTAATACTGTGATAGTCTTAAGGAGAATCTACAAGATAACCTTGTACTTGTAAACAAGGTAGAACTCTTATCAGGGTATACAAGGAAAATATCTTGGTACTTATTAGGGTATCCTATTTTGTTTTATAGGTAATTGTCATCTTAGGTCTTAATCATAGTGCTTATAGGACAAGTGTCAATAGTATGAATGAAAAAGTTACTGGCCTTCAGGGGAAAGAGGATATAACTCATATCGAGGTGGGGGTACGAATTACATGATTTAAAACTAAGGTATAACCATAAAATTATAATCTAAAAGAATACTCAACTATCAAGTTCTAACTACCAAGTACAAAATTTTAAAGTTTAACATTAACAACTATAATCCTAGCAAACTATATATCCTTAACATAAGATAAAATTACTCGGTCTAAAATCAGAAGTGTCAGGTGGCACGAGTTGGAAGATGAAGAAAAGAAGAACATGATTTAGTCGTCGCACAATTAGCGAACGTTAAGGTTGCAGAGGAACAAGATATGAAATTAAAATAGAAAGACTCTAGATGGTATCATGGTTTCCTAAGGAAGGGTGGTATGCTAATCTCTGTGTTCGAGGTATGATCAAGGAAAGTATTATATTTATTCCTCTTGGCTTCCTAAGATACTGTCTGCTTAATAATAAGACAAGGAGCTAAATTTATATTTCTAATATTATCTCACTATGAAAGTTAAGTTTGGTCCTAATATTCAACCTTAGATTTTTGTTGGTTCCTCAATGCTAGGGTCAAACAATATGGTTAAATTTCTAACTAACCCTAGTAGTATCTATACTATCTCAAGTCATCCCTAATTATCAAGGGATAATGGTCAATCCATCTACAGGTAAGGGTGCTATGGTTCATTAAGTATTCTAACTCAGTGATGTGTCAACACTCTAGTTGTACTCTTAATAGGAAGGTTACCCTACTTATTATCTAACAATAGGGACTTCTATATTCTAGGAGGGGGCTATACTCAAGGAACTATTAGGAAGTATATAAATCAAGCAGGATGCATTTATTCGAATAGAACGGATTGGGAGGAAGGTAAATCATAGTCAATTGTGGATGAGATCCTATACTCTAATCCTAATTGCAGGCTTGCTCGGTACAGTAACGTAACCGAGACAATATGCTCTCGACCTGCATGGGCAACCACTAAAAATATGTCACACCCAGTCCCAAAATACGTAGGACTAGGAACACGTAAGCATACCAGCCGCATGGATATGGCAACTCCAATATATGGAAACCATAACACATGCGTACGCTATATTATGAATAACAATCCCAAGTGGTATAAACTATCACAAGTCACAGGGTATAATCTAAATCTCATTCACAGAAAACATAAATAAATAAATAACCAATATCAATATAACTAGATCTTAATATAAAGTATCTAAAGATGGCAGTCGAATGGAAACAAATCCATTGCCGAACTAGAATATAAAAACAAACACAATATAAGTATAACAACTAACAATCACTAAGACTTGAAGAGAAGACCTCCTCGAAACATAAGTAACTAGTCCAGATCTGCGCTCCTGCGAATACTCAAGAACATCTACACCTGAAAAGGGACCAGGTCCTCAGAGGGACGTAACAAGATACATAGAAGCATGCCAATAAATTACTGAAATAAATATCCAATGGGTCGCCTAACCGTCTAAGTAAATGCAGTTTGAGAACAACTTTCCAACACGTGGGCTATCTGGCCATAAATGGGATTGGCATGATTCTCTCGGAGAATCAGGGGCCTAAAAAGCATGTCATCTTTTGAACGGCAGAGGCCGCCTGTAGTATATGGGGTCATCACAACCCGTCGCTCCGGAGGAGCGTCCAGACGAACAAAAGGAAAGTGCAAAGGAGCCCAAACGCCTTACTTGTTGTTCTCCCCACCCCATGCTCTAAGCATGTCACATCCATGACACAATTTGGTTCATAGCCTACCTTATTACAATAGCCCAACCCTGCAACCAAACAAGGACAAGGATTGGACCACCGTACTACGATAGGCTATGTCCCTGAACTACTAATAACTGCTAAGTCTTCTAGCATGCAAAGTTTCTAACAATAGTTATCCCTAACGCCCGGCCATACGTATAGGAGGCCAACCCAGTACGCAGTCCGTGATCTATATGAGACTCACAACTCGTGTAACAACTGTGTCATGACCAATGAACCTAATGATGCTTCATGATAATAGGGCAGTCTTATAAACAAGGTCAATGCATATATATAATAAAAATAAATTACGACGACACGTCGTTGCACCCAAGTTTCCTTGGAAGCGCATTTTATATAGTAGTTAAAATATATGAACTAATGACAGAAAATAAAGATGCATGCAACATATGGAATATGAATAATAGTACAATGGCAAGGTATACTTGCCTGGCAAGAAAGCTGCGATGTACCAATAACCTGCTCCAGAAGTCACACATAACAATCCAATATTCTATGTACATATAATATAATACAATCATTAGTCCTTACACTAGCACATACACAACCAAATTTACACTGGACTCAGGGGGTACGCTAGGGGTGACACTGGTCAACTAACATGATAAATTTTGCGTCTAATTATGCGGGTGTCGCGTCTTCAAATACCATGCACAATCAAAAAATTAACTAACTCGGTTTCGCCAGTACGTCAGTGTACACAAGGCAGACAATTCACAAGTTCTTAGGGTCGATATGGTCAATGTAAATACGGGATAGTCCACAGTGTCCTAGGGTCTTACAGTCTAAATATATATAGTCCTAATTATTATTAGCATATATTTAATTATATAATACATACATATATATATATATATTAATTTATTTATAATATGCGTATGTGTATGCGTATAATTTATTGGGTTCACCGACACGGGTCTGATGTCAACTAACTGAACCTGTCTCAAAGCAATATGTTAAACCCTATGCTATTTACACTAGCACACATAGAATGAAAGGAGGGGGCAGGTTCGAACCTTGGAGTACGCGCACAGGCACGACGATGACAACGATGACAACGAGGGTGACGATGATGACGATGATGATGTTGATGACGACGATGACGGCGATGAGATGATGACGATGAGATGATGATGATGGGGTGATGGTGATGATGATGACGATGAGATGATGATGATGATGATGGGGTGATGGTGATGATGATGATGGGTTGATAATGAGGATGGGTTAATGGTTAATGGTGAATATGATGATGATGATCATGGTGAGGCTGCTACTGTTCCGGCCAGGGGGTCCGGTGGGGGTGACAGAGGACAGGGAAGAGGTGGAAGAGGAGGCTCAGCAGGGAGGAGGAGTGGTTCAGGGATTCGGGTGCAATGAGGTGGAGGTCGGGGTGAATTCGAGGGGAGGAAGAGGAGGTCGGGACGTTAATGGTAGTGGTGGTGGCGTTCAGTCGATCAGGGGGTTGGCCAGCGATGTTGCAGCGGGGTCGGGATCCGCCCAGGCGAGTGCTGGCGGTCGTGCAGCGGCTTCAGGCGGTTGTAGGGAATGAGATGACGGTGGTGTACGGAGATGGAGGTCGAGTCTCCGACGTCAATGGCAGTAGGAAGGAAGAGGTCATGGAGGTGGTAATGGTGCAGAGGAAGGTATGGCGCTGGTGGCGTGATGGTGTTGGCCTGGGTGACGTCGTGGTCGAGAGTAGCGGGGAAGAGGATAGCTAGCTGGCGGGTTGCTCCGGCCAGGTCAGCGGCTGTACGGGATCGAGGAAGGAGATGGAGGGTTCACTGGAGATGGGGAAGCCGGTGGTCGTCATGGGGAAGAGTGGGGATGATGGTGGTAATGGTTGTTGTGCTGGTGGTTGTGGTGGATAATGGAGGAGAAGAGAAGGAGGAGGTCTGGGCGTTGGGTGGCCGGTGGCTTCGGTCTCCGATGGCTTTGGTCTCCGGCGAGGGGGAAGTGGTGGCTCCGGCGGTGAGGCTGAAGGAAGGAGGTGAAGTAGATGAATTGTACGGGTGGAGGTCGGGTGGGTATAGAGTTGGGGTTATTTGTAAAATAAAGAAGAAAAGAAAGAAAAAGTTATTTATATACATGTGGGACCTAGGGTTTGATATTGACCTAGGAGATTGGGCTTGGTCAACATCTCCTTGGAGTGGGCCTTGGCTTCATATGAGGATGTTTGGAGGGCTATATTTGCATTGTTTAAAATGCAAGGCTAGGTTTAAATGAGGGTGATGTTGTACGTTGCACATTCCAAAAATTATGGGAAAAATTTATGTGAAAGGAAAAATAGGTTTCTTCACGTATTGTCCAATGGTGTGGACACCTTAATACATTTTTGCATAAAAATGCCCAATAATTAGAAAATTACGCAAAGATGGACATTGTATTTAAATTAATTAAAATTAATGCACAAGGTGTTCTTGAATTAATTAGAAGTACATGGGGATAAAATTAGGTGGGACACAAGTATCATGGACATAGAGGGCTCAAAGTAGAATATTATCATAAATTAGGTTGTACGAAACGGGTCAAGATTGTGTCTCCAATTTTGATTGGAACGCACAAGGATACAAAGTATAATTTATTCAAAATTAAGAAATAACGTCCGCGACGAATATTGTACGACTAAAATAAAGCACAAGAAAACATATTTATGAGTTACACAAAGGTCAGATTAGAAGGCGGGCATGTCTAGGACAAGGATGTAAAATTTGTATGAAGGCAATGGCTAGTGTAGCGCTCCCAATATCGAAGCAATGGTAAAGTGCGCTAAGTGATATAAATCTTGTATAATTAAATAAAATGTCGTGTCCTACTTCCAATTGGATACAAACTAGCCCTAATTTCACTATCTAAGCCAAGTAGGCCTAATTTTGGGTGAGGGGGTTTACAGTCACGCTCCAGTCCTAAAATTTCCAGGGACTAACAACGTGGCAATAGCCAGCTGCACAACTCCAATGGGAAAACCCAATTTAATGGACCCGATAGAGTGTACTTAAGCTGTATACAATGGTCTACGATATATGTCACAGTCTAATTCTAATCTCATCCATAGAAAGTAAACACAATTCAAATGTCAGACTAATAAAAAAGAAATATAATCCATCAACAAGTCTCAATAAAAAGTGTCCCGTGGAACAACCAGATAATAAGTTTAATACAGTGGTCCAAGAGTCAGGATATAGAGTAACTAAAAACAGAAATAACTGAGTATATAACAAAATACTCAGGAGAAATCCTCTGGCACAACCTCGTCCTCTGGTGCCAGTACTGCTCCAACGTCAGCTCCTGTCCCGTATACCTCGGGGTAAATCTCCTCTGCTATACCTGGGGACATAATCCGGATCTAGGTCCTCAGAGGACATAACAAGGTACAAGAATAACTCAAGCCAAATAAAATATAGTATAAAAATATATCAACATGGCAAGCTATGTAACCAGCTATGTAAAATGCAAATGAGAGCATTAATTATACTCAGACTGCTGCCTGTAACCAGCTATATAAAATGCAAATGCTGCGCATGGACGGTGGCGACGGTGCTCGATCGTCGGCGGTGGTGCCGGATCCTCGACGGCGGGTTGCTGTGGCTGCTGCCTGTCACCCGTGCATCCAGTCGCGGCTACTCTGGGAGTTCCTGTAGGAGCCGAAGTCATCGTCGAAGTCGTCGGGGTGACCAGAGTCGTCGGGGCGAGGGAGGTTGTGATGGCGGTGGTCTGACGATGGTGGTAGGGGTTCAGCTCACCGGGGTTTTATAGGGCGAGGTACGGCAGTTGCGGGAAGGTGAACGGAGAGGTCGAACGCGGTTGAGGGAGTTGAATCAGAGGGGTCATCGGCGTCGGCGACGGATTATTGAAAGTCGGGGAAGTGTTAAATTTTTAGTTACTGTAGATGAGGGTTAGCGGGTCGGGTTCGGGTCGCAGGTACGGGTCGGGTTTGGATCCAATTTGTTTAGCTCGGTTTGGTTTGGTTTGGTTTGGTTTAGTCTAGTCTGGTTTGGTTCGGGTTGGTTTAAGTTGGTTTATTTAAAAATAATACTTTTTAACAATTTAAAAATAATTTTTGAGCCCAATAAATTCCAAAAAAAATTATAATATCCTACTATTAATTATACACTCAAAAATATAATTTTTATAATATTTTAATATTTAATTTAATTCACAAAAATATAATTCCATGAACGAACATTTATTATAATTAATTAAAAATTACAGAAAATCTCCAAAAACTCAAAAACTCAAAAATTGAAAATTAAAACATTAAAATTAAATTCTAAAAATCTGGGTGTTTACAATCTACCCACCTTAAAATAATTGCGTCCTCGCAATTAAGAAAATAAAACGTAACCGGTCAAAAAAATGTTTGCTCCAAAAGAGATGACACGATTGTAAAACATGTTTGTTGAAGCACGACACAAAGGATAAGGAACCATGAACAAGAAAAAAAATCAAGAGAAAGAGTGAGGGTTTTGTTCAAGCAGAACACGTAGGGAAAAATAAAAAATGTCCCTAGGCAATGAGAGATAAGTAACTCATGAGTAAAGGAGCCTGGTTAGAGCGAAGATCAACTACAGCTTATGAAAACTTGGGTACCAGTTACTAATCTAGACTAACAAGTTCATGCTAACATAATACTGGGCTTAGGCTAGGGAATGGAACTAACAGGCACGTGCTAAAGTATTACTAGAAATAGATAGCTATGATAAAACTTAAATCTTACTCATATTCGCTACTCCTCGAGTCCGTGCCTCCTCAATTGTCATCGCAAAAGCCTATCCACGTCCTTGTAGTAGTGCCCTCTGCTATTGCTGGGCCTGTTGAAAAAGTGCTGCCCGTGGTTCCAAGGGTGGCCTCGGCTGATATCCTTCCGGTGCTGGTAAAGCTTGTCGGTTTATTATTGGTGCTCCTTCTCGACGCTCAGGGCAATCCCTTACTGAATGCTGACTGGATCCACAAGCTAAACATAATCCCAATTTGAGTCTACACTCCCTCTCAATATGGCCTACCTTGCCACAGTAGTGACAAGTAGGAAGGGATAGGGATTGTTATACTGCTCTCTATGGTGGTTTCATCTGGGGTCACTTTGCAGACTCCCCGTGTAATGTTCTAGTTGGTGCTGATATGAACGGCCGTTTCAGGCTGGACTCTCTCTTGGTGACGCACTCCATGCATCGGGCTGCAGCAAGGACGTTCGTGTAAGAAGTTGGTGTAACAGAGCCGATTAATCTCTGTAGCTCAAAGCTAAGTCCATCGAAGAACTTCTTCGCCTTCTCCTCTTCTGTCGGGATCAGAGTAGGGGCGAAGCAACTCAAACGGATGAACTCTGCATTGTACTCTTCTACTTTCATATTGTCTTAAGTGAGACGATTGAATTTGTCCCGAAGTTTCGATCGGGCAATAGATGGTATATATATCTCCTGAAAGAGTCTAGAGAACTCCTACCAAGTGACTCAGTCTGGTCTGAGCCGTCTCTCCTTAGATAGCCACCAGTGATGTGCATTGGCCGTCAACTGCATCCTGACGACAGTCATCCAACGCTCCCTTGGAAGCTCAGCTGCTTTCAATTGGTGTTGAGTGTTTGTGAGCCACTCATGAACTTCAGTAGGCTCCTCCTTGCCTAAAAAGGTACTGGACTTCAGCTGGCGGAAATCAGTGATAGATCCCGTCGATGGCCGTCTAACTGGTAGGTTTGCCTGCTCCAATGCAATTACTATACTGTTTCTCAGGTTCTCTGCCTCGTGACGCTGAGCCTCTTGATAAACCAGTTGTTGGACTTGCATCATTACGTAGAATATTTGGAACATCTGTTGTCCGTCCATAGGCTGCCCTGGTGAAAAAATAGGCATAGGTGGAGTAAACTGCGGTAGTGGTGGAAAGTCATCTCGCCGGAACCTTGAGGCGTACTGATCTGCTTGATTGTTTGGTGAATGGTGGGACCTCCAACCAATGGTGTCACTCCCTCATCGTAGGTGACCACAACACCTTGTGGTATACCTGAGGGAGTTTCGTCACTAACTCATGGATCTATTACTCTGCATACAAAGTAAACTATGCGAGGCGCATAAAAGAATCAAGGCAGGATGCAAGTCAAAAGTTATTTTGAAGTCGATATAGAGGTCAAGAACGTGTCAATATGTGGATGAGATCCTATAACTTATCCTATCCTAATCGCAGGCTTGCTCGGTTCCTTAGTTAAAATTGAAGCAATATAGTCATAGACCTGCATGGGCCACCATAAAACCATGTCATGCCCCAGTCCCAAAATTCTGAGGGACTAGCCACGTGACAATAGCCAGCATCACAACTCCAATGGGCAAACCCAATTTAATGGACCCGTTAGAGTGTACTTAAGCTGTATACAAAGGTCTACGATACATATCATAGTCTAATTCTAATCTCATCTACAGAAAGTAAACATAATTTAAAATGTCAGACTAATCAAAAAGAAATATAATCCATCAACAAGTCTCAATAAAAAGTGTCTCGGGAAACAACCCGATAGTAAGTTTAATACAATGATCCAAGAGTCAGGATATAGAGTAACTAAAAACAGAAATAACAGAGTATATAACAAAATACTCAGGAGAAATCCTCTGGCACAACCTCGTCCTCTGGTGCCAATACTGCTCCAGCATCAGCTCTTGTCATGTATACCTCGGGGTAAATCTCCTCTGCTATACCTGGGGTCATAATCCGGATCTAGGTTCTCAGGGGACATAGCATGGTACAAGAATAACTCAAGCCAAATAAAATACAGTATAAAAATATATCAATAGGGAAAGCTATGTAACTAGATATGTGAAATACAAATGAATGCATTAATCATACTCAGGCTGAAACTACTATAGGCTCTGTGTCAAGGAAACGCATAGCAGCATGTAATATCTCGAAGGGCCAGTAAATGTGCCAAAGATAGAGTCTAAGGCACCACCAGTAATATAGTGTATATATATATATATATATATATATATATATATATATATATATATATAAACATAATCAGCCTGTAGTATGACGAGACTCTCCCCACCCAATGTTACCTCATGTCTCATGTCCATAAGACGCAAGATCATGACCTCTAGCTAGTACAACGAGTCATAATGATATCTCTATATATGCAAGTCTTAAGTCACGAATCCTGTGAACTTATACAGAATTACCACGAATAACTCAAGAAAGATTCTGTCACATGAATAGTATGAAGTGTTCTATGGTATGACATACTTGATAAAGCAAGCACGAAAAATGTAGGATCATAGTATTAACCCTCTGAGTGACGTTATACGACTCCGAGTACGGCGTCGACACCCGAATCTTGTTCGGACGTTAAGCAATATCTCACGGTCCTATAGTAAATAGGTATAATACAAAAGTATATAAAAAATAACTCAATAAATTAATATCAAAGAAACTACTGCAGGTTTGGTAATGTACACTTGCCTATATTTTGAACTCCTTTAATTGCTCCTGTAACAGTAAAATCTCCAATTACGCCTCTGGATGCTGAAACAAATATTACCATCGCTCTCAGAATACATGAAATAGCTAGGATTGACTACCCATAAGTCTAATTTGGACATAGGGGCAGAATTGACAGTTTCTGGTTAAAGCGGGATCCACATATGACAGACTTTGTACCCAAAAATGTGCTAGAGACGAAGTTTACCAAATTTGTCAAACTTAGTGTCTACGAGTCCAGAACGATGTGTCAGTATCGTACCACAAAGAAATCCAATGTTTACAGGTTTGAAAATTTAAAACAGCAAGCGCTCTCGACAACTGCTTCAATTAGGAACCGATTGCCATACGAACCCAAGGGAATATCCAGAACTGGATTCCGATGAGCCGATCACAAAATCATCCGTCAAGTAGAATTATGGGGCCCATAAAAATGGGGTTTCGTTAACGTTCTCAGAATTGAACCAAACTTGGGGCACAGGACCAGCGTAACGCTATGAATCCGATGGTGCAAATTTCGTTACGAAATGACAAACACACACAAAATTATGATGTATGTCAGAATAGGCCGATACGAGACTTTTCGACAAATACGCGTTAATTCTGATGTGCACGCATATCCAAATCAAATTTCACGAAATCCCACACGTCCGCATTGATGATACGCAACTTTCGATACAATTTCCATACGACGAAGTCGTCTCGTTTAGCGGGACGCACCCAATTTCGAGAAATTTGGGGGTTTGAAAACTTAGTTTTTAGTCAACTTCAACCGCGAATAAAACACAATATATAATAAATTAAAATAAACTAATTAAAGGGGTTTAATCTCGGTTATGTTGTCTAATTTACTGATCAAGTAAAATTTAAAAATATAACTAGGTTGGAAGAAAAAGGGCCATGAACATGGGGCTTTAGGAAAGTTTCCTAAACTATAAATTGGGTTATTATGTCCTATTTTGCGTCACAATTTACGACATACACAGGACACGATATCCCAAACTAATTATACAAGGTTCGGGAGGATCATATTATGAACACAATGCAACAGGCTGTTCGAGAATCGATACAACGTGGAGGAAGATAACTCATAGAAAACAGAGGGGGTCGGCCGCGGTGTGCTGCGCGTAGACGGTGGCGGCGGTGCTCGATTGTCGGCGAAGGTGCCCGATCATCGATAGCGGTGCCCGATCATCGGCGGCGGGTTGCTGTGGATGTTGCCTGTTACTCGTGCGTCCAGTTGCGGATGCTCGGGGAGTTCCTGTAGGAGCCAAAATCGTCGTCGAAGTCGTTGGGGTAACCGGAGTCGTCACGGTGAGGAAGGTTGTGATGGCGATGGTCTGACGATGGTGGTGGGGGTTCAGCTCACCGGGGTTTTATAGGGCGAGGTGCGGCGGTTGCGGGGAGGTGAACGGAGGGGTCGGTCGCGGTTGAGGGAGGTGAATCGGAGGGATCGTTGGCATCGTCGGCGGATTGCTGAATCAGTCGGGGAAGTTTTAAATTTTCAGTTATTGTAGATGAGGGTTAGCGGGTCGGGTTCGGGTCGCGGGTACGGGTCGGGTTTGGATCCAATTCGTTTAGCTCGGTTTGGTTTGGTTTGGTTCAGTCTGGTTTGGTTCGGGTTGGTTTAAGTTAGTTTATTTAAAAATAATACTTTTTAGCTATTTAAAAATAGTTTTTGAGCCCAATAAATTCTAAAAAAATTACACAATGTCCTACTATTAATTATATACTCAAAAATATAATTTTTACAATATTTTAATATTTAATTTAATTAACAAAAATATAATTCCATGAACAAATATTTATTATAATTAATTAAAAATTACGGAAAATCTCCAAAAACTCAAAAATTAAAAATTAAAATTCTAAAAATAAATTCTAAAAATCTGGTTGTTTACAGGCACCATGCAGGTATAGATTGTCGTGGAGGCAGAATTTTTTTACTATCGTTAGGAGAGCCAAAGTTTGAAATTGCCAGAGGAGCAGCGGAGCAGAGCGAGGATGCCATATGTGGAGTCATGGTAGAAGAGAAGGATTTGGCATATCCATTGATAGCAGAGTTCATAGATATTTTTTCTGTGGAGTTACCGGATTTGCCACCCGACCGAGATGTTAAGTTCTCTATAGATTTGGTGCCAGGCGTAGGGCCGATAGCTCAGCAAGTCTATAGAGTCAACAACAGCGAACTGATAGAGTTAAAGAAGTAGGTGGATGAGTTATAGGATAAAGGCTTCAATCGATCCAGTTCATTACCATTGGGTGCTCCAGTATTGTTTTTACCGAAGAAGGATGGGTCGGTACGGATGTGTATCGAATACAGGGCTCTGAACAACCTCACTATCAAGAACAAATACCTGCTGTCGAGGATCGATGATCTTTTCGATTAGTTAAGTGGAGCAAAGGTATTTTCAAAGATAGACTTGAGGTCAGGTTACCACCAGGTGAAAATAAAGAAGAAAGATATTCTGAAGACAGCTTTACGGACTCGGTACGGCCAGTTTAATTTCATGGTGATGCAGTTTGGGTTGACAAATGCCCCAGCGGTATTCATGAATCTGATGAACAAGGTGTTCCACCAGTATCTGGATAAGTTTATGGTGGTATTTATTGATGATATTGTGATATATTCGAAGACCCCGGAGGAGCATGAGGAGCATCTGATGATTGTTTTGAAGACTCTCAGAAATGAGAAGCTGTATGGCAAGCTTTCGAAGTGTGAGTTCTTCCTTGACAAGGTTGAATTCCTTGGGCATGAACACTGGAATCGACAATCATAAGTCAACTGACTCAAATCCTAGATTTGTGTGTGGAATTCAATATATTTTAATGCTACATGAACACTGGAATCGACAATCATAAGTCGGTAAAGATTCATGTCCACAAGGGCGCACAGATGATAGTTTTTTGTGGTTTTCTATTTACGTCTACGTTGCACAAATTTTAAAATAGAATAAACTTATATTTTAAATTCTGTAAAAATACTTTTCTATAATATCATCATGTCAGCTTTCCGAAACTTTAAACGGTTCATAATTCTGAGTTCGGGATCTCCCGAAATCTCGAAAATACCAAAACGCTTCTGATTTCGGACAACTGGCACTTTTAGAATTTTCTGGAAAAATAGGTTCATAAATTATTAAAATAAATTATATAATCAGAAAACTAACCTTGATATAGTTCTAACAAAAAAAACTGGAGCACGTTTGGAGTCCAGAGCTAGGAGATATCGTCTTTTTAATTCGTCATAACTAGTAGAAAATGAGGCTGAATTTATGACAAATTTTGACTATTTTTTGACGAAAAAGAGGTGAATTTGGGGGAGAAAAATATGAAAGATGAGGTATTTATAATGGTGGATACTACTTAATTAAATACGACTAGGATTGGTTAATTTGGATAGCATTAAGATGAATTTAAATAATGATAGGATATGCATGAAGTTGCTTTCCTAGTATGTACATGATTTGAATTAATTTAAAATAGAGTTTAAATTTATCTCAATAATTTATAATCTTAAATATAATTAAAGATAATACAAATAATTTATAAAATCTTATTAATATCTATAACACTAAATTAGCATCTATCTAATATTAAGACTATATATATCCAAATAAATCCTAAATAATTTTCAAAATCTAAATAAATTTCTTAAAATTCTAAATAAATTACAGAAAAATATAATTAAATATTTTTAAACTAAAATAAATATTTGGTAGGAATAATATATAAGTTTGGTCTCATAGTAAATCATGGAAGTCCTAGAAATTTAGGTTTCCTATGTTTTAATTACCTAAAATTCTAGAAAAATCTCCAAAAATATAAAATAGCCTAAAAATAGTTCTAAATAAATATTTACATAAGTAAATATACTAAAAAAATTTATTTTCTAATTAACTAAGAGAATACTCTAAAGTAATTTAATATCTATAATAAATATAATAATATAAAATATATACAAAATATCTATTTTTGGTGAGGGGGTTTACAATCTACCCAACTTAAAAGAATTTCGTCCTCGAAATTGACACTAACCCATATTCATAATAATCACTATAGCTATTACATTACATAGCTATCTAGCAGTGCTTCCTAAAAGTCATGGTCTGTCATTCTTACACTTCTCATTTATTGTCCATACACTATTCTATTATCCTCTAACTTGTCTACACTACCCAACTTATAAAAGTTCTACTAGTAGTCACAGTCTCTTGAGGCTATTGTCTAGGTTGTAAGACGAATATATTTATTGGGTCAAGAATCTTGGAGTACTTGTCTTGAATCTCACAACCATAATTTTTCTTTATAATCGTCAAGTATCGTAGTCTAATACTGCCATGCCACCTGACCAATATGTCTGCAAATACTTCGACTACTTTACTACAACGATCTAGCTGCAGCTGTCGCTACTTTGCCAACAATTTATCATAGTTGTCAGTTCGTAACAAGTACCTTCAATTCTTTCCTAGGCATAGTCTAAGTTTTTGGGCAACAGTTAAAGTCTTGACTAACTTATAAAACTATTAAAAGTATAAACTACTTCAAACAGTTTAACAAATTCCTATTAGCCTAAGGGATGCTATACATGGTTTTTTAAAATAATAAGAGGATACAGATATTGCTATAGGTCATATACATAAGAGTTATTATTAAGAACTCATCATTTAGTTATTAATCATCTACTAAACTATTTATGTTTTAACTAACAAAACTAAGGATGGGGTCGAAGTAGACTAATAATTCATGTTGGCGTGAAAAAGATGTAACTATGATAGGGAGAATTAAGCACGAGATAATGAATGGATAAAGAAGAGAAGATGAGCCACCCAAGGGGGCGATATAGTGATAGAAAAAGAATACTACTACTGCTGCTTGCATCATCTATTAGCATCGCGTGTATGCCATCTGGATAAAATATTAGTATATCCTCATAACTGCTAAACCAACACCTATATAATTCTACGTCTACTATGCATCTAAGATCTCGTGTCATAAAAGGGGTCATGAGTATGCAATGACACATATAACTAAGGTCGTACCTGTATCTACGGCTTCCTGTGGCCGCGCTCTCTTGTTTGTCATCATGAGTGCTTGGCCTATGGGGTATACCTAGTACTATTCGTGTATCAAACTTATACTAAGCACGAATGTTCGTTCTTCCGAAATAGGGGAAGACGGAAAACAACAATAAAGAGTTCAAGGAGGAGGTGATATAATACAAGTACGGAATTCGAAGGGATTAAAGAATTTTGAAAGGGAGTTGCCAAGGCAGTTGTGGATTGAAATCTTATTTTGTTAAATTCCTATACGCATGTTCATATCAGAACAGTTATGTACCTGACATGATATGCTCTGACCAGTCTAGAGGACAAGTATATTCGTCTAACAAGTTGAGTCAACTATATCTCAATCCACATAAAGTAGTGATACAAAGAGCGAACCAAGTGCACTACGGTTGATCAGACCATAATACACCGATTCTGATTTAGACAATATATTACTGTGGGCCCCCAATAATACATATGTCATGAACAAGCTCAATAAAAGAATAAGCTTGCAAAACTAGGCTATAATAGCAGCATAAGTCGAGGTAGTAAAAATATAATACGCTTGATTATGATGGAGGAAGGTACAGAATAATCTAAGTTCACCAAGAAGATCGGTGTTGTGCCTCTACAGTTTTCATAATAATTTCTTGTCTAAAGTCAACCAAATGGGTGTATGAGCCTCTAAGTTCTACAGTCTAGATAAACACTAAATTTCTATAGTCTAGATAAACACTAAAGTTCTATAGTCTAGATAAACACTATCTTCTTATGCAAGCCTATAGTTGGTGTCATTCATTTATACTTTATTACTTGGTCAGAAGGACTATATGATACTAGGTTATGAGGCATACTACCAAACTTACAAAAATTTAACTAATAGTGTTATTGAATACTAGAGTGTATATACCTAGTACAAGGTACCTTCCTAATCCTTATCAAGCACGAGAGAAGATTGACGCTGAGAAGGGATCAAGCAAGATGCAATACAAGCAATCAAATGAGAATGTGAAATAAAATCAAGGGAGGTGATAAATAAGTGGATGAGATCCTATATTCTAATCCTATGCGCAGGCTTGCTCGGTACAGTGACATAACCGAGACAATATGCTCTCGACCTGCATGGGCCACCACAAAAACATGTCACGCCCCAGTCCCAAAATACGTAGGACTAGGAACACGTAAGCATGCCAGCCATATGGATATGGCAACTCCAATATATGAAAACCAAAATCCACACGTACGCTGTAATATGAATATCAATCCACAAGTAGTATAAATCTATCACAAGTCACAGGGTATAATCTAAATCTCATCCACATAAAAGCAATATAAATAAATAACCAGTATCTATAAAACTAGATCTCAATATAAGTATCTAAGGATGATAATTGGATGAAAACAAATCCACTACCAACTCGAATGAAAAAGCATAACACAATAAACACAATATAGGAATACCAGCTAACAATCATGGGCTCGGAGAGAAGACATCCTCGAAACATATGTAACCATCCGAATCTGCACTCCTGCAAATACTCAAGAACAGATACACCTGGTAGAGGGCCAGGTCCTCAGAGGGACGTAACAAGATACAGAAAAGTAAGCCAATTTGAATACAATGAACATGCATATAATTTGAAAATAAATAAGTACACTGTACAAGACAATCTATATGAATACAAATGAGGACAACTTTTTAACGTATGGGTAAGGGTAGGCTACTCGATCTAATCCTCACAACTCATACGCTCGTTAGTGGACATCATCAGCCGACATACCTCTGGGGTAGCGACCCTCGGACTCCATCAATCGACATACCTCGGGGGTAGCGACCATCAGACACGACCACCATAGTGCGTGCTAGTTACTACGGTTTACCAGAGTGGTTAAAAGCCCATATGCCTAATGATTGTCCTCGATGATACTAAGTGCCATGTGTGTGTCAACATATCTAATACATAGTAATGACTGAAAAAAACTACACATGCAAGAAATATACAAAAATGCAATAAATATATAGAAATATACTAAGCATGCAAAATACTATAAGCAATTTGGTAAGGTATCTTGCCTGGTCTGAAAAGGATGAAGTCCCAACTCAAGGCGTCGTCCGATCTACCCGTCACATAAATTAAACAAGTTAGGTTACAAAAGTGGGTGAATAATTTTTGCTATTTTAATCTATTTTAACTCTGAATAAAATAACCTAAACTAGTATTTTAATCTTATTATAATCTGATTTTATTGTTAAGCTCTAATTTTTGGTCCAAAGAAAGTCAACTTTAAGGATTTGTGATCCGTGGCACGCAAATCGAGGCAATACATTGACCAAAAAGTCAACTGACTCAAATCCTAGATTTGTGTGTGGAATCCTATATATTTCAATGCTATGTGAACACTGGAATCGACAATCATAAGTCGGTAAAGAGTCATGTCCACAAGGGCGCACAAATGATAGTTTTTTGTGGTTTTCTATTTACGTCTACGTTGCACAAATTTTACAGTAGAATAAACTTATATTTTAAATTCTGGAAAAATACTTTTCTGTAAGTTCATCATGTCAGCTTTCCGAAACTTTAAACGGTTCATAATTCCGAGTTCGGGATCTCCCGAAATCTAGAAAATACCAAAATGCGTCTGATTTCGGACAGCTGGCACTTTTAGAATTTTCTGAAAAAATTGGTTCATAAATTATTAAAATAAATTATATAATCAGAAATAACCTTGATATAGTTCTAACAAAAAAAAAATGGAGCACGTTTGGAGTCCGGAGCTAGGAGATATCGTCTTTTTAATTCGTCATAACTAGTAGAAAATGAGGCTAAATTTATGACGAATTTTGACTATTTTTGGACGAAAAAGAGGTGAATTTGGGGGAGAAAAATATGAAGGGTGAGGTATTTATAATGGTGGATACTACTTAATTAAATACGAGTAGGATTGGTTAATTTGGATAGCATTAAGATGAATTTAAATAAGGATAGGATATGCATGAAGTTGCTTTCCTAGTATGTACAGGATTTGAATTAATTTAAAATAGAGTTTGAATTTATCTCAATAATTTATAATCTTAAATATAATTAAAGATAATATAAATAATTTATAAAATCTTATTAATATCTATTAACACTAAATTAGCATCTATCTAATATTAAGACTATATATATCCAAATAAATCCTAAATAATTTTCAAAATCTAAATAAATTTCTTAAAATTCTAAATAAATTACAAAAAAATATAATTAAATATTTTTAAACTAAAATAAATATTTGGTAGGAATAATATACAAGTTTGGTCTCATAGTAAATCATGGAAGTCCTAGAAATTTAGGTTTCCTATGTTTTAATTACCTAAAATTCTAGAAAAATCTCCAAAAATCTAAAATAGCCTAAAAATAGTTCTAAATAAATATTTACATAAGTAAATATACTAAATTTTTTTTTCTTTTCTAATTAACTAAGAGAATACTCTAAAGTAATTTAATATCTATAATAAATATAATAATATGATATATAGAAAATATCTATTTTTGGTGAGGGGGTTTACATAGGATCGGTATACTGTCGGTATACTATAGTATACCGTCGGTATACCGATAAGTGTCAAAAAAATATATCTGAAATCTAAGTCGATCGAGATCGGTTTACCGTCGATATACTGTACTATACCGTCGGTATGCCAGTTTCTGAGGAAAAACTAGGCCAAAGTCATATCTAATTCCGGGACCCAAATCAATTCCCGAAAACTAGCAGAACCAAGTCTAACAAGAAGTCAAGTATAGTGGTAAGTCTTATATTACAATATAGACTAAAATTCACGGTCATAACTCTGGTACTGTTCTCCGTTACCGAGTTACCAAAAGGGACGGAACAAGATTCTTCCAGAAATCAGACTGATGCGGTCAAAAGGCTAGAAATCACGAGAGGAACAACAATAGTAAAGCAAGTCTAAGCTAAAAAGCAACTACCAAAGCTCCAAGAAAG
Organism: Iris macrosiphon; assembly: GCA_036927795.1. NCBI lineage: Eukaryota > Viridiplantae > Streptophyta > Magnoliopsida > Asparagales > Iridaceae > Iris > Iris macrosiphon. Next base: position 38,278,766 of record JAYESA010000001.1, on the reverse strand, counting down.
AAAATGACAGAAGCCTAGAAAGTTTATAGGATCGGCAAGATATATTTGCCTAGAACGAGTTCCCAGCCTCAACTTTTAGCCACCACCACGAAGGAGTTCAGAAACCACTCTCCATGTCTCAAGACCAAGCTCTAAGCTCAAGAAAGAAAGGGTGGAGAGAAGAGAGAGAGAGAAAAAAATAAGAAATGAAAAGAAATTAAGTACTATTTATAGAAAATTATCTCGAAAATATCTTGAAAAGTGAAACAAATATCTGTCGGGCAGTATACCGTCGGTATACCGGTCAGGAAGAAAAGTTTTAATTTTTCAAGTTTTAAAATCCCACGAAATCCAGAAAAATAAAACATGCAGTATAAAATACGTATCCATATACCGATATAGATATTGTGAGACAGAGTCTCACAACCTGGTAGAGTTTGCTTACAACAACAGTTACCAAGCCATTTATCCATCTTCTAATAGGTAAATTCTGAATTCAACCCTTAATTGAGACTATAATTCATGCATTTAACCATTAGAAATCATTTTTTGGCGTAGGGATACCCATAGGATCCAGAATTAGGTCCATATAACTTGTATTATAAAAGTTGTATGGTAATTTATGTCCAAATAGGGGAAATTATGAGATTGACACACCAATTGTGTGTCCTAAGAATAATTAGATCTAATTAGACTTAGATCAGGGTTGTGGGACTAGGTATGTGTCCATAAATTATAGTGCCCCGCGCCGCGTCGGCACTATGTATCAAGGTGAGTGGGCAAAATTTTGTTCTCTGATTCTTGCACGCCTTAATAATGAATCTGAGTTTTTGAATGCTTGTTTTCATAAGAGAATGATAGAACCTGCCTTGCATGCTAAATAAGAGAACTCACCTAGCTTGTCTTTGAAACGAACATGTTTGCTTAACTAAAAGACCCTGAAACGCTTGTCTAAGAGTATGAGTTTGCATGAACATGTCCACTATCACCTGTGCTTCGAGAGAACCATATCGTGTGGTTGAATTATTCAGTGAGGGCGGCTAGTCCGCAATAAAGATATATGGTCTGATGGTTCGTCTCGTCTGCATCCTAAAGTTTATTTGATAGTGTTTTATGCATTCGCATCGGTCGAACAATGGCTATTAGTAGAGAGCTGAACCATGTGTCACGGCTGCTACAGAGATAGTGGAAAGCAACCATGTATCACAGCTGCCAATAGCATCAGATAAATGAGTTATTGGTTAGCTTGATCAACCGCTGTCGATCCTGAGTTACTCGGGGACCGCACTGCATATAAGATAGTTTATTGTGTTGGCTTGGATAGAGGACCGCCCCTAGATATGCATTTGTGTCTAGATATGCATTTGTTCCAAGAGTCTTTGAGTATAGTTCACGAGACAAGCTGCGCACACCCTGATAACAGAACGAACGACTTGTCTTGCTTGCTTGCTTATATCTAATATGAAACTCTGTTCTTAAAGATTTTTCCAAAATAATGTAATATGACTCCGTTCTTCTACTGCATGTAACGATCATAGGTAAAACTGAAAGATTACTAGTAATATAATATTTTATAACAAGATTACTTAGTATTGGTTTTAGTGAATGTTTGCTTCTGTTTAGTTGTTTATTCTCACCAGTACTTATAAAAGTGCTGACCCACCAACAGTTTACTTGCTTGCTGGTACTGGATCGTCCGAGGGAGCGATAGGCGTGCCTCATCCCCAAGACCCAAAAATTTTGGTTTCTATTGCCTCAAGCTGCTATCGTATAAAGGGGCATAATGTATGGAATGATGCCTTTGTAATCAAGGAGAAACCCAGTCCCTCGATTTGCCCCGAATACTCAGATGCACAAATTGTATTACAATAATGTCCCTCTGCTGCTTACTTAATTGATGCGATGATAGCCAAACTTTAACAATGTTGCCTTGTGCGGGTGAAACCCCAGGCTCGTACGGCATTACGTTCCGGTATCAAACGGCCATATGAGCCCTGCGGGAGGGCCGAGGCGCGGTGATTCTCGTCCGGTCCCGGTGGGGGAACGGTGGTCGGGCGGCCTTCAGGGCCGGGGCGTGACACAAATGGATATGAATAGGCCGTATCATGGTAATTTGTGATACGGTGTGATACGGGACTCATTTTTGGGTGATTTATGTTAATGACTTTCAGTTTCCTTTGTAGTAAGTTCCTTTAGTTGTATTATGATGTTTATAATATGTACATATGGGTAATATAGAGATTTGAGGGTTTTGGCATTCCAATTGGGTATGTATCATAGTGTATCATAGATAACATGCCAAGTGTTTGGTCTAATGCTTCTATTGTGTGTAGGTGCGCTATATATATATATATATATATATATATATATATATAAGTCTTGATGTTTATATATATATGTGTTTTGTCATGCACAAATATTAGTGTTGTGTGATGGTGTTGACTGTGAACGAGGGGGGGAGTGTATAAGTGTGAGTGTGTCTGATGTTGTGAGAAAAGATAGAAGAGTAGAAGCAATGCACACTCATGCACTTCTATAGTAGTATTAACAGCATAAGCAGCAACAACTATAGCCGTATCAACAATATCATAGACAACAACATCAATAGCAGTATCAGAGCAGCTATAACAGTATCCGCAATAACATAGGAAGCAGCAACAATTGCAGTATCAGTAACAGCTATAGCAATATCAGCAACAACATAGGCAGCAACAACTATAGCAGTATTAGCAACAGCATAGGCAGCAACAACAATAGCAGTATCAGCAGCAGCTATAACAGTATCAGCAACAACAATAGTAGCAGATAGCAATAACCACCACGGTTGTTTGTTGGTGTTGGTATTGTTAAATTATTTGTTGGTGTTAGTGTGAGAGATGTGAGGGTATTAGGTGAGGGATAGTGAGTGAGGTTTGGGGGTTTAGTATAACTGATTATTCCCTGTTAAGTTTGATATCAAATATCAGTATAGGTTATGGGGTATTAAATTATTATCTTCACTAAGTATGAATATAAGGTTGAGGGGTGTTGTAGTATAGGTGTGTCGAGGGGTAGTAATGTATTATTGATGTGGAGTTGTAAGCGCTGTTGTTTTGGGTGAGACATAGCTCAGGTATATACCATTAAGTAGCAGCTACTGTGGTGAGTATTTATTGCAGTCAGGTATTTGACAGTGGGATTTTATCCACACCCTTTTCAATCCAGAACCTTGAACTGGCACCTTAAACTAATTTGGCTACATATTGCTGCAATTGTTATGGTTTCTCCCTACTTCTTTGAGGCTTTGTATGAATGTATTTCAATTGATATGAGGGTAAGGTGTGTATGCCTGTGGGTTGAGATAGATATGTTTGAGAGTAAATGTATATGTAGGGTATATATATAGTTATTGATCATATATCTAGCGAGTACTTTCCTACCCCGATTAGTACGATAGATCTAATCATGACTCGTTACGATAAAATATTCGATGCCTAATGTTAATACGATAAATAATGTCTAATATTAATGCGACGAGTCAAAGTAATATCTCATGACTAAAAATCCAATATATGTACCAATCCGTGTACCATCGTATCAGAAATCAGGTATAATATTTCTAAATAATTGAATCATAAGAATTATCAAATAATAAAAACTATCAGAGAATATACTCGCCTGAGGTCCAAAGTAATAAATATTAAACAGTATATGTACTGGAGTCCAAGTGACCTATATATGAATTATCAATGTCAAAGAATATTTTGGAGTCATAAACATGCTTAACAAATGTCATTCTAAGTTTCTAGGTCAATTGGCTGAAACTAGGCCAATACCAACTTTTTAGGTCATAAATACCCAAAAAGTCAGTTTATGAAGTTATACTAGTCATATTAACTCAATACTAGGTCTATTATAGGTAATACTAGCTAATACTTGTCAATACTAGGTTAAATAGGCATTACTAGGTCAATACTAGGTTAAATGGGCATTACTAGGTAAATACTAGGTATCATGTATACATATGAGTATTAATAACCTAACCTATTACCCTCAACCTATAATACCTTACTCATGAAGCAATACCCTAACCCCATAACTATGTTTTGATATCTCTAGTATAACTCTAGTAATATAATACTCCTAATATATACCTTAATACCTAATACCACCCTTAAATAACTCACTAACACTACCCTACTTAATCAGATACACAACTTGATACTCTAATAACACTCACATACACTCATATAAATACTAGAATCTATCTTGTTATCCACTCTGATATTCCTAACTCTGATACTCAATTGTGCCACTCTCCTACTGCACTTACTTACTTGAAACCCAAGTTTCCTTCCCACGTTGCCCAGCCTGGCACTGCTACACAGTTGAAATGCTCAAGCAATGCTCAAGTGTCTGCACACTAATCTCTGGAATCTCACTAATCCATACTGGCCCGCACACTGTGCACACTATTCCCCCTTCACCTCCAACCCACAGAACACTCCAACTCCCAGTTGTAATCATAACCATGCACCTATCAGCCTCTGAGCTATCCCTAGCTCGGGCCGCACATCTTCCCACACTGTATCATTGTATCTGAATACAGTATCCACTTGATTCCCATTGCCTTCCATACACCATCATCTGAAACATTCACTACCAGATATTGCACTGATATACCTCTGATACAATAATGCAACCCGACACTTGCACCTCTCCCTCACCTTATTGCTTTTGGCCACAACTGGATACACAAATCTCAAACACCCACTGATACTTATTATAAATAATTCACATACTAAACCAACATTCACATATATGTATCTCTACCTTATTTTACAACTGACTGAGTGCACTCATTGGATTAAACCCTCAACACACATAAATTTGATACCTCTACCCTCATCTGATACTAGACCCTCATTCTAATTGTACACCCAAACTTCCATGCCTACACTGGTACACCCTTCACTCACTTACTCACTCACTCAAACACACATTCCAAAGCTCCTTGTATACAGTAACACCAAACTGTTGTATGCAAAACCCCTTCAACCTGCTGTTGTGCAATCTCTGTTGCACCAGCCTAAGGCTACTGTAGTGGTATCCTCCACTGCAAGCTTCATGTTACAAATGCATCAGAGTTCTTCTCCATAAGGGTGGCCCTTAGCCATGGGTGGGTTCCTAAAGATCTAATACTACAAATTAACCATAAAATTGATGGAAAAATAGAGATTATACCAATCGGGAGTTAAAATCCTAATAAATCTTCTCAAATAGACATAGAGAGATTGGAATGGACACGAAATCATAGAAATTACTCCTTCAAGTAGTGCTCCTTGTAATCCAAACTCCTAGGCCTCTATGGGAATAAATTTAATTAGGAATCGGAGTAATTTAAGTAAAATTTGGTGGGGGTTGGTCTCAATTTGGGGAAGAACTAAATTAGGGTTAAAATTAGTAGGAAATACCAAATGGAAGGGGGCTCCTTCCCCTTTATTAGGGCCGACCACATATTCCTAGGTTTAGGTCCATTTGAAAAGTCCAAGATGTCCCTATTGGTTGTCATGAAGGAATATTTAATTATGAGGAAGGGATCTAATTAATGTAAGAAAATATTCTATCCTTTCACTAATGTGACTAATTAAACCATAACTAGTCTACTTGATTCAATTGGTCTAGTTATGGGTTGAACCAACACTAAGTCTAAACTAACTAACTAGTATACTCATGACAAATAAATATTTTAGAACTATTTATATAATATGATAACAATTTATGAAAATGACAAAAATATTCATCTCCCGAAAATAGGTGGTTACAATCCTACCCCCCTTAGAAAAATTTTATCCTCAAAATTTAAGACACCTCGCCCTCTATTTTTTGGCTAGTCATAACCTATTTAACGTAATCCTCATTATAGTCACAACCCCAATCTAGTCTTGGTCACAAGAAGTCCTATCTAAACCATATAAACATAAAATTCTTATTGAAAAGAATATCCAAGATTACCAAATATGCAAGGTTATGATCTCCAATTATCATGATATTGCAGTCTCTATCAACGTTTACTACTAACTATACTATAGCACAATAATACTAATGCAAACTATAAGATACTAGGATTCACACAGATCAGTAGATAGAAAGAAAAGTAAAGGAAATGATAAGATCAGAACAGAACAAAACCTGCTAACCCATTACCTGTAGCATCGGTCCCCTCGTCCGTCATGGCAAAAGCCCCGCCCTGCTAGGGTGTCTCCCTCTGCTGGTGTGGTATAATTTGCTATGCCACAGGTGGCCTAGTTGGACCCCTCTATTCTCACTGTCTGAAATACCTGCACTCCTACTCTCCATAATACTCCCTTATATACCCTACCTTAATATCACACTGATACACCTAGCTAATATTATCACCCACAATAATATTCACTGATACTAGGCTAACACACTCTACATATCACTCATCCTAGTATTGATACACTCTGACCACTTGCTCGCTCTAGGCACCCTTGGTATACATAATCTAACTCTATACTATACATCCTTAATACTCCAGGATACCAACTACTAACTATGCTCTGATACCTATCTTAGAACTATTATTGCAAATGGTACTACTCTATGAGTTACTTCTAGGCTTATACACTGATACTTAATTCCCACCTACCTAACTAGGAACCACTCTCAGGCTCACAATCTATACCTCCAATAATCAACACTAATACTCAACTTAACACAAACATATCTGCAAGTTACCAAGCTACTATATTATACAAGAAAACTACCTCAGGAACTAATGAAGTAAAGATCTATAAGGAACTAACTAGAGAAAGTAAAGATATGTCTATCCTGAGCTAATAGGGTGATGGGACAGAACTCAATGATAACAGGGTTTGAATAACAGAGATGATACATTAAGAACCAATTTAAGATACAATTTGATAATCATATACGTCTATCTGGAATCATGTTACCTAAAATTCTTGCCACACTAGTAAGCATAGCTGTGATAAACTATAGAGTCCATAACTAAGGTACATACCTCTCGAATCATGTTATCTAAACTTTTTGCCAAGCCTCTAGCTTGGTTGCAAAATCTCTAAATTTCTTAACCAAGATAAGTATGTCCAAAATCAGGCTCTATGTGATCGCCACGCCATCTAGTATGGTTGCGATAAACTCTAGACTCCATAACTTAGGTAGGCAGTTACCTTTATCACTATCCTTATCCAAATACGTTATCAGAATATACCTCGATATATGTTATACCCTAATTTCTGCTAAATTAATAATCATACCCGGGGCGTGATGCCGTGCACGCGTAAGACTCGCGTGTACAAGGCCTAGGCATAATGATATACTTTAGAACACATGCAACATAGTACACAAACAAGATATCACACATTTAGATATAGAAAAGTTCTCTTTATTGATAATGAACATCTGGTTACTGACTCTTGACCCAAAAGTAATAAGGATATCACATGGGCTTACAACTTGGACGCAAAATGAGATAGCCATTCTATACATTATATTCTTTACTAAAACTTCAAACTATAGTAGACACCTGCAAGCGAAGCTATCGCCTTTCCTCGGGGCTGCATAAACGGGTTGCACGAGCTCCGGATGTTTTTATACAAGTTCAAAAAGGCATGAACGGAGTGCGTCGAGTGCTGGACTGGTTGGGGGAAGAAAGCTTCAGCTCCTCGCCGTGTCGCCTGGGCTCGGGGAACCTGCTGCAACGAGGGTCAGTACTTTAAAAAGTACCGGTGAAGGCTTGCTAACCCAACTAACCAAATCGACATAATATTCAGGTGAGGCAAACATATTATTAATATGGACTTTCTTTCTTACCTTAGTTCGAGGTACAACATGCAATATATATATATATATATATATATATATATATATATATATATATATATGACTTAATAACTATGCCACCGTTTGGTGGCTTTTTACCTGCCCGTCTGATACACCTGCACAAATCTTACCATGACCTTCCCTGCCATGAAGACATAGTTAGCTTGTACAGTTAAAATATACATAAGGTCACTAGCATCATAAGCCATATTGGAAGATTTTATAGTCTCTGAACAAAAATGTGGTACAACACAGGTAGCGGGCTCCCGCTGCACGCATATTCTGTTCGATTCAAACAACTATCGAAATTGTTCCGTCCGGGTCGGATCGGTCCTGGTGCCCCAGCGACCGTCCACTGGAACCGAAAGCCTTGTACAAAAGTTGTCCATGACCATAACGCATATTATTATTAGGTTATCAACAAAGCAATTCCAGACATTAAAATTTATCATAACTACTTAGCACACAATAAAAGCATAGTCTATATGTTTCAGATGATCATATTTCAGAATAGGTAATTCACTTTTGCACAGTTATAGATGAATAAGTTCTAGCTACAACTGAAATATAGGAAGAATATATATATACACAGCGAACAAGCTCGCAACAATATGATCGTAATGAAGTAATGTGACAAGCATAAGGGTTCCCTTATTTTACTTTTTTGTAAATCTTGACTCATTTAATGCAATTTTGATATCGTTGATTGGAACATACAAACGAGTCAGATTATTAATAATGAAGACTTGGAAGAAGGGAGCTAATCAACGTAAGGCCACTCATAAGTTAGTGAATCGGGAGAGAGGGGAGGGAGATCTTCAAGACTCCGCTTGCGTATCGCCTACACGATCACCTGTACGCACTAACATATGATTAATATCTCCTGCTTTGGTCTCCAAGGTGTAGAAGCACGAAAAATACGTTGGAGAACCATACGCGTAAAACCCTCAAACATGCAAGAAGTCCGCATAAAATAGAGCTCCAGCACTGGGTGTCGTGAAACATAACTCCAGAGCCATCAGCGTACAACAAAGCTTCAACGCTATTCAGCGTAAAATATAGCTCCAGAACAGCCCATGTAATACAGTATTTCCAGACTGCTTTGGCGTAAAAAGGTTGCTACATTGCCACTGTGGCGTAAAACCTGCTTGCTTTTAATACAGCGGGAAGTTATACGAGGATCTTTTCGTATTCCTCGAATGAACCTGTCAGATCAAGCAGTGAACCTGACTCCTGACAAAGAGTACTGCATGACGATCGAGAGGACGAATGTTATGATGATTATGCAGAGAGCCCCAAATTGTCGTTTAGTAACACCAACCTTGATAAAAGACGTCATCTACGCATCCAAGGAATATGCTGCCTATTTTACATAGGTAGAGGTAAGCTTTTACGCTCAGGAAGAGACGAAACCAACCGCCACGTCAAAAGTTGTTCTTCATACAGAAATTGAGGTACGTCTCTGCAGTTAATGCGCGTGATGGGGGCAGATCTCTGCATTTAAAGCACGAGATTTGGTTCTACTTTCAAAGACTGGGTGAGCTATAATTAGGGCTAATACGTCCATATCACCATCCCCGCACATTAAGTCGACCTGGCTATTTTCAGCTATAGGAGCACGCTGTACGCTATCTCCTTGAATTATGTCGACCTGGCTATTTTCAGCTATAGGAGCACGCTGTACGCTATCTCCTCGAAATACGCCGACTCAGGCTATATTTGCAAAGCATCACTATTTATGCAGAACTTGGCTTCTACGCCAACCTGACAACTATTCGGCTTCTATGCCTATTTTGGCTTCTACGCCAACATGAAAGATATTTGGCTTCTATGCCAATATGACAGCTATTTGGCTTATACGCCAACAGAATAGCTATTTGGCTTTTACGCCAACGCGACAGTTATTTGGCTTTTACGCCAACCATCTCTACGCGAGGGGCAGTTATCTACGTGGCTTGCGTGCCGTGATCTTCGACGAGCAGTTATACATATTACCTTATAATGGGACACGCGTCACACGCTGATTCAGAAGATCATTCATTCGTGGGTAGCAGTTATTGTAACCGTCACGTAAAAGGTGCAGTTCTTCTGTTCGGTTTTTACGCCGACTGTAGCTGAACTCTATAAATAGAGACCTCCGGCCACGGAGAGAAGAGAGGGAGAGAAACAAAGGTCTAAGATTTTTCAAGAAAAGAGAGTATATCTAGAGAGTGTTGATTGACTACTTTGGCAACGAGAGTTTAAGTCCTTCTGCAGTCTTTGAAGCTTCTTTTTCGTCTTCTACAGCACTTCTTCGTCATCGTGTGGTCCAAGGGATAAAGTGATCGACCGCAGATCAGACTCCTATAGCAATATTTCCCCAGAATCAAATTTTTGTACTTAACATCCTCGTATAGGATTAATTGTACTTATTTTTCTTGTTTGTAAACCAAAGAAAGGGTTTCGTATAAACCTAGTTTTATTTCTTTCGTTTATTATCAAACACAAGATGGCGACTCTGCTGGGGATTACTTTCTCACCTGACTAGAAAACTATTGCTCAACACGATGCTATATCTGTGGGATCAATAAAGAAGACCTTAGTCATCCAATTAGACCAATCGGCTTACGAAGACATGCTTCAAGCTGGGGGTAGCTCTGATTCTCTCTCTGTCCAAGACAACAGGAAATTACGTAAAGTATGGATGCCCCGGACATCCTCTACCATTCCTGCGGACTCTCTCTCTCCGACCAACAAGGTTGTAGCACCGTAACCTATGCGCCCCGCGCGTAAAACTTTGTCTCCCGTCTGTGACGTGGCAGACAAAGCTTCTGGCAATGCCTTAGTGCCAATCCAGAAGTCTACTTAGCGTCCCGCGCGTAAAACCCTGTCTCCCATCTGTGACGTGGCAGACAAAACTTCTGGCAATGCCTTAGTGCCAATCCAGAAGTCTACTCTGCGCCCTGCGCGTAAAACTCTGTCTCCCGTCTGTGACGTGGCAGATAAAACTTCTAGCAATGCCTTAGTGCCAATCCAGAAGTCTACTCCGCGCCTTGCGCATAAAATTCAGTCTCCCGTCTGTGACGTGGCAGACAAAATTTCTGATAATGCCTCAGTGCCAATTCAGAAATTCTAAAAGTGCTTCGCACGTAAAAATACATCTTCCCTCTACAATGAGGCAGATGGTCCTTGCAATCACTGCAAGGGAAAACAAGTGGCGGACTTCCCGACCTCTCGGTTTTTATACCATAAAGAGAAGAATCTGCCCGCTCTTCAGATTATGTGAGATGCTGATGGCCGATTGAGGACTTCCTCAGTTTTACGACAGCCTGTGTAAAGTTCCAGATTACGCTAGGACAAGCCTCTCAGTGTAAAGAAGGCCCAGTTTGCAGATACATACGCTCCTCATGGATCATGTGCTACTCACATGGCCGAGCTGCTCTACTCATATGGCAGAGAAAGTGTTCTGGTTTCTAATCTCCATAGGCCCAATGATGTAAAAAGACAGAATAAGTCTTCTTCTTCTTCTTCTTCTGCTAATATCGCTGATTTGCGTGATTTCTTAATCTAGAAATGCAAAAACAGGGATCAAAATCAAGATTTAGTGCCCCTAACTTCCAAGCATGGAGAGATCATGTGGGAAGATGCATCAAGATCTAATGTCGTCATGACATATGGGCCACATGAAGAATCTGTCTTATTATTCCACCGACTCGCAATGATCAGCATCAAATAAATTTCGGTCGAATGCGGAATAAACCGATTGTACAAGAAGAATCTCGCGAGTCTGATGATGGAAAAATGCAAATCCACAGGTATAGCCCCCAGGCTTTGAGGATTATGCAAAACATGGGTTACAATTTGAAGTTGAAACAAGGCCTCAACTATGGAAAAGGTAGACGAACACCGTTGCATGGTAATCTTTACTGTCAACGAACTCGTTTTGGGTTGGGGTATATTGCATCTCTTGTAAACTCCAAACCTCCAGAGTCTGATCTTATAATACCAGAGGCAGATCCTTCTAAATCAACTTCTGTGGATAAATGCCACGACATGTCTGGGGGTGGTCTACCTCGACAAAATAGGGCAACATCCAAAGCTGGGGGCAGAATTACCTCTGAGTCCAAAGATGATGCAACGATGACCATCTTCCCGGAAGACTGTAAAACTTAGGCATTGGGAGCCCGAAAGCCAAAAGGGACTTTCCTCTTCAATGAAGATGACATCATTGAAATCTTCAATATATTGATGAAGGAACACAAACTTCAGCTACCCAACATCAGATACCCTGAGAGGACTGGCAAAGTCGATGACCCAGATTATTGTCTCTTTCATCGGTACATTCATCATCCCACAAGGGCGTGCTATGTACTGAAAAGGAGAATCCAGGAGTTGATCGACGCCAAAGTTATCACTTTGCATTTATAAACGAGGGAACAATCACAGCAAATTGATTTCACTCTAACATAACAATTTGCTCCCTCAAGAAAATACCGGATGATGAGTCCCTAAAGTTTCCCCAGAGGATTCTTCAGGTCTATCTCCACTCAGGAAAATCACTTCACAGTGAATTATTCGGACACAAGTTCACATCCTCTGAACTATTGTCCAAAACATTTCTTTGTTTCCCTAGCTGAATTTGCTATGTCCAAGTAACCTCTGAGCAAACCTTTCAGCTTGTGGCTAGATCAGTTCACGTCCATATTACCTCTGAACTACGTCTCGTCACTTTCTCCAGCAGAGTAAATCTATCAACTCAAAAGTTTGTCATGTTCATATTACCTCTGAGCAAACCTTTCGAGTTTTTGGCTATCGATTTTCATGTCCATATTACCTCTGATATCGGTTGTCACCTCAACTTAACCCCCGTACTTAACTCTAAGTACGTCAGTAGTGTTAAGTCCACAAAAACTGCCATGTCCATATTACATCTAAGCAGATGTATACCTCCATCCCCAGTGGAGGCAAAACTCAAAAGTTTGTTATGTCCATATTACCTCTAAACAAACCTTCCTGGTCCAGCTATCGATTATCATGTCCATATTACCTCTGATATCAGTTGTCACCTCAACTTAACACCCGTACTTAACTCTAAGTACGCCAGTAGTGTTAAGTCCACAAAAACTACCATATCCATATTACCTCTGAGCAGATGTATACCTCCATCCCCAGTGGAGTCAAAACTCAAAAGTTTGTCATGTTCATATTACCTCTGAGCAAACCTTCCGAGTTTTTGGCTATTAATTTTCATGTCCATATTACCTCTGATATCGGTTGTCACCTCAACTTAACACCCGTACTTAACTCTAAGTACGCTAGTGGTGTTAGGTCCACAAAAACTGCCATGTCCATATTACCTCTGGCAAGGCTTGTCATAAACTTATTACTTGTACTCTCGTATAAAAGAAGTAATAGGTCTACCAAAAATTCCCCTGTGGAATGCCCGCAAAGAAAAACAAATTGTTCATGTCCACATTACCTCTGAACTATCCTCATTTTTGCCAGCGGAGAAAAAGTCAGTTCATGTTCATATTACCTCTGAACTATATCTCTCCCCTATCCTCATAGAGTTATATTTTACCACGGCTATATTATCTCTGGCGGGACTTATCTAAACCTATTACTTGCACTCTCATGCGCAAAAAGTAATGGGTCCACAAAAATCTTCCAGCAGGATGTCTTTATCAGCCACAATACCTATCACGTCCATACTACCTCTGATAGGGCTTGTTTCGAACTTATTATTTGCACTCAATATGCGCAACAAATAATAGGTCCACCAAAGATCCCCCAGTGGGATGTCCTCAATAAACCAAAATTTGCGCAAACAATCATAAAAAAATGGAGGGCCCTTATATAATTGCAAATGGCGCTTACAGATTAGCCAAGCCTAATAAAAATTTGGCAATGGCTACTATCAACAACAAATTCCTGAAGAAGTACTTTACTTGATCTCCTTTGCTTAACGGAGTGTGATAAAGATCTTATTCTGACAATACCATGCACAAAGATTAGCTGGATCATATTCTATCAGATTCGTATGACCTCTTAATGGATATACTTAACTAATTTGTAAACCTATCATGTTCATATTACCTCTGATAGTGTTTAGTATACAAATTTATTTTGATTATATTCTATCCAGTTCATATTACTTCTGAATAGATTTACATTCAGCAAAACATTAACAAAAGAATATTATGTTAATGATACCTCTGATATCACTTTCACCCTAGCCTATCACATTCTAAAGTGATGGGTCCACAAAGTCAGAAAATGTGTCTTTATTATCTTCGAGAAATTACAGGAGAAACAAAAAGGTACATCATTGGGAAGAAGCAGTTAAATCCCTAATCTGTCGCGCCAAAACAGCCATCCTCTCATTCCTGGAGTTTAAAATAGTGCTGTGAGCCTGTTCCAGTCGTGTCTCGTGATCGCTCAGGCGAGATAGTTTGGACCGAGCATCAACAAAACTGGCATGGATGACACCAGCTCACGTCAAGTTCTGCTGAGCTATCTCAACTTGGCCCTTAAATACATCACGAGCTGCCGATGTCTTGAGAAGCTTCTCCTTGGCTTAAGCGAGTTCAGCTTCCAAATCTCGAACCCTTGCTTCATCTCCCTCATATTTGGCCTAGTACTGAGTTAGCTAAGGAATAAAATCCACCAAGACAGCCCACTCTTTATCCATCTCCAGCTGTTGTGTCTTGATGGATTTATTTAAGCATTCCATCTGTTCAGCAAACTGTGCAGTCAAGGATTCATATTCAGCCTGAATTAGGTCATCAATGCCGCTTCGAGATAATTACAAATATTCGTTAATGGGTTGTTATAAACCATTAACTATTTTCTCCAACGCATCAGCTCTCCCAGCATCGTTGAAATTTCTGATCGGCGCTATCGCAAGGTGGGAGGACATCTTCAGAGCCTCGAAGCCTAGATTCTTCTCCAGCACCATTGATATCAGCATTTTCAAAGTAATGTAGAAAATGCTAGTATACTGCTCAACTAGCATGGCAAAATTCGAATGGATGCTGGGAGTGGCTGCAATATCGGTGAATCCCCTTCCAAGAACAACTGCAGAGGGTGTCGTTACAATCGTCGTTTCAACAGATGGTGCGACAAAAGAAGAAGCACCAACAACGGTCGAAGTTATTAGCATGCTCGACAAAGGAGGCACAGTCGAGACAACCGGCTCATCCTCCTCTGATATTATTTGGACTGACAATGGCGGGTATTCTTCCCAGTATTCACCAAGATCCAACCGAGGCTCATCGGGTGGAATCTCGCTGGAAATACTTACAGACGAGGTAGGGGTTACTCCCATTATTGGTTTGGATAAAGTTATTCTTAAAATGCTCGGCCTTGTAGGCGATCTTGTAGCACTACCTGAAGCAGTAGTAGCAACAGTGATCTCAAGCAGTAGTCGAAATTGTGGAGGTTCCCTCTCTAAAAGGCGAAGGACCTCTAATCAACAAATCATCCCCAACCGGGGAAACAACAGGCTCGCTCCTAGAAGCCTCCCTGGTAGAAGCCCTTTTCGGACCTCTGTCAATCCTCTTCTTGCGGGGAGAAGGTTCTTTCGGAGCAGAAGCCTTCTTTTTATGGGGGATAACGAGAGGCTCTGCAGGCGAAGCTAGTACGCCTCTCGATATTGTTATCAAGAATTCGTCTGCCCCTGCGATGTCCTCATTCTCATCCGAGGAAACAGACGGAACATCATTTCTTCCAGTAGGCCTATGGAAGGGCATCCTAAAATTTCTACGCATATCAAAATCGCGATAGAAAGTATTGATGGACACATAGAACTGCGCGTACGAGTGAAGCATGCGCAGCTCCATGGAAAGAGAAGTCGCGGGCACCACAAAAGTTGTACCAGTGCAGCCCGTGATGAAGTACCGCCACCCTCTGGCGCCATCAATAAGTCTACCTCTGGACTTGAAGCTAGTGATGGCATTTTTTATATGTAATTGGTCATACCCAAACTGCCTGGCGAACCGACAGGGTAGATAGGGCTCCAGGTAGTAGTGGTCATCACTTCTGTATAGCAAATGGGAAGGTCTAATGCAGACCAACCAATAGAAGGCTTCAGAAGAAAGAACGGTTCTCCCTTGACCGTCATCCTTGAGTTTCCTCCCTTGTTGATTGATGTGTATGGGGGGAACGAAACAAAAGATCTTCCAGCTGTGGGCTACGTTTAATGCCTGCCGGCAATCTGTGACGGTCGCCACTTTCCAAGAGGAATTCTTGTAATTCAGCAAGAAATTATTTCCTGAACTACTGGCAAAACTGGGAGACATCACCCGGGCATTATGAAGAATTAACCATCCCATCAAGTATATGAATGGTAATTCCACCCTGGGAAAGCTTTCACGCTGCGTCTCATCAGCGAGCAGCCCATCAGTAACGGCCCTCAAACCTGCTTGTATTCTACATACCATAGCAGGAAGCAGATCCAATCTTGCTCCGAACACTAAATGCACTGCAGGCCATAAGGTGTTATGATGGATGCGATCCGCAGACGCGATGCCAGGTACTACCCAGCGGCGAAGCCAGACGGAGAGAAAGCCAGCAAATTGAGCTTCCTTTGACAGAGGCTTACGATAATGCCTCATATAACTGAAGGCTTTCGTGCCTGCAGGGTAACCCTCTATCTGCTCGTCAAAAATATGATCCGGAGCCACTGCATCTTCGATGAGGTCGTCGACCATGTCAGCATTGAGCATGCTCAGGAGGTTCAAGGGCCTATCTTGGCTATATACCACCTTGTCTGTTTTAACATTTCTGGCCTGATGGAAGAAAAGATAGGTGGCCCACTTGTTGATGTGAGCCAAATTAGATAGCTTCTTGTAGAAAGTGGTGCAAGCAAGGTAGTAGCTTATCTGCTCCTGATACACCGCCACTGCCCGAGGATTTGTATCCCTCAACTCCCGGTTTGTAGGGACATATTCTTCATAAGGAGCGTCCCCCATTGGCAGCTTTAAAATCTCTGCCATCTCGTGAAGGGCAAAGCCCAACTCCCCCAGCGGAGTGGCAAAAGTCCTAGTGAGCGAATTGTATCGCTCCATCAAGGCTAAGAACAAGTTATGGTTGATAGGCAGCCTAACACTTGTGGCGCTCACGGTCGCGAATAAGCCAATACCTTCCAGTTCTACCTGGAAGTGCTTTAAGGCCCAAGCAGTCAAACTAGCCCATCGAAGATTTCCCGGGCTTAGCCATCCACTGGTCTGAGGGTTGACCCTGGGGTACATTCCTCCCTGCCCCATGAAGTCATTGCAGAAGGTCGACATCTGAACCGGCTGGATTAGCGACGTATCCTCGCTTGGGACACTACCTGGCAGTAACCCCTAAAGGGGACAACAGGGCCCGAGGGACGGCTCATATAGGCCCCTCGGTCGCCTTCCTTGTTGTATAAAATCTTCCCCGGTCGGCCGTGAAGATCGAAAGTCAGCACCCACATCATCTTCCTAGGATATGTGGCATAAAAGAAGGCCGAGATGGGGTAATCTCTGGGCATCTTCGGCAGATACATCACCGTGCCCTCGGTAGTGAACACCCAGTCCTTCTTGGGCTTGGTCTGGGATTGCTTGTCAATAACATCCCCAAATAAGAAACACAGTTTCTTATACTCCGTCTCATCTATGTATGTCAGGGGCTCCCCACTGATCATACTCAGCAACATGCACTCTCCTTGGGACGATATCAGAGTTCCCCTCTTTTCAGGGTAATTGGCTCCAGAAATGGGGAATGTCACATGCGACAAATCCTCCAGATAGTTTGAGTTCAGCATCCCGGGGCAGCAGAGCCCATCACCTCAGCCAAAAGAGGGATCTGCAAGTCCACTACAAAATGTAAGAGAACAAGTCAGTTTCTACACTAGACATTACACTCTTGTAATTTGCTCCAAAGATTACCAGTCTGTGCTTTTATGCCAAGATTGCAAAAACTTGAGTTTTTTACGCCGGAACCTATTTCTGAGACGTAAAATTTAAGGTTGGCAGTATACACCAATACTTAACAGTCTGTGTTTTTACGCCAGACTGCCAAAATTTGAGTTTTTTTACGCCAAAATTTTCATCCAGCGTGTAAAACTCAAAATTTGTGGTATACGCCAAATTTTGATAGTATGAGTTCTTTTTACGTTAGACTGCAAAAATACGATTTTGCGCTGACACATTAGAAATATGGGCGTATTGATTCGCATACACGTACAACGTGTGCAGAAATTCCTCTATTCTCCCTCGAAGTCCTTTTACCTATGACATCCGGAGCACGGCTCGACGGAGGGGCACCGCGTTCCGATCGAGGCTCGTTCAATCTAACGGGATTTGCCAGCGCTTGAGTAGAGGATCGAGAAGAGGAAGAAACCTTCTTTTCCTTAGCAGTGGAAGCTTGTTTAGGGGCCATGGCGATCCTGAGTTCTCGAGTAAGAGACGAAGAAGAAGGGTTCTTGAAAAGCAAGGGTTTTATGAAGGCAGATAAAAGTTTTCTCTCTCTAGCCTTTGGGCTATTTATAGAGTTTGGATGACTCTTCGAATCCCTAACCAAATCCGATATTTAATATTCGGTTATGATTTGGGACCACCTCAGCCTATCATTTGAAAGAAGAAGACGGACGGCAAGTGGATCCAGAATTTACACAGAGCAGATCTATAATTTTACGCTCAGAAGCTTTTACACTCAAGAGGATACAAATCTACGATTTTACGCTAAGAGGCTATAAGTCTACGGTTTTACACCCGGATGATTTTATGCTCAGTAGCTTTTACGCTCGAGAGGCTATAAACCTACGACTTTACGTTCAGAGGCTACAAATCTATGATTTCACGCTCAAAGGCTTTTTACGCTCAGAGGCTACAAATCTACGATTCTACACTCGATAGCTACAAACAGCCAATTACAAGGGTTTACGCAGAAGATGCTCCTTCTTGGCCACAAAACATTCTAAGGACCCAAAACATACAGAGTTCAGCATTGAAGATGACTCTTCTTCTTGGGTCATTTGGAAGTTCATCCAAAGTCCAGTCAGAATCCTTTCTCAAAAGTTCAAGCATGGCCTGTTTGACGGCCATTTCTCGCCCTATTTCAAGGGATTTTCGAGAAATCATTCTTGAAGATGATGGTCTGAACAAGAATTCTTCTTATCAGGGAAGTGACAGTTCAGAACTTTGCACGACTCCTCGTCCAAAACAGCATGACAGTTTGGATCTTCAACTTAAATGCTAAACAGCTTTCTACGCGTCTTCTGTTATGCATAAAAGACAGGATGAGATCATATACTCTTTTATCAGAGTCGGCATAAAACTATTCAGACGTGCCAAAGCTACACACATTCAGACTTCATCACAGCAAATATGGCAAATCATCGGATGCGTAAAAGAAGATAATTTTATTAATCATGATTAGATATGATAGAAATCTAGTTTACAAAGGGTTTTTCATCTTCATGATTATATATGATAAAAATCCTTTCTCTACAAAGGGTTTCTCATTTAGGATCACACCAAGAATCTGTTCTACCAGGTTCTCATATTGGTGGAGATCTTTTTCTGTCTTCTACGGCACTTCATCGGTTTCTCGAACCGATGAACAAGAATGGTGAATGGCGGGAGGATACAGAACTGGGCTTGTATAAATTATTCAAGCTCACCCTCCATACGCCATGGCAGATTGTGTTGGGGGTTCAGACCCAACTCAATACTGGAAGACAAGGCCAGACTGCCTACCATCGTCCAGCACCATGATGGGGGAAATACAGCTTGCAAGCTGTGTGGCCAAATGAGACCATTCCTCTCTCCTGGACAAATTGTCATA
Source organism: Iris macrosiphon (assembly GCA_036927795.1). NCBI lineage: Eukaryota > Viridiplantae > Streptophyta > Magnoliopsida > Asparagales > Iridaceae > Iris > Iris macrosiphon. Next base: position 38,259,146 of record JAYESA010000001.1, on the reverse strand, counting down.
TAAAATTGCTGATCATCCGGAGCAAAGGAAGCTATGATATCCTTCCATGATCCATCGTTGTAGAGGACATTTGCTCGAAGATGCCTCTTTTTACGGCTCTTTACACGCTGAAAGAACATGATCTTCTTCTTCCTCAAGCAAAATCGACGAAGCTCGGCAACCATCTCTGTGTGGTGAAGGAAGTGTGGGAAAAATAGGTTAAGTTAGTCGCCTTTATATAGGCAGAGGAGATCACACCAAATTCTAACAAATTCTTAAATATTTGCCAAGAAATCAGCCACGTAGAACGAGTCAAACTTGACCGTTTCATGCTTCATTCAAAGTATTTCAAATTACGAGAAATTTGAAAACTTTGAAGGGGGTCTTGTAGAAGCATAAAAAATACGCTGGGGAACCATACGCGTAAAACCCTCAAACATGCAGGAAGTCCGCGTAAAACAGAGCTCCAACACTGGGTGTCCTGAAACATAACTCCAGAGCCATCGGCGTACAGCAGAGCTTCAACGCTATTTAGCGTAAAACATAGCTCCAGAACAGCCCGCGTAATACAGTATTTCTAGACTGCTTCGGCGTAAAAAGGTTGCTACATTGCCATTGTGGCATAAAACTTGCTTGCTTTTAATGCAGCGGGAAGTTATACGAGGATCTTTTCATATTCCTCGAATGAACCTGTCAGATCAAGCAGTGAACCTGACTCCTGACAAAGGGTACTGCACAACGATCGAGAGGACGGCTGTTATGATGATTATGCATAGAGCCCCAAATTATCGTTTAGTAACACCAACCTTGATATAAGACGTCATCTACGCATCCAAGAAATATGCTACCTATTTTACATAGGCAGAGGTGAGCTTTTACCCTCAGGAAGAGACAAAACTAACCGCCACGTCAAAAGCTGTTCTTCGTACAGAAATCGAGGCACGTCTCTGCAGTTAATGCGCGTGATGGGGGCAGATCTTTGCATTTAATGCACGAGATTTGGTTCTACTTTCAAAGACTGGGTGAGCTATAATTAGGGCTAATACGTCCACATCACCATCCCCGCACATTACACCAACCTGGCTATTTTCAGCTATAGGAGCACGTTGTACGCTATCTCCTTGAAATACGTCGACTCGGGCTATATTTGTAAAGCATCACTCTTTATACAGAACTTGGCTTCTATGCCAACCTGACAACTATTCGGCTTCTACGCCTATTTTGGCTTCTACGCCAACATGACAGATATTTGGCTTCTATGCCAATATGACAGCTATTTGGCTTCTACGCCAACAGAACAGCTATTTGGCTTTTACACCAACGAGACAGTTATTTGACTTTTACGCCAACCATCTCTACGCGAGAGGCAGTTATCTACGTGGCTTGCATGTCGTGATCTTCGACGAGCAATTATACGCATTACCTCATAATTGGATCACACGCTAATTCAGAAGATCATTCATACGTGGGTAGCAGTTATTATAACCGTCGCGTAAAAGGTGCAGTTCGCCTGTTCGATTTCTATGCCGACTATAGCTGAACTCTATAAATAGAGACCTTCGACCACGGAGGGAAGAGAGGAAAGAGAGGGAGAGAAACAAATGTCGAAGATTTGTCAAGAAAAGAGAGTATATCCAGAGAGTGTTGATTGACTACTTTGGCAACGAGAGTTTAATCCCTTATGCAGTCTTTGAAGCTTCTTTTTCGTCTTCTACAACACTTCTTCGTCATCGTGTGGTCTAAGGGACAAAGTAATTGACTGCAGATCAGACTCCTATAGCAATATTTCCCCAGAATCAAAATTTTGTACTTAACATCCTCGTATAGGATTAATTGTACTTATTTTTCTTGTTTATAAACCAAAGAAAGGGTTTCGTATAAACCTAGTTTTATTTCTTTTCTTTATTATCAAACACAAGGGTTCGATACGAAATGCAAAATCCAAAGAACGAAGATAATAAAATCCATCAAAATCGTTCAAGAAAATGTAAGTCACAAAACCAACAAGAAAGCAACCAAGCGGCATAAAAAACGGACAAAGAAACTATTACAAACGGAAAGGCCCCTCTCGACTCTGCCATCGAGTCCTTCCTTGAGGCACGATCCATTAAATATGGGACCTGATTCCAAAGAAACCAATCCATAAAGAGGAAAGGATCTTGATTCAATCTGTCCCGATAGAATGATACCAAGTATTTCTTAGCCGCGCTCCCCAACAAGGGGGAACGAGACACTACATCTTAACCAACTAACAAAAAATTTCATACTCAAAACTTAGGAATAGAACCTACCCCTAAGAAATAATGAGGGAAACTTTTCCTTCATGTCCGATTCGAGTTCCCAGGTCGATTTCTCGACCGAGTGGTTCCGCCAAAGAACACGCACAAGCGAGACTGTCCGATTCTGTAACTGCTTCTCTTTCTGATCTAAGATCTGAATGTGCTCCTCGGCGTATGATAAGTCTGCCTGCAGATCTAGCTGACTAAGATCTACCACGTGGTTCGGATCATGCATGTACTTTCTAAGCTGTGACACATGGAAGATATCATGCACGTCTGACAGGCTCGGCTATAGTACAATTTGATAGGCAACTGAAGTGAATCATTTGAGGACTTCGAATGGACCAACAAATCTGGGACTTAACTTCCCCTTTACTCATAATCTCGTAACTTCTCGCATGGGTGGGACCTTTCAAAATACATGGTCTTCTTCATGAAACTCGAGGGGTCAACGACGAATGTCGACATAACTTTTGTCGGCTTTGTACTACCTTTAATCGCCCTCAGTAGGTGGACAGATAACTGTTGTTATATACAAATATAGCTTTTTAGGACTTAACTTCCCCTTTGACCTACACTTTCGCCCATAAAGAGCCTCGTACGAAGCCATCTGGATGCTGGACAGATAACTGTTGTTATATACAAATTCAGCCAACGGTAGGTGGACGTCCCAACTTGACTTTGAGTTGATTGTGCAGAGACGCAGCATGTCTTCAAGTACCTAATTCACCTGCTCTATTTGGCCATCGGTTTAAGGATGGTAGGCTGAGCTGAACTTCAACTTGGTCCCCATCGCTGACTGAAGGCTTTCCTAGAAACGTGATAGGAATCGTCCGTCCCGATTAGACACTATGGAAACTGGTACTCCGTGCAGCCGAACTATTTTATCAAGGTAGGTCTGGGAAAGGTGATCGATGATCCAAGTAGCTTTAATGGCAATGAAGTGCGCAGACTTGGTTAACCGGTCGACGATGACCCAGATTGCATCTTTTTCCCGTTGCATCCTTGGCAAGCCAACGATGAAGTTATGCTTATGTGCTTCCACTTCCATTCCAGGATAGCAAGATTCTGCATTTCTCTACTCGGTCTCTGATGTTCTACTTTTACCCACTGACAGGTTATGTATTGCAAAATAAAGAGTGCCACATCCTTCTTTATGCCGTGCCACCAAAAAATAGTACGAAGATCTTTATACATCTTTGTGCTCCCGGAATATACTGTTTAGGCTGCATTGTGAGCTTCCATAAGGATCTTCTTTCTGAGTTCTGTGTCGTTGGGGACACATAGCCTTCCCTTAACTCGCAACACTCCATTCTTATCTACTACAAAGTCCTTCGCCTTCTCCACTAGAATCTGATCGCACATTTTTCTAAGGAATGGGTTATCCCTCTGAGTAGATATGACCCTCTCTAACAGGTTGGGTACGAATCACATCTGAGTAGCTCGCATACCGTGATATCGAATTCGGAGTTCAATGCCCATTTTCTCTAAGTTCCTTTATAACCTGCGATCAACAGACAGGGATCCCGCAAACACTCGACTCAACGCATCCGCTATAATATTTCTCTTGCCAGGTGTGTAGTCGATTGTCAGGTCAAAATCCTTTATTAATTCTAGCCAACGCTGCTGTCGTAGGTTCAGGTCCGTTTGGGTGAATAAGTACTTCAAACTTTTGTGATCAGTATAAATTCGGCAAGCCACTCCATAGAGGTAGTATCGCCATAATTTTAGCCCGAACACAATTGCCGCTAGCTCCAGGTCATGCGTAAGATAATTATTCTCGTACTTTTTTAGCTACCTGGATGCATAGGCTATCACCATATCCTGTTGCATGAGTACACATCCTAAGCCCTGTCCTGATGCGTCGCTGAATATTTAGAATCCCGAGGTCTCTTCTGGTAGTGCAAGTAACGGGACAGAGATGAGGCAATGCTTTAACTATTCAAACGAGGCTTCATAGTCGGTGGAACACTCAAATGCGACTCCCTCTTGTGTGAGGCGAGTCAGAGGTGATGCTAATTTGGAAAAGTCCTTTACGAAACGCCGGTAGTAGCCCGCTAGCCCGAGGAAGCTTCGAATCTCACTGACGGATGCATGCCACTTTCACTCGACGATGGCGTCAATTTTCTTTGGATCGACTGAAATGCCTCCCGCAGAAATGATGTGCCCGAGGATGGATACACTGCTCATCCAAAATTCATACTTACTCAGTTTTGCATATAGCTTGTTGTCCCGAAGAGTCTGTAGCACGGTCCGCAAGTGCTATGCATATTCCTCCCTATTCTTCGAGTACACCAAGATATCATTAATGAACACTACTACAAACTTGTCGATATATGACTGGAACACACGATTCATTAAGTCCATAAAGGCGATAGGGGCATTGGTTAATCCGAATGGCATTACCAAAAACTCATAGTGGTCGTAACGAGTACGAAAGGCTGACTTTGGCATATCGTTCAGTTTGATCTTGAGTTGATGGTAACCCGAGCGAAGATCAACTTTTGAGAATACCGTCGCACCTTGTAGTTGATCAAAGAGATCATCGATCATGGGGAGAGGGTACTTGTTTCGAACATTGGCCTTATTCAATTTATGATAGTCGATGCAGAGCCCAATGAGCTATCATTTTTCTTTTCAAACAATACAGGCGTACCCCACAGAGACACGCTCGGACGAATATACCCAAGATCTAAGCAATTCTTCAACTGAACCTTTAACTCTTTTAGTTTTATTGGGGATATTTGATACAGATCTTTGGAAATTGGCCGACTTTCTGGAAATGTATCAATAGTGAACTCTATCTCTCGGTCAGGCGGCATGCCGGGCAACTCGTCCGGAAACACATCAGGAAATTTGCCATAACGAAAATGGACTTTATGTTTGTGCAATCTTGCTAAGTTTCTCGAATGGACACCAAGTGCCCTTCACAGCCAGAATGTATCATCCGCCTAGCAGATATTGCAGAAATCACCATATAGGCATTCGACGCTCTCGATGATGGACTGCACGTATAGCAAATTCGGTCTCGCCTGGTAGATAAAATATGACTTTCTTTTCTGCACAATCAATGGTCGTCGAGCAAGCGCCGAGCCAATCCATCCCCAGAATAAGATTGTAGTCCCTGATGTCTAGAACTATCGCATCAAGTGACAATTTTTTTTCTCCGAAGCAAATGCAGTCATCGCGACAAACTGAGTCAGCAGGCAAGTCCATGCCCGATGGGGTACTGGCGCTAAGCCGTAGGACTAACGGTGTTTGAATAAATTCATGATCCCTAGAAAAGTTTGTCGATACAAAACTATGTGTGGCACCAGAATCAAATAGTACTCGTGCATGCATATTATTGAATAGTAATATACTTGTTACTACGGTGTCCGAGACGAACGCCTCGTCCCACATCAATGCATAAACCTGACCTACAGTGTTCGGACGACGCTCTTGTTGTTGCGTAGGCCTATCTGCTTGGAAATCTTGAGCTGGATTATGTTGTTGAGTATGGCGAGGGGGGAGCGGACAACGACTAGCTAAATGTCCTTGTTTACCACAATTATAACATGACCCGTTCTTACGGCGACAGTTGTTGTTGGTATGCCCTGGTAGTTTACAGAAGGTACAAAATTTCCTTTGACTATGCCCTACATTATGGCCCTGAGAACCACCATTATTAGGATACTTTTGAGCGTTGTTCCCTTCCGTGTTACTATGGCGCTTGTGATTAGAATGTTGCATAGCGCCGACAGTAGTAGAAGGGTATTGCGGTTCTAGGACGAGGGCATGGTTAAGGACTTCCCTCAATGTCTCGTACTGTGGAGCGACTATGTGTGCGTGAATGGAAGTTTGCAGGCCGCCTTCAAACTGTCTGGCTTGGCTCGCTGTATTGGGCAGGTAAGAACTAGCAAACATGGCCAACCGGCTGAATTCTCTGGCATATTGCTTCACCGACATGCTCCCTTATTGAAGACGTACAAAATTGCTCTCCTTTTGACGACGAATAGGTGGAGGAATAAACTCCTCTTCGAACGTGCTATGAAAGGTGGCCCACAGGATTGTCTCGCTATCACCGTTTGCGAAGAGAGATCTACGGTGCACATCCCACCAATTATGCGCGTTCATACAAAGCTGGAGCTAGGCACAAACGACTTGCTTGTCATCAGGTACTTTTAGGAGTTTAAAGTGATCATCAAGCTCGGCCAACCAATCTAGAGCCACAACGGGGTCCTCGGTACCTCGGAAGGACATATTGCAAATTTTTTTAAAGTCGACAAAATCGAAGGTAGTCACATCCTTCTTCTTTGGGGTTTGGGGTATTTCGACTTTATTTATTGGTTGTTGCACTGGTTCCGCTACTGTCGTTGCAGAATGGTTGAAGGCTAAGGTCTGAACTATTTGCTACAGGGCATCCACGTGCTTCTATTGGACCTCGAATCGAGCTTCTAGACTTTTTTCGAACTTGTCCTGTCGAGCCTCATCCCTTCTTTGTTGTGCCTCTAACATTTGCATCATTCGTTCAACCGGATCGACGGGGAAGGGGGGCGCATGTCATTGGTTCTCGTAGCTTGTCGAAGTGCCTGAAGTACTTGCTTCAACTTGCCCAGTTCTATATGTTTGAGCCATTCCTTCAAAAATAAAGAACTTACATCAGTCTCATAGAGTATTACAGACTCACTGTATGGAACGCATTTCATTTTGCCCAAACAATTTCAAGAGTTCAACTGAAAGGGACAGGTTCGTCTTATGAAAATTTTTTTAATACGAGACCAAAAGATCTGAAGCAAGGCTCTGATACCAATATATCATGCCTCAATTTCCGCTAAATCGATAATCATCCCCCGGGCGTGATGTCGTGCACGCGTAAGGCATGCGTGCACAAGGCCTAGTCATAATGATATACTTTAGAATGCATGCAACAGAGTACGCAAACAAGATATCACACATTGAGATATAAAAAGTTTTCTTTATTGATAATGAACATCTGATGACAGTCTCTTGCCCCAAAACTAAAAGGATGCCGCATGGGCTTACAACTTGGACGCAAAATAAGATAGCAGTTCCATATATTATATCCTTTACTAAAACTTTAAACTATAGTAGACACCTGTAGGTGAAGCTATCGCCATCCCTCGGAGCTGCATAAAAGGGGTGCACAAGCTCCGGATATTTTTATACAAGTTCAAAAAGGCACGAACGGATTGTGTCGAGTGCTAGACTGGTTGGGGGAAGAAACTTCAGCTCCTCGTCGCATCGCCTGGGCTCGGGGAACCTGCTGCAACGAGGGCCAGTACTTTAAAAAGTACCGGTGAGGACGAGCTAACCCAACTAACCAGATTGACACAATATTGAGGTGAGGCAAACATATTATTAATGTTGACTTTCTATCTTTCCTTAGTTTGAGGTACAACATGTAATGTATATATATATATATATATATATATATATATATATATATATAAAACTTAATAACTGTGCCACTGTTTAGTGGCTTTTTACCTGCTTGTCTGATACACCTGCACAAATCTTACCATGACCTTCCCTACCAAGAAGATATAGTTAGCTTGTACAGTTAAAATATACATAAGGTCATAGGCATCACAAGCCATATTGGATAATTTTATAGTCTCTGAACGAAAATGGGGTGCAACGCAGGTAGCGGGCCTCCGCTGCACGCACATTTCGTTTGATTCAAACGACTATCAAAATTATTCCATTCAGATCGGTTCGGTCCTGGTGCCCTAGCGACCGTCCATAGGAACCGAAAGCCTTGTGCACAAGTTGTCCGTGGCCATAATGCATCTTATTATTAGTTTATCAGCAAAGCAATTTCAGACATCAAAATTTAACATAACTACTTAGCACACAACGAATGCATAGTCTATATGTTTCAAATGATCATATTTCAGAATAGGTAATTCACTTTTGCACAGTTATAGATGAATGAGTTCTAGCTACAACTAAAACATAGGAAGAATATATATATATACAGCGAACAAGCATGCAAAAATATGATAGTAATGAAGTAGTATGACAGGCATAAGGGTTCCCTTATTTTACTTTTTTGTAAATCTTGACTCAGTTAATACGATTTTGGTATCGTTGATCGGAACGCACAAACGAGTCAGATTATTAATAATGAAGACTTGGAAGAAGAGAGCTAATCGAAGTAAGGCCACTCATAAGTTGGTGAATCGGGAGAGAGGGAAGGGAGATCTTCAAGACTCTGCTTGCGCGTCGCCTACAAGATCACCTGCACGCACCAACAGATGATCAAAATCTCCTGCTTCGGTCTCCAAGGGTTCGATACGAAATATAAAATCCAAAGAACGAAGATAATGAAATCCATTAAAACTGTTCAAGAAAATACAAGTCACAAAACTAACATAAAAGCAACAAAGCGGCATCGAAAACGGACAAAAAACCCAGCGCAAATGGAAAGGACCCTCTCGACTCTGCCGTCGAGTCCTTCCTTGAGGCACGATCCGTTGAATATAGGACCTGATGTCGAAGAAACCAATCCATAAAGAGAAAAAAAACTTGATTCAATCTGTCCCGATCGAACAATACCAAGTATTTCTTAGCCGTGCTCCTCGACAAGGGAGAACGGGGCACTACAATATAGTCCATAAAATTTATCTTGATACAAGAATTAAATTTAATAACATACACGTTAAGGGGAATGAAACAAGTGGAAACAGATTTCAAAATAGAGTTTATAGTAAGATTCTCAAGGGACATCCCAAGAATTTTTTTAGAAATCCTAATCTGTGATTGAGTATTCTCTCATCATAATATCCTATCAATCTTATTTTATTGCCGGCTCGCTGCAGTACATCTAACCCGAAGTACTATCACGATATCGCACTAGTTGCAAAAATGAGACATGCATGGGCTACTACAAAAATGTTTCATGACCCGTACCTGGATGTTCGGGACATGTGTACGTGGCAACGTCCAGCCTACGCCGCAACAACGGCATATAACATTGTCTAGGTCAATAATAACTAAATAACAAGCTCACACGATAATGTATAAACTAAATCTGTCGATAATATCTCAACTCCATAAGAAAAATATGATGATAATGATGTAGCAATACTCAATCACAATAATCTATAAGGAGGATAATGGCATAATATGATATAAAGTAATAGAAGTCTCAAAGTCACAAATCTAGATAGACATCAACATCAACATCAAATCTAAGTAAGTCTACCAATACCAACATAAGGTTAGGAGTCAAAATAATAATATCTCAAAAGTCTAAGATGCTGGAGACAAATCCAATACCAAACTTCTAAGTAAGATAACTGGTGACAACGGCTAGACCTCATGGTAATCACTCTTGAACTACTGGGTCCAAGGCCGCTGCTACTCCCTCCTGTGGTCCGTAATAAGTCAGACACCAATCCTCCAAATCACTAAAAAATGTTATCCAGTCAGGATCGAGTACAACCCAATAATAGTTTCAATTTTGACGAAGACTATAAAACGGTAAATAGTAAATGTAATACAAGATGAGAAAGAAATAAAATAATATCATGGTAAAATAGTAAAGCGAGACAGGTAATGTAAAGCAATATGGCATAATCAGTACATATATGAAGTAGAAAAGAAAGAAACTGCGAGTAGAAGGTACAAGATAATATAATCATCATGTATGAACTAAAAAGGAAGAACTGCAACTATACTAAGTATTTTGAAATACTAGTTAGATATTTGATCGGCTTAGGATATTCGATGATTTAAGGGAAAGCTAGCTCAATCATTCATGAAGTTCATGATTAGCTAGTAGCCGATGATTTATACTACTTGCCAATAGTTTTTGATTACATATCTAGCTAGCACTTTCCCCCCTTGACTAGTACGATGGATCTAATCATGACACGTTACGATACAATAATAGATATCCAATGTCAATATGATGAATAATGTCTAATATCAATGCGATGAGTCAAAGTAACATCTCATGACTAAAGATCCAATATAAATACTAATTTGTGTACCATCATGTCAGGAATCATGTATAACATTTCTAAATACTTGAATCATAGTAATTATCAAATAATGGAAACCATCAGAGAATGTACTCGTCTGAGGTCTAGAGCAATAGATATCAAATAATGTATGTACTGGAGTCCAAGTGACCTATATATGAATTATCAATGTCAAAAAGTGTTTTGAAGTCATAAACATGCTTAGCAAATATTAATTTAAATTTCTAGATCATTTCTAGTTTAATTTTTTAAAACTTGGCCAATACCAACTTTTTATGTCATAAATACCCACAAGGTTAGTTTATGAAGTTTTACTAGCCATATTAACTAAATACTTGGTCTATTATAACTAATACTAGATAATACTAGTCAATACTAGGTTAAATTGGCATTTTTAGGTCAATACTATGTATCATGTACACATATGAGTATTAATACCCTGACCTATTAGCCTTAATCTATAATACCTTACTTATGAAGCAGTACCCAAACCCCATAACCATGTCTTGATATCTCTAATATAACTCTAGTTTTATAATTCTTTAAACATATACCTTAATACCACCCTTAAATAACCCACTAACACTACCCCACTTAATCAGATGCACAACTTGATACTTTAATAACACTCACATACACTCATACAAATACTAGAATCTACCTTGTTATCCACTCTGATATTCCTAACTCTGATACTCAATTGTGCCACTCTCCTACTGTACTTACTTACTAGAAACCCAAGTTCCCTACCCGCATTGCCCATCCTGGCACTGCTACACTAGTGAAATGCTCAAGCAATGCTCAAGTGTATGCACACTAATCTCTAAAACCTCACTGATCCATACTGGCCCGCATATTGTGCACATCTATTTTTCCTTTACCTCCAACCCACCGAACAGTCCAACTCCCAGTGGCACTCCTAATCCTGCACCTGGCAACCTCTAAGCTACCCCAAACTTAGACCGCACATCTTCCTACAATGTAGCAGAGTATCTGAATGCAGTACTTGATTCCCACAGCCCCCCTACATACACCATCATCTGAAATATTTACTCCCAGGTACTGTACTGATACACCTCTGATACACCACTGCAACCCGACACTTGCATATCTCCCTCATCTTACTACTCTTAGACATAACTAGATACACATACCTCAAATACCCAATGACAGTTATCATAAACAATCCACACACTAAACCAATACTCGCTCATATGAATCTACACCTTGTTTTGCAACTGACTGAATACACTCATTGGATTCCCAACCCTCAAGACACACATATTTGATGCCTCTACCCTCATCTGATACTAGACCCTCATTCCAATTGTACACCCAAACTCCCATGCCTACACTAGTACACCCTTCACTCACTCGCTCGCTCTCACTCACTCACTCACTCACTCACTCACTCACTCACTCACTCACTCAAACACACATTCCAAAGCTCATTATACACACTAACACATACATGTGCATATAGACAACTTACTCCATCTAATATACATACTATCTCTCATACTTAACTAATCACTTCACTCTCATACCTACATTGTTATGCCTACTTCCTACCGATGTTACTTCTACTGCAGTAACTCCTACTGCTACTAAATATAGTAGAGAACCCCCACCAAACTGCCCAAGCTATTGTATGCAAAACCCCTTCAACATGCTGTTGTGCACTCTTTGTTGTACCAACCCAAGGCTATTGCAGTGGTATCCTGTACTGCAAGCTTTATGTTACAAATACACCTGAGTTCTTTTCCATAAGGGTGGTCCTTAGCCATGGGCAGGTTCCTAAAGGTCCAATACTACAAATTAACCATAAAATTGAGGAAAAAAATATAGATTATACCTATTGGGAGTTGGAATCCTAATAAATCTCCTTCAAATGGACACGTAGAGATTAGAATGGATACGAGCTCCTAGAAATTACTCCTCCAAGTAGTGCTCCTTTTAATCCAAACTTCTAGGCCTCCATGAGAATAAATTTGATTAGGAATGGGAGTAATTTGAGTAGAATTTGGTTGGGCTTGGTCACAATTTGGGGGAAGAACTAAATTAGGGTTGAAATGAGTAGCAAATGACAAATGGAAGGGGCTCCTTCCCCTTTATTAGAAAAGAATATTTTAGTCATTTGGTAATTAATTAAATATTGTGCATGTTGAATATTTATTTATTGATATCATGTTAGTTTTTTATTTTTGGACTTGTGTTAGTGGACCTAACTAGTTTAGATTAGAACCATGGACCAAATTTAATTCTAGTTAGATTTGAGCCCAATAGTAAGCCCATTTATTAGAAGGATGAATTAATTAGTTAAACTCATTAGACTAGAACCTTCTCTCCTTAATTAGTTTTTTCATGAGAGGCCTCAAGGGGTATTTTAGACTTTACATAGTAGCTTGAGGGAGGGGGCAAGAGTGGCCTATATAAAGGGGGTAAAAACTTTTTTTCTTTTTATTTTTTTATTCCAAATCTAGCTCAGAATTTCTCTCAACCAAATTCCTTCATCCCTACATAAAATTTCTCTCTAATTTCTTCCCAAATCATCATTGGAGGTTATTGAAGCAAGGATCTACAAGGAGGAAGCAAGTATCTACAAAGAGGAGCATAGATCTACAAGTTGGAGGCTCTTTTCACCCAATTTAGGGATTTTATTGGAAATCCATCTCCCAATTGATACAATTCAGTTTTTCCCCTTTAATTAGACTATAAATATGTGATTTAACCATAAGGAACTACCCCATATGGATAGGCTACCCATAGGAATTGGAATTAGGTTCACAGGAGGCTATGGAGAAATTTATGTGTGTTGTTGTATCAATTTTGGAGGAATTTCAAGATTGTCACATGTTATATTTGTCAATTGGTCAACTAGACCAAATTAACATGTGTTTGATTATGTGTGACTAGTGTCATATCCATAATTGGATACGTGTAAGCCGTATTCCGACAATTTGGAGACACGAGTTAATTTGGGGGGTTTTTCTCCGACACGGGGCTTTGTGCATGTCATATTTTGACACGGACATGTAATTGTGTATATGACTCTTCGTATTGTTTATATATATTATTTTAGACTTGCTCGTGTCCTTCGGGGTTGTTTGGTTGTGTGGTGGAGCCGTATCGCAAATATATCATAGAATGAGTGTGATACGAGTGCGGTGCACTCCACGTGTTTGTTGCATTGCATTCCTCAATTCATTGACTTGTGTATACTTTTAGATGTGACATATTAGTTATGATATATATATGTATATGTGTATGTATCTATATTGTATTATATGGATATGTATAAGTGGCTATATATATAGATGTAGTGATATATGTGTAAACACCCAGAATTTTAGAATTTAATTTTGGGATTTTAATTTTTAATTTTTGAGTTTTTGGAGATTTTCTGTAATTTTTAATTAATTAAAATAAATTTTCGTTCATGGAATTATATTTTTGTGAATTAAATTAAATATTAAAATATTATAAATATTATATTTTTGAGTGTATAATTAATAGTAGGATATTGTATAATTTTTCTAGAATTTATTAGGCTCAAAAACTATTTTTAAATAGCTAAAAAGCATTATTTTTAAATAAACCAACTTAAACCAACCCGAACCAAACCAGACTGAACCAAACCAAACCGAGCTAAACGAATTGGATCCAAACCCGACCCGTACCCGCGACCCGAACCCGACCCGCTAACCCTCATCTACAGTAACAGAAAATTTAAAACTTCCCCGACCGTTTCAGCAATCCGCCAACGACGCCAACGACCCCTCCGATTCACCTCCCTCAACCGCGACTGACCTCTCCGTTCACCTCCCCGTAACCGCCGTACCTCGCCCTATGAAACCCCGGTGAGCTGAACCCCCACCACCATCGTCAGACCACCGCCATCACAACCTCCCTTACGTTGACGACTCCGGTCACCCCGACGACTTCGACGACAACTTCGGCTCCTACAGGAACTCCCCGAGCAGCCGTGACTAGACTCACGGGTGACAGGCAATATCCGCAACTACCCGCCGCAGACGATCGGGTACCGTTGCCGACGATCGAGCACCGCCGCCACCGTCCACGTGCAGCACACCACATCCGACCCTCTCTGTTTACTGTGAGTTATCTTCCTCCATGCTGTATCGATTCTCGAACGGCTTATTGCATTGTGTTCACAGTATGACCCTCTCGAACTCTGTATAATTAGTTCGGGGTATCGTGTCCTGTGTCGGTCGTAAGTCGCGATGCAAAACGGGAAATAATAACCCAATTTATGGTTTAGGAAACTGTCCCAAAGCCCCATGTTCATGGCCGTTTTTCTTCCAACCTAGTTAATATTTTTAAATTCTACTTAAATAGTAAATTAGACAACATAACCGAGATTAAACCCCTTTAATTAGTTTATTTTAATTTTTTGTATGATGTGTTTTATTCGCGGTTGAAGTTGACCAAAAACTTGGTTTTCAAAACCCAAAATTTCCTGAAACTGGATGTGTTCCGCTAAAACGAGGCGACTTTGTCGTATGCAAATTGTATCGAAAGGCGCGTATCGTCAATAAGGACGTGTGAGATTTTGCGGAAGTTGATTTGGACGTGCGTGCACACCGGAATCAACGCATATCCATCGAAAAGCCCCATATCGACCTATTCTGACACACGTCATAATTTTGTGTGTGCTTGTCATTTCACAACGAAACTTGCGCTATCAGAATCGTAGCATTACGCTGGTCCTGTACCCTAAGTTTGGTTCGATTATGAGAATGTTGACGAAATCCCATTTTCGTAGGCCCCACAATTCCACTTGACGGGTGATTTTGTGATCGGCTCATCGGAATCCAGTTCTGGATATTCTATTGGGTTCGTAACATCGTTCTGGACTCGTAGACACTAAGTTTGAAAATTTTGGAGAACTTTATCTTTGGCACATTTTTCGGTGCGGAGTGGGCCATTTGTGGACCCCACTTTAACCAAAAACTGTCAATTCTACCCCTATATCCAAATTGAACGTATGGGTAGTCAATCCTAGCTATTTTATGTATTATGAGAATGATGGTAATATTTGTTTCAGCATCAGGAGGCGTACTTGGAGATTTTACTGTTATAGGAGCAACTGAAGGAGTTCAAAACTCAGGCAAGTGTACCTTGCCAAAACTGCAGTAGTTCCTTTAATATTAATTGCTTGAGTTATTTTTTATATACTTCTATATTGTACCTTTTTAACATAGGACCGTGAGACATTGCTTAACGTCTGAACAAGATTCAGGTGTCGATACCGTACTCGGAGTCGTGTAACGTCACTTAGAGGGTTGATACTACGATCCTATATTTTTCGTGCTTGCTTTATCAAGTACGTCATACCATAGAACACTTGACACTATCCATGTGGCATAATCTTTCCCGAGTTATTCCTGGTGATTCTGTATAGGTTCACATGATTCGTGACATAAGACTTGCTTATATAGAGATATCATTATGACTCATTGTACTAACTAGAGGTCATGATCTTACATGTTATAGACATGAGGCGTGAGGTTACATTGGTTGGGGAGAGTCTCACCATCCTACATGCTGATTATGTTATATATATATATATATATATATATATATATATATATATATATATATATACTACATTACTGGTGGTGCCTCAGACTCTGTCTTTGGCACATTTACTGTCCCTTCGAGATATTACATGCTGCTATGGGTTTTTCCGACACAGAGCCTATAGTAGTTTCAGCCTGGTATGATTAATGATCTCATTTGTATTTCATATAGCTGGTTACATAGCTTGTTGTATATACTGTATTTTATTTGGCTTGAGTTATTCGTGTACCTTGCTTTTTCTCCCTGAGGACCTGGATCCGGATTATGTCCCCAGGTATAGCAGAGGAGATTTACCCCAAGGTATACGGGACATGAGGTGACGCTGGAGCAGTACTGGCACCAGAGGATGAGGTTGTGCTAGAGAATTTCTCCTGAGTATTTTGTTATATGCTCAGTTATTTCTGTTTCTAGTTACTCTATATCCTGACTCTTGGATCACTGTATTAAACTTATTATCGGGTTATTTCCCAAGACACTTTTTATTGAGACTTGTTGATGGATTATATATCTTTTTGAATTGTGTTTACTTTTTGTGGATGAGATTATAATTAGATTGTGACATGTATCGTAGACCATTGTATACAACTTAAGTACACTCTAACGGGTCCATTAAATTGGGTTTGCCTATTGGAGTTGTGCTGCTGGCCATTGCCACGTGGCAAGTCCCTCAAAATTTTGGGACTGGGGCGTGACATAGTTTTTGTGGTGGCACATGCAGGTCTATGACTATATTACTTCGGTTTCAACTAAGGAATCGAGCAAGCCTGCAATTAGGATAGGATAAGTTATAGGATCTCACCCACATATTGACACGTTCTTGACCTCTATATCGACTTCAAAATAATTTTTGACTTGCATCCTGCCTTGATTTTTCTGTGTGCCTTTCATAGTTTACTTTATATGCAGAGTAATGGATCCACGAGTCAGTGACGAAACTTCCTCAGGTACACCACAAGGTGCTGTGGTCACCTACGACGAGGGAGTGATACCATTGGTCGGAGATCCCTCCACTCTCCAAAATAATTAAGCAGATCAGCACGTCTCAAGGTTCCGGCGAGACGATATTCCACCACCACCGTAGTTTACTCCACTGATGCCTATTTTTCTACCAGGTTAGCCTATAAACGGACAATAGATATTTCAAATATTCTACGCAATGATGCAAATCCAATAACTGGTTCATCAAGAGGCTCAGCGTCACGAGGCAGAGAGCCTGAGAAACTGTATAGTGATCACATTGGAGCAGGCAAACCCACCAGCTAGACGGCCATCGACAGGATCTATCACTGATTTTTGCCAGCTGAAGCCCCATACCTTTTCAGGCAAGAAGGATCCCATTGAAGTTCATAAGTGGCTCACAAACACTCAACACCAATTGGAAGAAGCTAAGCTTCTAAGGAAGCGTTGGATGACTACCGTCAGGATGCAGTTGACGGGCAATGCACATCACTGGTGGCTATCTGAGGAGAGATGGCTCGGACAAGACCGAGTCACTTGGGATGAGTTCTCTAGAATCTTTTCAGGAGATGTACATTCTATCTATTGCTCGATCGAAACTTTGAGACAAGTTCAATCGCCTCACCCAAGACAATATGAAAGTGTAAGAGTACAATGCGGTGTTCATCCGTTTGAGTCACTTCGCTCCTACTCTGATCCCGACATAAGAGGATAAGGTAGAGAAGTTCTTGGACGGACTTAGCTTTGAGCTACAGAGATTAATCCGCTCCGTTGCACCTACTTCTTACACGGACGTCCTTGCTGTAGCCCGACGAATGGAGCGTATCACCAAAAGAGAGTCCAGCCTGAAATGGCCATTCATATCAGCACCAACCAGACCATTACACGGGGAGTCTGCAAAGTGACCCCAGATGAAACCACCACAGCGAGCAGTATCATAATCCCTATCCCTTCCTACTTGACACTACTGTGGCAAGGTAGGCCATATTGAGAGGGAGTGTAGACTCAAATTAGAATTATGTTTAGCTTGCGGTTCCAGTCAGCATTCAATAAGGGATTGCCCTGAGCGTCGGGAAGGAGCACCAATTGTAAACCGATAAGCTTTACCAGTACCGGAAGGATATCAGCCGAGGCCTTGGCACCATGGGCAGTACTCTTCCGGCAGGCCCACCAACAATAGAGGGCACTACCACAAGAACGTGGACTGGCTTTTGCGATGACAGTGGAGGAGGCACGAACTCGAGGAGTAGCGAATATGAGTAAGATTTAATTTTTATCATAGCTATCTATTCCTAGTAATACTTTAGCACGTGCCTGTTAGTTCCATTCCCTAGCCTAAGCCTAGTATTATGTTAGCATAAACTTGTTAGTCTAGATTAGTAACTGGTACCCAAGTTTTTATAAGCTTTAGTTGATCTTCGTTCTAACCAGGCTCCTTTACTCTTGAGTTACTTATCTCTCATTGCCTAGGAAAAAGTTTTAATTTTTTCCTACGTATTCTGCTTGAACAAAACCCTCACTCTTCCTCTCGATTTTTTCTTGTTCATGGTTCCTTATCCTTTGTGTCGTGCTTCAACAAATATGTTTTGCAACCGTGTTATCTCTTCTGGAGCAAACCTATAGTAGTTCCTTTGATATTAATTGCTTGAGTTATTTTTTATATACTTTTATATTGTACCTGTTTAATATAGGACCGTGAGACGTTGCTTAATGTCCGAATAAGATTCGAGTGTCGGTGCCGTACTCGGAGTCATGTAACGTCACTTAGAGGGTTGATACTATGATCCTATATTTTTCGTGCTTGCTTTATCAATTATGTCATACCATAAAATACTTAACACTATTTATATGACATAATCTTTCCTGAGTTATTCGTGGTGATTCTGTATAGGTTCACAGGATTCGTGACATAAGACTTGCATATATAGAGATATCATTATGACTCATTGTACTAGCTAGAGGTCTTGATCTTGCGTGTTATAGACATGAGATGTGAGGTTACATTGGGTGGGGAGAGTCTCACTATACTACAGGTTGATTATGTTTATATATATATATATATATATATATATATATATATATATATATATATATACTACATTACTGGTGGTGCCTTAGACTCTGTCTTTGGCATATTTACTGGCCCTTCGAGATATTACATGCCGCTATGGGTTTCCATGACACAGAGCCTATAGTAGTTTCAGCCTAAGTATGATTAATGCTCTCATTTGTATTTTATATAGCTGGTTACATAGCTTGTCCTGTTTATATATTTTTATATGTTGTATTTTATTTGGCTTGAGTTATTCTTGTACCTTACTATGTTCCCTAAGGACCTGGATCCGGATTATGTCCCCAGGTATAGCAGAGGAGATTTATCCCGAGGTATACGGGACATGAGCTGACGTTGGAGCAGTACTGGCACCAGAGGACGAGGTTGTGCCAGAGGATTTCTCCTGAGTATTTTGTTATGTACTCGGTTATTTCTGTTTCTAGTTACTCTATATCTTGACTCTTGGATCATTGTATTAAACTTATTATCGGGTTGTTCCCCGAGACACTTTTTATTGAGACTTGTTGAAGGATTATCGTTTTTTTATTAGTCTGACATTTTGAATTGTGTTTACTTTCTGTGGATGAGATTATAATTAGACTGTAACATGTATCGTAGACTATTATATACAGCTTAAGTACACTCTAATGGGTCCATTAAATTGGGTTTGCCCATTGGAGTTATGCTGCTGGCCATTGCCACGTGGCTAGTCGCTCAGAATTTTGGGACTGGGGCATGACAATATGAATATGTGTTTATATAGTTATGTATGTATAGTTATGTGTTATATATGTATATATGATATATTTAAGAGTATATCTATGTTGTATATATGTTTCAAAGAGTATACATCTATATGGTTGTATGTGTGTATGAGGGAGAATAGCTATATATGTATAGATGTGAGTGTATACATATATGTTGATATCGATATCTATATGTGTACGTTGTATGTATGTATGTATGTATATGTATATGTATATATATATATATATATATATATATATATATATATATATATATATATATATATATATATATATATATATATATATGTGTGTGTGTGTGTGTGTGTGCTTATATATGTGTTTGTGTGTGTTTATGTGTGTGAGTGGAGGGTTACATATATATATATATAGTTTTATATATATATATATATATATATATATGTATGATTCATAGGTGTTTGAGTGTATGTGTGTATGTTATATAGATATACATATGTATATGTATATGTGTATAGTTATATACTTGTGTGTGTGTATATATATATTTATGGTTGTGTCTCTAAGTGTTACATATATATGTATATAGATATATCAATAGATAGTTGTGCATATGTGTGTAGTGTTGATAGAAGAGGGGATCTAGGCTGTGCAACAGATAGGCGCAGCAACAGCGGGTTGCAGCGTGCGCATCAGTGCAGCGCAGTGAGCTACAATAGCAGCAGCGTGCGCAGCAGCGCAGCACAGCGCGCAGTAGCAGCAGCTGGTAGCTACAGCGAGCTGTGCATGTAGCACGTGGTGCAGTGCGCAACAGCGAGCAGCTCAAGCAACAACAAGGTTTGTAGGCAACAGGTAGGGGTTCAGCTAGTTTGTTAGAGGTTTATAGTTTGGTTAGTAGTTTATTGCTAGTGTAATTAGTAGATATAGCTAGATAATATTTATATATATATATATATATATATATATATATATATATATATATATATATATATATACTTGATAGTGTAGTAGTTAACTGTTAGTATAATAGTTAATTATATACCTTGTTATCTAGTAGTTAGATAGTTATATTCATACTTGTTAGATTAGTAAGTTAATATGTAGGTATTGTATCTATGTATTGTATGCATTGTTAGTATTAAATAGATTACTAGCTATATGTTAGTATTTAGTTATAGTATCATAACTAGTTAGTTAGGTATTAGTATTAGTTACTATTAGTTCTAATTACCTTGAACTATTACCAAGGTATTAAGATTAGAATACTAAGGTATCAGAACACATGTTAAGGTAATATTGGGTATCAAGATACTCGATATTGATAGAAGGGTAAATGGTAAGTAGCTATATGTAGTATTATATACAAGTATTGTATATATATATATGTTATTAGTATTAGGTATTTAGTAATATGTAATTGTTTACTATGTTAGTTATAGTTTAGTGTTGGATAGTGAGCTATATATTAGAATTTGACTTACCTTGTGATACCAAGATAATGTCAAGGTATCGGTCGATACTCAAGGTATTGGGTTGATACTCAAGGTATTGTGTTTGAGTATCGAGATGGGGGTTTAGTAGTGCGATACCGCATTGGTTCAAATACAAGGTATCTATTTTGCATTAGTTAGCTAAGCTACTATATGTATTGTCTTGTATATATATATATATAAATTACTATTTTCATATCTAATAACTTGCGTATCTTAGGATACGGTATCTTGTTGGTTTCTTAGTGTCTTAGCTTAGCTAGTGTGGCCTAGTTTCATAATGTGTGGACCTAATATCCTAGAGTTAGACTCATACAACTTAGAAATAGCTAGTTTGACCAAGTTTGACTAGTTTGGCATAGAGTTGACCTAGTTTGACTGTTTTGACTTAGAAATAGTTTTATGACCTAGAAATTGACTAGTTTAACTTAATTTTATTCCAACACCTTGTATTAATATAATATTTCATATATAGGTCTGTGTGACACCAGTTCGGACATAGTTTGACATTCATTGCTCTGGACGGCAGGTGAGTACATTCTCTAATAGTTTCTATTATTTGATAATTACTATAATAAATGAATTTAGAAATGTTTTACATGTCTCTTGACACATTGGTACACAGACTAGTATATACATGGATCAGTCATGGGATGTTATATATTATTTTATTGTTCCTCGTGTTCTCGTGTGGTTAAATAGACAATATTTAATGATAGACAATGTTTAATATTAGACAGTGTTCAATGTTCAATATTTAATGTTCAATGTTCAAGGTTTAATATTTATAAATTGTAACGTGTTATGGTTGGATCCATTGTACTAGTCGGGGGAAAGGGAAAGTGTTAGCTAGATATGTGATCAAATCCTAGACAATTTTAATATTTAACTTAGAAAATATTTATCCAACGTTAAAGTAGACAATATTCACCTAAGCCGATCACATATCTAACTAATATTTTAATCACTTAGCATAGTTACAGTTCTTCATCATATTCTAGTTTATTGTCTCATTCTATTGTCTTGTTCTATTTTATCGTGATCAGTGTATACCTTATTGTTCTTGTTTACCTGTTTCTTCTACCATAGTTGACATTGTTCATTGTTTCTCGTCTTGTATTATATTCTCTATTTCTGTTTATAGTCATTATCAATTAATTGGAACTGCTATTGGGTTATACTTTGCTCCATTTCTGACTGAAAAATATTTTTCAGAGGATCCCGGGGATTGGTGTCCGACAAACTACGGACCCCAAACTATAGATGGTGCAGACTTGGACCCACTAGTTCTGGAGTGACTGCCAGGAGATCTAGCTGTAATCACTTGTTAGCATAGTTAGTTCTCTTTAGCATTTTGGTACCGGATTTGTTTCCGGCTTATATTTGAGATTTTGGAATTGTTTCTATTGTTGTTGTTATATTTGTTTAGATTGTATAGTTATGTCAGACTTTCTTGATATCTTATCGTGCTATAGAATTGTGATTGAGTATTGTGTTGAATTAAGTTTATTACTCTCTTATTAGAGTTGAGATTTTATTGGGGGATTATGCATTATTGTGAGATAATTAGTTAGTATAGTTGACCTAGACATCGTTCTACCGCCGATGTTGCGGTGTAGGCTGGACGTACCCACGTACTCGTGCCCCTTCACCGGGTGCGGGTCGTGATATTTATAGGTTTAGTTCCATTTAAAAAGTCTAAGATGCCCCTATTTATTGTCATGAAGGAATATTCAATCATGAGGAAGGGATCTAATTAATGTAAGGTAATATTTTATCCTTTCACTAATGTGACTAATTAAACTATAACTAGTCTAGTTGATTCAATTGGTCTAGTTATGGGTTAAATCAACACTAAGTCTAAACTAACTAACTAGTATAATCATGAAAAATAAATATATTATATCTATTTATATAATACAATAACGATTTATGAAAATGATAAAAATATCTCTCTCAAGGAAATAGGTGGTTACAATCATACCCCCCTTAAAAAAATAATGTCCTTAAAATTTATGATACCTCGTCCCCTCTCCCGGAAATAGGTGGTTACATGATAAAGAAAGTATGGCTGATATCATGGCATGAGAAGTAATAAGAAATAGGAAAACAAGAGCAATATGGCATAAGCAACATGTATAAAGTAGGATAAAGAAGAACTTTAAATAACTAAGTGGTTTGAAATACTATTTACAATATATAATCGGCTTAGGAGATGCACGGTCTAT
This sequence comes from Iris macrosiphon, assembly GCA_036927795.1. NCBI lineage: Eukaryota > Viridiplantae > Streptophyta > Magnoliopsida > Asparagales > Iridaceae > Iris > Iris macrosiphon. Next base: position 38,235,840 of record JAYESA010000001.1, on the reverse strand, counting down.
ACTAAAGGGAAGATAGATCAATCATACGTGAAGTGTATGATTAACTAGTAGCTACGGTCTATACTACCACATAGTCTAATAAGGTATGATTACATATCTAACTAATACTTTTTCAGCCCCGATTAGTACAATGGATCCAAATCACGATACGACCTAACACATAAATCACAATGCACGGTCTAAATACGAGCACGCTAATCATGGTCTATATAATCACTAAGAAATAACATCTTCTGACTGGGATCCAAAATACACTAATTTTTGTACCATCGTATCAGGAATCACGTACAATATTACTAGAAACATGTAACATATAAGCTATCAAGTAAAGAAAACTATTAGAAAATGTACTCGCATGTGGTCCTAAGCTGTAAACATAAGTCAGTATCCGAACTGGAGTCCAAGTGACCTATATATGAATCTTCAATGTCAATAGGTTATCCGGAATCAACAACATGCTTAACTAACCTTATTTTAGGTTTCTAGGTCAATAGGGTAAAACTATGTCAATACCTATTTTTTGGTTCTCCAATACCTATTTGGTTTGCCTATATAGTTATCCTAGCTATTACCAAACTATTTCTAGGTTTTCTAGTCATATCCTATAGGTATAGTATTCTAGGTTTCATATATATATATATATATATATATCTAGACTCATATATCCAAGTATCTTATAATACCTTAACTACTTACCTAATACCTTGACCCATTATCTAGAATCTCACATATTACCTTGACCAATACCCAATACCTTACCCATATTCTAGACACTTACCCAATACCTACTTCTAACACTTGGTACCAAATAGGATACCATACTCAACTCACCTCACTTACCCTTATCATTAGTACTTGAGTATCATGGTACCATAATACCTCATGGATACCCAATTATCACATGATACTAGACTCTAGATACACACTAGACTTAAGAATGCTAGATACTTACCTACCCATGATATCCTAACTTACATATCTTACTCTTATAGTGCCTCGTTTACCCTTTTCGGGGAGCGCAACTAAGAAATATTTTGTATCGTTCGATCAGGACAGATTGAATCAAGATTCTTTTCTCATTATTGTCATACCCAATCTTCCACAAGCTCAATCGTCCCCACTGAACGTGAATCACCATGTTGCAGCGCTCCCGCAGGACAATCGTTCTCATCGGAACGTGATGCCATACGAGCCTGGAGTTATGCTCGTACAAGGCGATGTTGTCAAACACCAAAGTTATCATCGAAATGACCAAGTTGCATCAAAAATCAAGTATTGTTTGCCAAGCACACATCAGAGCATACGCAGCGAAGCTCTTGATAGGGTCTAAATTAAATGCCACAAAGGAGAATGCCCCAAAGGCGATGTAATACTCTTGCTCTTTCTCTAGCCCACAAAGGTACTTACTGTTCATACATTATGTCCTGTATATCCAAGCAGCGCTACTACACATGCGTACCTGAAATAATGCCCACAAACGTGGGTCAGTACACAGCCGTACTGGTGAGCAGCGTAACCCACTCATCTAAACCGACACTAAGTAAAATAGTGAATACAAACAGTTATATGGTGATCTTTCTAGTTGAATCCTAGATTCATTTCATGGCAAAGGTATGACATGTTAAGAAAAACTGTAAAGCAGGTTAAGCATGCAAGCATTCAACTCAAGCCAATATATACAATCAGATATATCCAACTCAAAAGAAAACTAGCATGCAAATCGTCCTACTCAAACCCAAGCAACGCGGAAACCTATCGAACCATAATCCAAGCCTTATAATCCAATCTTCGATATGCACACTCTTGCCGAGGCAAGGTGGCCGCCGCCTACGCAAAAAACATAAACTAAAGCAAAGCAAAGCAAACCAACTCTTATATATATGAAGTCACTGGCCAAGCCATAAATGACTGATCAACTAAAGTTCTACTAGAAACAGCACTGAGTAGCTAGCCCAGCTGAATCACATTAAACCATCGGCACCGCACCCGAGGCACGTTACCAATTTGCTTCCTCCATGGTCGAACGGTCCGATGCCCCGAAGCCTTCCCGTTCAAGGAAACCAAACCCTGTGCAACACAGGTTGTCCGTGACCGATGCAAACTCCAAGTAGGTATGATGAGAGAATCGAGCATTCTCGCCCCACCAAACTATCTAGCCTTATCCCAACCAACTATCAATAACCATTCTCCAACTATATAGCCCAAGGCACCATCTCAAGTTATCCCCATAGGCACTATGCCGCTTCTCGACACAGTTTTCCAATTGGCGCAATACCCCTCGCTAAGAACAATCTCGTGGCACACTGCCCTCACCGATGTATTTGTTCGGTTTTGAACCATAACTGCACGCTTTGCATGACAAAGCGCCCAAGTGATACTCGTGCACGGATGCACGCTCGTTCGTCCGCCCGAATTGCCCGAATGTTCCAACCAAGATGTATAATTCCAACTATTTCTCATACTGCCCCAAATATAATCCAACTCTAGCTCCAACTGACCCAACGTGAAAACCAACTCAAGCCATAAATCATATCCAACCAAATGACGTACACTCTATGCACGCCACAGTGTAATGATTTCCATGTTCCAGTCTAAGTGTTCAAGCCATTACATGTGTTCCATACTATTAGACATGAAGGAGTAGAGGAGAAGGGACAGATCCCACTCACCAAATCTGATTCTGTTAAGCATCCGGCCCTGCCGATACGGTCGATCCCTTGAACCCGTGGTCCGATGCAAAGCACGATCTACTCAATTGGTATGACCGTACGAGTAGGCCATGTTCTCTAAATCATCCGACCGATCGGACTAAGAAAGACGACATTATCGCTCCAAATTCTGCTATCCATGTACTGCTCTGAACGAACATTTATTTCCATTGAACTCCGCTAGCAATCTGCACATAAAACCAACTCAAATCAATACTTGTTTCCAAATCCAACAAATTGAAATATAACCAGCTATTACCTCATTCAATCTGACTCAGCCTAATGCATCGTGCGGTTGCGGGGCGTTATATAATATACCACTTAGAATCAGGTTCGTACCCAAATCATACTACTATCAATTCTTTTTCGCATGCCCAATTTATAATCTCTGCTCCATGCAACTCACGTTCTCTTGATCCAGATTCAGCATCTCGCTCGCGCTGAATGCTCGCACAAATTCTATTTTCCCACATCCTCCTTGCAGCTCAATACGAATTCTTTATATCGCTTAGTTTTGGATCATATACGTATTTAAGGCGTCCCTGAAATACATGTATTTTAGCCGAGCTTAGCGATAGAGAATTTGGACAAGGTACAAGGGTATCTCTATGTCCGAGGCAATTTCTTTGCTTTACTCCCAATTGAACCAATCCTGACTCTCATTCCATAATTCATTCGCACAAGCGCTATCCTCAAGTATGATGATTTCCCACCGACGATCTTCCCACCTGACTCAAATTAGTTCATGTTCCAACTCAATCCATCCAACTATTTTTGAATCCACACTAGCACCATGTTCTATATATATTATCTCCAAAAATTATCTCTTGTACCGAACTATCATCACAACTGATACTACCCCAGCGACTTACCCAAATATCAAACTTTGCTCTTAGATCAGCTCAGCCCAACACCTGTTCCTTAATCTCAATACCTCACGGGGTGAATATCTATATTGAGGTTCATGTTATCCACGAAGATTTTGCCGCCACTCCAAAGGGATAGTGTCGCCACGATTTCAACGTGGACACACTCGCCATAATTCTTAGGTTGCGCATGGAATAGTTTTTCGCACTGCTTTCACTGCCTCGAAGCACAGGATATCACCTTTGCCTTCTGTACGAGCTCACATTCCAGACTAAGTTTCGATGTATCTTGTAGATCTAAGGCACATTTGTCCCTTCCAGTACTGCAATGATTTGATTTGAACAAGCCGCTGCTTTAACTTCCCAAGCTAGTTTCACAATCGTCAATTCATATGAATGATATTCCCTTCAGGGGCACGACGAGTCAGAGGCGATGCCATCTTCAAAAATCTGCGACTCCGAATCTTATCAGTTGACTTAGGCCATTCCCACCATCGCTTAGATCTTCTGGCTGTATCTACAGCTGAAGGCTATCCCAAGGATCTCTAAAATCCAACACTCAGTCACTAAGGCAAATCTCCAACATACACTACTCATATCCACCCTCGACGCATTCCCAAATGCGCCGCCGCAAGGATCGTTCTATGGGTCTGCAATATTCATCTCTGATTTGGGGGTCAAGTCGCTAAGGTCAGCTGTCTCGAAGCTACGCTCGATAATTATAAGTTATCATGGTGGACAGTTACTACGAACCATGCTTTATCTCCTCTGTAAATCTGAGCCATAATCCAACCATTCCATCCGAATGAACTTCTAACTTCGAGCACTTCATGCACTACCTCTGACGATCTGTCAACCAAATGCCGCTTAACCACCTAGAGTCTTACTATCTATCCAAGCCAAAATTCGAAAACTGCGCTCGTTGAAATCGTCTTCCATCAATCCACTATTCTGCCCTGAATCCATCAAATTTTTTGAATTGCCATGTTCGACTTCTCAAAACTAAAGACTTGCTCCAATTCTTATCTGTATGCCATATTTCATAGTGTACGTCCAACTTGCTCGAGCAGCACAGTGATTTGCTCCAATATTGCTCTCTAGTTTAGCTATCTTTAAAAGACCGTCTGCCATAATCCTTGCTCTCGTTCCATTCCTTAGCCCGTCTTGATTTTCTCTATGTTCCGATTAGTCCACATACTCTCAATGACTCGTGCATGGTTCCAACATAAATCTCAAATCCATATTGCCTTTACTTGTTGCCTCAATCTGCCTCAGTACTGCAAGCGTTAACTTTCAATCTGACTTAGCATCAACTAGACTTGCCTCATGCCGTATATGTATTTCGGAGAATCTGTCTACCATTGTTGCACCATTTTGCCAAATTTTCACTTTTGCTAAACCCGAGTCAAACTTCCCAAGCACCAATATCCAAAATCCTTTAAGTCTGTACGAATCCATCATATTGCCCCTCCAAACCAGATCGTGTTTTATTACTCAACCAACAGCTCTAATGTGTTTCCATAATTCATAGTCCGTGCTCGTTATCTTTTGTTTCACCCATCACTTGCTCAAGCGTATCCCAAACTATTTTGTTCCTCATGCTCAACTCTCTCTTTGCATTCATGAATGCTCCACCGAACTTCCAAATCGTGCAAGCGAACTCTGATATTCAGCTTTGCATTTGATTGATCTCAATTATTTCCAATACTTTGTCTGCATAAATCCTTCAAATTATAAACACTCTTTCCATCGCTTGTTTCGATCTCGTCCATCTCTCAAGTCCAACGATACTTCCATTTGCATAAGTCCATTCCCGATTTCTCAACTCAAAATTTGCTTGCTCCATTTTTCATTCTTCCTAACTCAGCCACTGTGCACCAACCAACTTATATTCCTGTTACTCGTGTCCGTTGAGGCAATTTATTTGAGGTCTATCCAACATATTCCAATGCCAAGTTCACTATATGTATACCATATACCACTCCGAATCAAGTTACTACTCGCATCATAATTCCTTCGTACTAATCCAATATCCATTCGCACTATCCCTTATGCGTTATCCTGCCATCCATAACTCAAGTCTGACACGAAACTCAGCCAATGCATAAACCATCTAACTCTTCTGTTAATCTTGCTATGCAACTTGTGCCATGTTCCATTCTCAATACTTCCAACTATTTTTTAAACCGTCCGATACTTTCGCTACACGAGCAACCCGTGCAACGATCTCTTCCAAGTAATCCAACCCAATACCCAAATATTTCTCATATTTGCTGTACGAGTAACTCATGCAACGCTATCCTGATATCCCCAAGCAAAACTCAAACCTGCTCAGCCAATGCTCTATGTGATATACCCAACCGAAGGTTCAAACTCCATCTAACACATTCGCTACATATACAACTTGTGCAACGATCCATTCTCATTCGATGCTTCTACTCACAACATGCCGCATAACCAATCTCGTCTGCCAACCAACTGATCCACTGATGCAATCAGAAACTCCCCGAATGATAAGCCAAACTAACGCAATGACACACCTCTCAACTTGTTGCACAAATACAACAACGCCCAATAATGCTAAGTGATCTACCAAAAACCAACGAAAGCAACGCAACAAAAAATAACATGCACCCACAACCAGCAAATATATAGACTTATTACATGAAATATCCAATGCAGCACCGAGTAGAGCCAAGATCTAAATGACACACAGAAGCTATTTAGAGTTTGTGATGAAGCGAAGGACCAAGTTCGAGAAAATGAACCAGGCGCTCTGATACCAATATGTCATGCCCCAATCTCCAGCAAGCTTAATCATCCCCGCTGAACGTGAATCACCACATTGCAGCGCTCTCACGAGACAATCATTCTCATCGGGACGTGATACCGTACGAGCCTGGAGTTGCGCTCGCACAAGGTGATGTTGTCAAACACCAAAGTTATCATCGAAAGGACCAAGTTACAGCGAAAATCAAGTATTGTGTGCCAAGCACACATTATAGTATACGCAGCGAAGCTCTTGATAGGATCCGAATGAAATGCCACAAAGGAGAATGCCACAAAGGTGATATAATACTCTTGCTCTTTCTCTAGCCCACAAAGGTACTTATCGTTCATACATTATGTCCCGTATATCCAAGCAATGCTACTACACCTACGTACCTGAAATAATGTCCACAAACGTGGGTCAATACATAGCTGTACTGGTGAGCGGGGTAACCCACTCGTCTAAACCGACACTAAGTAAAATAGTAAATGCAAACAGTTATATGGTGATCTTTCTAGTTGAATCCTAGATTCATTTTATGGCAAAGGTATGGCATGTTAAGGAAAACTATAAAGTAGGTTAAGCATGCAAGCATTCAACTCAAGCCAATATATACAAGCATATATATCCAACTCATAAGGAAACTAGCATACAAACCGTCCTACTTAAACCCAAGCAACGCAAAAATCTATCGAACCATAATCCAAGCCTTATAATCCAATCTTCGATATGCACACTCTTGCCGAGGCAAGGTGGCCGCCGCCTACGCGAAAAAACATAAACCAAACCAAAGTAAAGCAAACCAACTCTTATCTATATGAAGTCATTGGCCAAGCCATAAAGGACTGATCAACTGCAGTTCTACTCGAAACAGCGCTGAGTAGCTAGCCCGGCTTAATGGCATTAAGCCGCCGATACCGCACCCGAGGCACGTTACTAATTTGCTTCCTCCATGGCCGAACGGTCCCGGTACCCTGGAGCCTTCCCGTTCGAGGAAACCAAACCCTGTGCAACACAGGTTGTTTGTGATCGATGCAAACTCCAAGTAGGTATGACGAAAGAATCGAGCATTCTCGTCCTACCAAACTATCTAGCCTTATCCCAACCAACTACCCATAACCATTCTCCATCTATATAGCCCAAGGAACCATCTCAAGTGATCCCCATAGGGACTATGCCTCTTCTCGACACAGTGTTCTAATTGGTACAACACCCCTCGCTCAGAACAATCTCGTGGCACAATGCCCTCACTGATGCAGTTGTCCAATTTTGAACCACAACTGCACGCTTTGCATGACAAAGCGCCCAAGTGATACTCGTGCACGGATGAACGCTCGCTCGCCCGCTCGAATTGCCCGAATGTTCCAACCAGGATGTATAACTCCAACTGTTTCTCTAACTGCCCCAAATATAATCCAACTCTAGCTCCAACCGACCCATCACAAAACCAACTCAAGCCACAAATCTATCCAAGCAAATAATGTACACTCTATGCATGCCACAATATAGTGATTCCCAAGTTCCAGTCCAAGTGTTCAAGCCTTTACATGTGTTCTATATTATTAGGCATGAAGGAGTAGAGAAGAAGGGACAGAGCCTATTCACCAAGTCTGATTTCATTAAGTATCCTGCCCTGCTGATACGGCCGATCCCTTGAACCCATGGTCCGATGCAAAGCACGATCTACTCAATTGGTATGACCGTGCGAGCATGCCATGCTCTCCAAATCATCCGACTGATCGGACTAAGAAAGATGATATTATCGCTCCAAATCCTGCTATCCTAGTACTGCTCTGAACGAACATCTGTTTTCATTGAACTCCGCTAGCGATCTGCATATAAAACCAACTAAAATCAATACTTGTTCCCAAATCCAACAAATTGAAATATAACCAGCTATTGTCTCATTCAATCCGACTCAGCGTAATGTACTGCGCGGTTGCGGGGCATTACAATTATGGATTATTTTCTTCGGAATCAAGTCCTATATTCAGCAGATCATGCCTCAAGGAATGAATCGATGACATAGTTGTGAGGGGCCTTTCCGTTGTGCTAGTTTCTTTACCTTTTTTTGATGTCGCTTGGTTGCTTTCTTGTTAGTTTTTTTACTTGTATTTTCTTGAACAGTTTTGATAGCTTTTATTGTCTTCATTCTTTGAACTTTGTATTTTATATCAAACTCTAGGAGACCGAGATAGGAGATATTGATTAACTATTATTGCGTGCAGGTGATCGGGTAGGCGACTCGTGAGCGGAGTCTTGATGATCTTTCCTTTCTCTTTCCCGATTCACCAACTTGTGAGTAGTCTTACCTTCGATTAGCTCCCTTCTTCCAAGACTTCATTCTTAATAATATGACTCATTTGTATATTCCGACCAATGATACCATAATAATAATAACTGAGTCAAGATAATAAGAAGTAAATTTGAAACACTTATGCTTGTTACACAAAATAACTGAATGATCATATTGTTGCGTGCTTTTCCTCTATACATGTATCTATTTTATGTTTCAGCTGTAGCTAGAACTTATTCATCTATAAATATTCAATGAGTAGTACATAACTTAAAATATGATCACTTGAGCAGATAGACTATGCCATCACACTGTGCTAAAGTAGTTATGTTCATTCTGTTGTCTTGAAAAGCTTCGTATGTTAACTTAGTGTTTAGATCATCAATGGTCATCGACAACTTGTGCACAATATATATGGTTCCTGCAAACGGTCGTTGGGGCTAATTGGTCCCGAGCGGAATAACTGTTAGTCATGCTGGCAACCTAGCACATGCTCGCTACCTGCGCTGCAAGCATCGTCGTCTACCAGACTATAGTCTATAATGGCCTGTCATGACAGTGATCCTTAAGTATATTTAAACTGTGCAAGCTAACTATGTCTTTATGGCAGGGAATAACATGGTTAGTTCTGTGCAGGTGGTTCAGACGGGCAGTTAAAGTCACCGAACGGTGGCATATTTATTTCAATCATTTCATATCTATTGTATGTTGTAACTTGAACTAAGGCAAGATAGAAAGACCAAAATAATAACTTTTATTGCTTCATATGAATATCGTGTCAATTTGGTTAGTAGGTTTAGCTTGTCTTTACAGTATATTTCAATGTACTGACCCTTCTTTGCAGCAGGTTTCCCGAGCCAAGGCGACGCGGCGAGGAGCTGATGCTTTTGCCCTACCCAGTCCATCAACTTGATGTACTATGATCATGTATTTTGAAGCTTGTACAATCATCCGGAGCTTGTTTACATATTTTATACAGCTCTGTGGCAAGGCGATTGATTCGTCCAAAGGTCTATTTTGTTTTTTTAAGTTTTAGTATGGGATGTAATATATGGAACGGTTATCTTATTTTGTGTCCATTTTGTAATCACACGTGGCACCCCTTTACTTTGAGTCAAGAGTCTGTAACAAAGATGTTCATTATCAATAAAGAGAACTTTTATTCATTTTAATGTGTGTTCTTTAACTTTGGCACTCTGCTGTTATGTTTCTATATATATCATTATGCTAGGCCATGTGCGGGCGCGCCTTACGCTTGTATTGAGCCACGTCCGGGGGATGATTATTGATTTTGCAGAATTAGGACATGACATATTGGTATCAGAGCATGGGTTCAGATCCTTTGGCCTCGTGTCAGAAAAGTTTTCTTAAAACGACCCCGTCCCTCCCAGTTGAACTCTTAAAATCATTTAGCCAAAATAAGATATATTACATACAGTGAGTCCGTAATACTCTATGAGACTTGTAATATCCCGTAACCACTCGATGCATTATGCTGAGATTTGGTAATAGAAGAAGTATTAATTCAAGATGGTTTCCTTATGCAGATGATGTACAAAGTTTGGTGCAATCAGAGCAGCACCTCGTACGGGCTGAGGTATGGACTACGCGAATGGAATTAGTGTGTTCATTCGGAGCAAGTATAGAGATAGCATCACTTGGAATGATAATTTTGTCTTCCTTAGTCGATCGGTCGGATAATTTGGAGACCACGACCTGCTTGCACAGTCATACCAATTGAGTAGATCGTGCTTTGCATTGGAGCACGGATTCAAGAAATTGGCAGTATCAGCAAGGCATAATACTTAGCAAAATTAGACTTGGTGAATGGGCTATGTCCCTTCTCCTCTACTCTTTTATGCCTAATAATATGGAACACACGTAATAGTTTGAACACTTGGTTTGGAACATTAGAATCACCGTACTGTGGCGTGCATAGAGTGTGTGCCATCTGGAAGGATAGAATTTATGGCTTGAGTTGGACTTACGTTTAGGAAGTTGGAGCTTGAGTAGATCATCTTGGTTGGAATATCAAGGCACTTCAGCGAGCGAGTGTGCATCTGTGCATGAGTATAAGTCGGACGCTTTATCAAGCAAAGTGTGTAGTTATGGTTCAAAATTTGATAACTACATCAGAGAGGGCATTGTGCCACTGTTGGGACATTATGCCACATAGTATTCAGAACAAGGGGTGTTGCACCTAATCGGAGCACTGTATCAAGAAGCGACATGGTGCAAGTGGAGATAATTTGAGGATGGTGCCTTGGGCTATAAGTTAAGAATGGTTTTGGTTCATTAGATGGATCGGGGTGAGTATAGTTTGGTGGGGCAAGAAGGCACGATTCTCTCGTCATACCTACTTGTTGGAGTATTGTATTGGTCACGGACAACCTATTGCGTACAGGGTTTGGTTTCCTTGAACGGGATAGGCTTCGGAGCACCGGGACCGTTCGGCCATGGAGGAAATAAATGGTAATGTGCCTTGGGCATGGCACTAGAAGTTCGAGACCACCAGACGGACTAGCTACTCAGCGCTAGATCAGATCAAAATGCAGTTGGATAGTCCTTTATGGCTTGGCCAGTGATCTTCATATAGATAAGAGTTGGTTCGGTTTTAGTTTATGCATTCGTGTCAGCGGGGGTGCCACCTTTCCTTGGGTAAGAGTGTGAGCATCGATGATTGGATTAGCAAGGCTTGGATTATGACATGATTCGATAGATTGGAGACTTGGAGTGCGATATGGTTTGATAGGTCTATGCTTTACTTCGTGTTTGAGTATAACAGATTACATGCTTAGTTTCATTCGAGTTTTAATATAATTGCTAGTATATTTGCTTGAGTTGAATGATTGCATTCTTAAACTATTTTACTATTTTACTGCTTTTCTTAACATGTTATATCTCTACCATGAAATGAATCTATGATTCAAGTAGAAAGATCACTATATAACTGTTTGCTTTCACTATCTACTTAGTGTCAGTTTAGAAAAGTGGGTTATCCCGCTCACCAGTATGGCTGTGTACCGATTCACGTTTGTAGGCATTATTTTCAGGTATGCAGGTAGTGGCTCAGTTTGGATATACGGAACATCATGTATGAAATGATAAGTACCTTTGTGGGCAAGAGAAAGAGCAAGAGTATTGCATCGCCTTTTTGCCATTATCCTTTATAGTTTTTTTATTTGGACCATTCGAGAGCTTTGCTGCGTATACTCTGATGTGTTCTTGGTACACAATACTTGACTTTCGCTACAACTTGGTCATTTCGATTATAACATTAACGTTTGTCGTCATTATCTTGTGCAAGTGCAACTCCAGACTCGAATATCATCACGTCCAGATGAGAACGATTGTCCAGCGGGAGCACTGCAATGTGGTAATTCACGTTCAGCGGGGAAAATCGAACTTGCGGGAGATTGGGGCATGATAATTTAGTATCAGAGCGCCCGGTTCATTTCCTCGGACTTTGTCCTTTGCTCCATCATAAACTCTAAATAGTTTTCACGTATCGAATGGCTCTTGGCTCTACTCGGTGCCGCATTGGATGTTCCATACAATAAGTCTATATATTTGTTGGTTGTGCATTTTTTTGTTGTTGCATTGGCTTCGTAGGATTTTGATATATTCTTGTAGCATCGTTTGGCGTTGTTGCATTCGTGCAGCAAATTGTGTGCCATTGTTGCATACTTGCAGCAAGTTTAGAGGTATCGTTGTGTTGGTTTGGCTTATCATTCGGGAAGGATTTGGTTGCATCAGTGGAGCAGTTGGTCGTCAGACAAGTTGGTTATGTGGCATGCTGTGAGTAAAAACATCAGATGAGAATGGAATATTGCATGAGTTGCTCGTGCGGCGCATGTGTTTAACATATTTGAGCAGTGGCTTGGAATGCCAGAGAGAGCGTTGCACGAGTTGCTCGTACGGCGAATATATGGAACAATTGGGTATTGGCTTGGATCATTTGGAAGAGATCATTGCACAGGTTGCTCATGCAGCAAAAGTGTCGGATGCTTTAAGAAATAGTTAAAAGTATCAAGAATATAACATAATGGAAGTTACATCGAGCGAGATCAACAAAAGAGTTAGATGGTTCATGAATTGACTGAGTTTTATGTCAGACTTTGAGTTGTGAATGGCAGTATCACACAGAATAGATAGCTTGAACTGATATTGGATTAATGCGGAGTAAGGATAACGTGAGAAGTGACTTGATTTGGAGTGGTATATGGTATACCACGTAGTGATCGCGGTATTAGAATATTTGGATGGGCAATAGTAGAATTGCCACGACAGACCCGAATAAAGGAAATAAAAGTTGGTTGGTGCACATCGGCAGGGTTATATTTTGGAACTTGGAGCAAGTGAATGTTGAGTTTCGATCGACATGATCGCCACGGAATAGTTGGTTCGTAATAAACGTTCGTCGACGCAGAGTAAATCTGGCATAAGAGCGACTCTATTTCTAAGGGTATATGCATGCTACGGAGTGGTGCACATATTATAAATATTCGGAACAAGATAAGCGATAGGTTTACTCGCAACGGATGGGCTAGTACAGAATTATGTCAAAAATTAGTACAACGGAGTTTGACTCAGGTATTCTTCGATATGTTAGGTTTGAGCGATCAAGAGGGAACTCGTATAAATGGAAGTTTTATTGGACAAGAACGGAATAAACCATTGAACGAGTGTTTGGAATTCGAAGGAGTGATGCAGACCAAGTATTGAAAACAAGATGAGATCGATCAGACGGAAAGCTGAATATCAGAGTTTGTTTGCACAATTTGAAAGTTCGGTGGAGCATTCTGACATGACCCGCACCCGATGTAGGGATGCAAGTCAAAAACAACGCCCAGCCTATGCCGCAGAATCGGCGGTAGAATATTGTCTTGGTCAACTATACTATCTAAATATCTCAAAATAATATAAAGTCTACCAACAATCTCACAAAAAAACTTAATCACATTCTAAAGCACGAGAAGATATGAAGGAAGCCTAACTATATATCAAAAATATAAATCATCAACAATAGAAACAAATCCAATCTCAACTATAAGCCGAAAACAAATCCGGTACCAAAATGCTAAAGAAACTAACTATAAAAACTAGTGATCCAGATAAACCTTCCGTCAATCACTCCAGAACTAATGGGTGCAAGTCTGTACCATCTATAAGTCGAAGTCCATACTATGTCAGACACCAATCTCTCGGATCCTCTAAAAAATATTTTTCAGTCAGGAATAGAGCGAAGTACATCTCCAACAGCAGTTCTAAATCAATAATATAAACTATGTAGCAGTAAATAGATGTGAATATATAAGATGTCATATACATGTACAAGAGATACGCAATAAAGGAAATACTAGAAATAAATACAAGAATGAACAATATGGCAATAAACAAGAATATACTAATAACTAAGTGAGTGAGTACCAGCTTTAACATGTGATCGGCTTGAGAACTTGATAAAAGATTTATGGCCTGGCAAATCATACGTGCGGTGTATGATTAATATTATTTAATGCAAGACTTGATACAATGAGGGTAAGATCACATATCTACACTACATATTTTCTAACCCCGACTGATATAATAGATCCAACCATGGTATGCTATGGCACAAGATTCTCCAAGAAGATAGCGACTCTTCCAGAGAATCAATGTCTGTACATGTACAAGATAATTAATAAAACAAGGCCTGCACAAGATACACCATATACCAAGGAATAATATCGCATGACGAGATCCGGATATACCAATCCGTGTAACCATCGTGTCAAGAGAACATGGATATCTATACTAAATACAATAAACATAGATGATATCAAAAATGAGAAACTATCAGAGAATGTACTCGCCTGCGGTCCAGAGCAATAAATGTCAAACTGTGTTCGTACTGGTGCCACACAGACCTATATATGGAATACAACATCAATACAAGGTTCTGGAAAGAAAAAAAGTTAAACTAGTCAACTTCTAGGTCAACAAGTCAATTCTAAGTCAAAAGTCAAACTAGGTCAACTCTAAGTCAACTATAGTCAAACTATGGTCAACTACCTATTTCTAGGTTGCATGAGTATAACTCAAAGATATTGGGCTCACACACTATGAATCCAGGCCATACAAGCTACATCTTAGGATACTAAGATACCGTATCTCAGGATACACAAACAAGGGATAAATATAACACATATGTACATATCAAACAATATTATATATATAAAATTTTAATTACAAATGCTAAATGGATACCTTGGTTTCGAACCAACTTGGTATCGTAATACTAAACCTCTATCATGATACCCAAACCCAATACCTTGGGTATCCTTAATACCTTGGCATTTACATTGGTATCTCAAGGTAATATCACTCTAGTATATATATATCAACTATCCAACTATAACTATAAACTACCATGTATTTAGTATTTATACAATACTATATACCTTATTTTAGTTACCTTAATACCAACCCATAATTAGTTTACAACTATCCTATTATTATGCCAATACCTACTACTCATACCTTAGTATATCTTCATACTTACCTTGGTATCTCAAGGTAATTTCCAAAATCTTCATATATATACTAACTATTCATCAATAACTATATGTATACATATATCAATCTAATATAACTTCTAGTATGTACTAAATAGAATAAATACTAACTACCACCTACAAATATATAATATATATAACTAAAGATTCTTATAACAATAGATAACTAAAATATACTAACTATTCCAATAATATTATATGCTACAACTAAATATATTATACATATAGTATACTAAATCACAATTAGAAATTAGGAACATATATACGTATATATTAATTACCATATATATATACATATATATATATTAATATATAATATTAAAAACTGCCAAACTGTCATTAAAAGCTCATGTCTACTGTCGTAGAAGCTACTGTTGACGCTAATACACTGCTGCTTCAGTGACAGTGCAGTTTTCTGCAACTGTCGCTGCTGCTATCGCTAAAGCTCTGATACATTTGCTGATACGCTGCTATTTCAACAACAGTTTCCTGCAACTGTCGCTGGCTGCTGTCGTTGTTTCCCTGCTGCTGTTGCTGCTGTGTTGCTTCTGCTGCTATTTGCGACGCTTTGCCTGCTGCTGTCGCTAATAAAAATATATGTATATATATAATATATACTTAAATATCATATATATAACCCATAATATATATATATATATATATATATATATATATATATATATATATATATATATATATATATATATGCAATATGCATATAAAACTATATATATACTATACATACACTTATACATGGTAAATTGTATAAAATACAACATAGTAACATACACACACACACACACACATATATATATATATATATATATATATATATATATATATATATATATATATATATATAATCATACACTATATAAATATATAACAATATATAATATAACTATATATATAACCACTTATAAATATATCTACTATATTATATATACATATACTACCACTTATAAATATATATCTATATGTAGAAAAATAGCTACATAATAAATATACACATATAGTATATACATAGGTACATAGATCTAAGACACAACATTACATAAATATATATACACAATATAACCACAATAATTATCTATTTACATATACATATCTATACATGCTACCATATATAAATATATATACATATATAAGAATAACTACATTCAATATATACACATATAATATATACGTAGATACATAGATCTAAGATACAACATTACATAATATATATACACAATATTATATATATATATATATATATATATATATATATATACATATATATAATTATACTTCTCTATGAAATAAGAACACAAAAGAATTAGATCTACAATTAAATTGCACATACATGGACCGTATCACCCCGTATCCCACTAGATCTAGGATACGCATGCGACACTGTCACGACCCGCACCTGGGTTAGGGGCACGAGAGCGTGGGTACGTCCAGCCTACGCCGCAGCATCGGCGGTAGAACGCTGTCTAGGTCAAGTACTATCTAAACAATCTCACGCTAGTATCCAACTCCATAAGGAGACGTGGATATCATAAAATAAATCTAGAAATACTCAATCACAACTACAGCACGATAGGAAATAAAGAAATAAAAGAATACAACACAAGTCTAATGACACAATAATCATACCTGTAATCAGTAACATCCAATCCCCAATGTCAGAAACAAGTCCACTAAGGTCACAGTCTGGAAAAATATTTTCCAGTCAGGAAGGAGCAAAGTACATCTCTAAATAGCAGTTCTATATAAATGACATAAACTATGTAGCAGTTCTAGATGGAAACATACCAGATGCATGTATAGGTACGAGAAATGTACAATGAGAGAAATACTGGAAATACTGTAAGTAAATGCAGGAAAAGAACAATATATCAATGAGCAAGAATCATATGACTATGTGTGTGAGTACTAGCTTTAACATGTGATCGGCTTGGGAACTTGATCAGGCTGGTTACATGTGATTAGCTATGGTTCATATAAAGTCAGGCTAACCGTTGGTTAGCTATGGTGCATGTAGAGATCAGGCTAATCACACGTAACAGCTATGGAGCATGTAAATGGTCAGGCCGCACCCGACGTGAGATGTGGGGTGAGCTATGGTACATATAAAGTTGGGTATGATCACATATCTACACTAAAATACTCCCCAAACCCCCGACTGGTATAGTAGATCCAATCATGGTATGCTATGGCACGGGATTCCCTAGGGAGGTAGCAAATCTCCCCGGGTCTCAGTGTCTGTACATGCACAAGATATCAAGGAAACAAGTCTTGTACAAGCTACACCATGAATAAGGAATAACATCTCATGACGAGATCCGTGTATACCAATCCGTGTAACCAATGTGTCAAGAACATGGATATTTACACTAGATACAGTGAACATAGGAGATATCATAAATTAGAAACTAATCAGAGAATGTACTCGCCTTGGGTCCTTAGCTGGTAATTATTGATGTCCTGTTCCAGAGTATCTCCTGGATGAACCTACAGTCCTAAAAATATATCAAATACAACATTTGCATCAGGTGCTACACTAACACATCACAAATACATGAACTCAGGGGCTCTGTCAGGCATGGCTCTAGTCAACTAGGGTCATCTAGTAGGCTACGTATATAATACACATTACACTTATTAATACTTACAATATTTATACATGCACCAATTCAAATGTATTTACAATATATATATACCTTTTAAATACATATCTGATTTATACTAGTTGAACATTATATATGTATACTCATACATATGCTAACAATACATTTTTTAAAAAATATATATATATATATATATATTGTCAATGTTATTATTAAAATATATACTAATACTAGTATATCACATTAATTACAAATACATTAATTGTATGTACAAGATATATATATACATTTATACTAATTATACATATCTGAGAATATAATAAGTACATATATATATACAAATATATACATATACTAAACATTATATATTTTTATACCAAAATACCTACATATATATTAAAGGAATACACATATACATATTATACTATATCAATTAAACATATATCGTATATATATATATATATATATATACTAGTTGAACCATACGTATCCTCATATATATATACAAAAATACTGTTTAAAATATACATATATTTTGTCAACATCATTATTAGAATATACTAATATTAAATTACCAATTCAAATTTATACTATATATATATATATATATATACCGATGCCAATTAATTCATATATTAAAAATATGTTTTATTACACTTATACTACATGAAATTATACCAATTAAATATATGTATAATTATACCAAAAATATACATACATATATACATGTATATATATATAAGTATATATATATATATACCAAAATAATTATATACATATACTAAAATATATATATACATAGATACCAAAATAATTACATGTACTAGAATACGTATTTACATATATAAATCATTTCGAAATTATTTGAACAATAATTACAAGTACAAGTTTATTTGTAAAAATCTAGAATTTATGTAAAAGCCAATATATTTATGTCTATAGTAAAATTGGTCACCAGCCCAAATAACAAATTTGATCTCATTTTCATTATTGAAACTATATTTCTAATTAATAATATAAACCCCCAAAATTATTATATTTTACATAATCAAAAATCCTTACATATATACATACTAATTTCACACATAATAAATAACTTAATTCATACATTAAAAACAATAAACTAAGTATATTTTAATTACTAACAATTTACATGAAATTACTAAACTAATCATATATAAATTGAACTAATTATACACTAATTAACTATTTACATATAACTAAACTATTCACATAAAAATAACTAATTATATAAACTAAACTAGTTATATGTAAGTATTAAATTAATTACATGTAATTAATAACTAATTAATTATTTACTGACTGATTACTAATTTATTTCTGATTATTAACTAATTACTGATTATTAATAATTAACTAATCAAAATTAATTAACTGATTAATCAGATTAGTTACTAATCTAATTAATCTTACTAATCTAATATCACTAACTTAACACAGAGAACAGAACTGAAAGTAAAATGAAGAGGAAAGAGGGAAAGAGGGAAACGGAGAAGGGGACTCACCGGAGTTTACTCCGGCGTCGTCGGCCGGGCAGGGCGTCGTCAGTCGACGTCCGTCTCGGCGGCGGTGCTCGTGCTCGACGGATCTGCTCGAGGCGGCCACGGCTCGACAGATCCCGAGGAGGCGGCGGGTTCTCGATCTCGGCGGTGGCTGGATCGGCAGCGGCGGCTTCGACAGACCCGAGGCGGCGCTTGGATCGAGGGGGCAGGCGCTCTGCTCGAGGGGGCGACGGCTTCGAGGTGGCTGCGGCGGCGGTCGAGATCTGCTGCAGTCGAAGCTCGGCGGTGGCGGTCTGTTCGAGGGCAGCGGCGGCTTCGACTCGGCGGTGGCGGTCTGTTCGAGGGCAGCGGCGGCTTCGACTCGGTGGTGGCGGTGCTTGGTTCCAGCGGCGGTCTCGACGCGGGTGAGGTGGCGTTGACTGGCTCGAGGGGGCTCGACGCAGAGGCGGCTCCCCTGCCTTCGAGGCTGAGCTGGGAGGAGCGTTCGTCGGCTCCGACAGTCAGTCGGCGGCGGCGATGGCCAGATCTAGGGTTAGGGTTTCTCTGGGGATGTGTCGGGGTCTGGGTTCGTGTCCGGGCTGGACACGATGGGGGTGCACTGTAGACGTGTCCGGGCTGGACACGAGGGTGGCAGACTGTAAAGGGACGGACGTGTCCGGGTGTGTCGGACACGAAAAATCTGATTGTAATATTGTAACCGGACACAGGAAGTGAATGGATACGGTGGGACACCCGGGGTCGGACCCGAGGCCAACACGGCTGACACGGTGATGCTGGACACACGGACACGAGCACACAAAAATGGTGGTGGCTGTGGCTTGTGGGAAATTGTGGAGGCTAGCTAATAATTGGAGATTAGGGTTTCTTGGGAATGGTGATGAGAGCCTTAAATAGGGAGAGAGAGTTGTGGGCTAAAGGGTGAGGATCGGCCCAATGATGAATGGCCAGGATTAAATATAAAGGGGCTTTTCATGTGGGAAGAATGAGGGCGTGAATGGGAGACGGAAAACGGTAAATTAAATAGAAAAGAAATTTAAGAAAAATGTTTTTTTTTAAGAGGCTTTCGATTAGCTTCTAATTAAACTCATTTTTCAAAATATTAGAAAGTATGTAATTCATTTATTTACTACCCCAATTAATTATAAAATTTATTATGAAGAAACACTAGTCTTTTAATTAATTTTATCAAATAACTAACTTTATGATTTCAAGCCAATAAACATTTGAAACTAGAGAAATATATATACATTATTATTTATTTATTTATTTATTTATAAGAAATCGACATTTAGGTAAAAATGATTTTTATAAAAGATTTTAATCACCTTCTACACTCAAACATTGTTCAAAATCAAATAAAAAATTTTAAGGAGAAAATATCTTATAAACTTGATATTTAAAAAAAAATTTAAAATCTAAATATTTCGGGAATTTGGAAGTCGGAGGTTACAGACACGAGTCCACCACACATCCAAATGTATCCCGAAGGACACGAACAAGTCATATATATTATTTATGAACAATACAAAGAGTCAAATACAAATCTACGTGTCCGTGTCAAAATGTGACATGCTCAAAGTCCCGTGTCGGAGAAAAAACCCCAAAATCAACACGTATCACCAAATTGTTGGGATACGACCTACACGTACCCAATTATGGACACGATACTAGCTCCAAACATACAAGCACATGCTAAATTGATCTATAGGACCAATTGACATACACAACAAATGTCAATCTCGGAATTCTCCCAAAATTGACACAAAAAGTACCATAACTTTCTCAATAGGCCTCCTATGAACACAAAACCAAATTCTATGGGTAGTCTATGCATATGGGTTGATTTTTTATGGTTAATTCTCAGATTTAGAAACTAATTTAAGGGGAAAAATTGGATTCTACCCATTGGGAGATGGATTCTCAAGAAAACCTCCAAAATTGGTTAAATGAGCCTTCAACTTGTAGATCCTTACTCCTCTTTGTAGATCAATGCTTCCTCCTTGTAGATCCTTACTCTACTAGTCTCTAATGGTGATTTGGGAAGGGATTGGGTAGAAATTTGGTAGGGATTTGGTGGAATTTGGTTGCAGAAAATTTTAGATCTAGATTTGGAATAAAAAATAAAGAGAGAAAGTTTTCATCCCCTTTATATAGGCCTCACTTGCCCCCTCCCTCAAGCTACTGTGTAAAGTCTAAAATACCCCTTGGGACTTCTCATGAAAAAATTAATTAAGGAGGAAAGCTTCTAGTCTAATGGGTTTAACATAATTAATCATCCTCCTAATAATTGGGCTTCTAATTATTGGGCTCAACTCTAACTAGAATGAAATATTGGTCCATGAGTCTAAACTAAACTAGTTGGTCCACTAACATAAGTCCAAAAATAAATCTAACATGCTAACAATAAATAATACAACAAATAAATATTTAACATACACAATATTTAATTAATTACCAAATGACTAAAATATTCTTTCCTAGAAAATGTGGTAGTGACAAATCTACCCCCTTAGAAGAATTTCGTCCTCGAAATTAAAACTCTCACCCCTCTCTCTTGGGCCAGTCATATCCTATTCATACAAATCTTATTATGGTCAAACTCCATCAATCATCGTTTAAAATAGTATATATCCTATAACATACATTCATATCATTCTACTGAAAGAGAAATCATACTTAGATATAGTCTCTAATTATCATAAAATTCAGTCTCTGTCCTGTTGAGGTGTCTTCCTCTACTGGTACGGGATAACCTACTATACCACTTGTGGCATATTCCCTCATACTAAGCATTCACTAATCATCAACCTAGTCAAGATATTCTTAATACCGAGGGTTACTAAATACTAGTGATATACTCTAATTCTAGGTCATGGACATGCTTAGCTCACTGGCACTTGCTACTTAGGATACTATTCAAGATACTGCTAAGATACTACCTGGTTCTGCTTCAATCACCAAAATTTCTCAATCATTTTCTTGTAAGGAACACTTGTATACCTTTTGAATCATGTGTTTTATTAGCACACCCTCGTCCAACTTATCACTCCCTATAGGATGCCTTACATAAATCTTGTTACTGTCTACACAAGGCATCAGCTCTCATATGTATTTTTAGATAACATTCTCATACCAAGTTACTCGTGTCTCTCCTCTATATTATTATAATAGAATTACTTGCCTCAACTTCCATAATACTTGAGGTACTCCGTCTCTTGTTACTAGGGTATCTCTTTCTATCTGATACTTGGCATAACTCATCCTCTAACATTTGTTAATCATCCTAAGGTTCTCATCTGTATATTAGTATCACAATAAATACACAATTACCTTCTAGCCATTACAACACCATGATATCTCACTGGTATTCTTATACCCCTCGTACTATTCCCTGATACATACGACCTCTATAATCAAATTTAGCAAGGTACTATACTTACTTACTTCTATATATATATTGTCTCTCTCCTCTACTACTTGGATCACTTATACTATTACTTTCAAATATCTTTCTATCTATATTAACTAATACACCAATCCAATATACTTACTGTTACTAGCACATTACTCAACTAATTCCTGATATAGAAACATTAGCACTCTTGATATAGTAACACTAGCTTTCTAAATACACAACATATGCCCTTAAAGTTCCAGGATACTAGCTTCTTAATACCTATAACAGTTTACCATAACAATACTACTATTCTGGATACTAGCTTCATCATTAGATCATCTCATCACACTCACTAGAACTCATAATCATTTGCTTCCAATGCACTAGTTATTAACTTCTATAATACACATGTTTCATTTCACTCTCAAAGGCAGACATATGGTTCTATATCTCTATTGATGTATATGTATCTCTTCTCAAATCTTACAGACGGATATGCAAATCAGTGATGCACTATATATCTTCCATGACCAATCTTGATATTTCTCAACCCATGACATAATATTAACACTCAAGCTTCCACTTTCTGATACTCCTGAAATTCTATACTGACATTTGTTATCTACTGTACATCCTGCACACAATTTCTCGACACTTCTCTCACCTATTGCTTCCAACACATCACTAGCCTCAATATCAGGTAAGATACCCATCACTAGTCATATACTGGTACACTCCTATCTACTAACATTAATGCTCTATTATACCTTAACACAAGTCCTACTACTTTAGCACAATGTATTATTATTCCCTCATACTTTCCTATATACTTATGAGTACCATTCAACTATGGCATGCTTACTAATATCCTTGATGCATATATATTTCTCTACTATTGACACACCCAAGTATCAACTACCAAATTGAATATCATGCTCTATTGTTTTTCAACACAATTTCCTTGATACTTAATTGTTACATGGATCACCCAACTACATGAATTCATGACTATCCTAAACTGACATGCTGACTCTGATACTAACTCATGGGACTACTACTGATACTCTCTACTCTCCCTTCTACCTATAGTACCCATACTATCTATAATAACACATATCATATAACTAGTGCTACAAAGTACTATACTATGGGTTATCCCTAGATTTATGCCTATTGCTCACATGCCTAACCAAGAACCACTTACAGACTCATAAGCCACACTCTCAACAGTCAATACTGATACTCAAGACATAGACCTAATTGTAATTCACCAATTATCATACTAACAAGGAACCCTAATGAAGCTCTATAAGGAACTAGACTAAAGAACTGAAAGTATCTCTACTATTAAGCTAAGGAACAATGGAACAAAGTCCTGAAATAATAGAATTGAATAAGTATAGAGATGATACTTTAAGAACCAATTTAAGATACAATCTGATAATCATACATGTCTGTCCAAAATTATGACACTCAGAATCCTCGCCACACTAGTAAGCATAGCTGCGATAAAAGATAGATTCCATAACTAGGGTATGTAATTCTATAATCATGGCATCTAGAATCCTCACCACGCCAACCGGTTTGGCTGCGAGAAACTCTAAATTTTATAACTAAGATATGTACAACCGAAGTCAGGTCCCTACGTTTCCCCTATGCCAGCTAATATGGCTGCGATAAACTTTATGCTCCATAACCATAGCAGACGTTTCACCTTTCTCACTGTCCTCATCAATATATGTCATCAGATGATACCATAACTTAGTTCGTAAAATTTCTCTCATTCAATAACGAACACCAAGAATTTAAAATCAACTGATCACCAAGAATCAAATTCAACAATCGATCACCAAGTATCAAATTCAACAACAACAAGTGAGAGCGGACGGAAACAAGGGAAAAAATTTGAAATGGGAATTGTAATAAGATTCTCAAGGGTCATCCCAGGAATCTCTCAAGAAATTTGTGATTAAGTATCCTCTCATCCTAATATCTTATATCATGTATCCTATATCCTATCGCAGGCTCGCAGCAGTACAACTAAGTCATCGCACTACTACAACATCGTAAAACGTGTGAAGCCTGACCTGCATGGGCCACCACTAAAAATGTGTCACGACCCGCACCCGATGTAGGGATGCAAGTCGAAAACAACACCCAGCCTACGTCGAGGAATCAGCGGTAGAACGTTGTCTTGGTCAACTATACTATCTAAATATCTCACAATAATATAAAGTCTGCCAATAATCTCACATAAAAACTTAATCATATTCTAAAGCATGAGAAGATATGAAGGAAGCCTAACTATACATCAAAAATATAAATCATCAACAATAGAAACAAATCCAATCTCAACTATAAGCCGAAAATAAATCCGGTACCAAAATGCTAAAGAAACTAACTATGAAAACTAGTGATCCGGATAAACCTTCCGTCAATCACTCCAGAACTAATGGGTCCAAGTCTGCACCATCTATAAGTCGAAGTCCATAGTATGTCAGACACCAATCTCTCGGATCCTCTAAAAAATATTTTCCAGTTAGAAATGGAGCGAAGTACATCTCTAACAACAGTTCTAAATCAATAATATGAACTATGTAGCAGTACATAGATGTGAATATACAAGATGTCATATACATGTATAAGAGATACACAATAAAGGAAATACTAGAAATAAATACAAGAATGAACAATATGGCAATGAATAAGAATATACTAATGACTAAGTGAGTGAGTACCAGCTTTAACATGTGATCGGCTTGGAAACTTGATACAAGATTTATGGCCTGGCTAATCATACGTGCGGTATATGATTAAGATTTTTCAATGCAAGACTTGATACAAGGAGGATATAATCACATATCTACACTACATACTCCCCAACCCCGACTGGTATAATAGATCCAACCATGGTATGGTATGACACGAGATTCTCCAAGAAGATAGCGACTCTTCCCTAGAATCAGTGTCCGTAAATGTACAAGATAATCAATAAAACAAGGTCTGCACAAGATACACCATATACCAAGAAATAACATCGCATGACGAGATCCGGACATACCAATCCGTGTAACCATCGTATCAAGAGAACATGGATATCTACACTAAATACAATAAACATAGAGGATATCATAAATAAAAAACTATCAGAGAATGTACTCACCTGCAGTCCAGAGCAATGAATGTCAAACTGTGTCCGTACTGGTGCCACACAGATCTATATATGGAATACAACATCAATACAAGGTTCTGGAAAGAAAAGAAGTTAAACTAGTCGACTTCTAGGTCAACAAGTCAATTCTAAGTCAAAAGTCAAACTAGGTCAACTCTAAGTCAACTATGGTCAACTATGGTCAACTACCAATTTTTAGGTTGCATGAGTCTAACTCAAAGATATTAGGCTCACACACTATGAATCTAGGCCATACAAGCTACATCTTAGGATATTAAGATATCTTATCTCAGGATACGCAAACAAGGAATAAATATAACACATATGTACATATCAAACAATATTATATATATATAATTCTAATTACAAATGCTAAATGGATACCTTGGTTTCGAACCAACTTGGTATCGCAATACTAAATCTCTATCTTGATACCCAAACCCAATACCTTGGGTATCCTTAATACCTTGACATTTACCTTGGTATCTCAAGGTAATGTCACTCTAGTATATATATATTAACTATCCAACTATAACTATAAACTATCATGTATTTAGTATTTATACAATACTATATACCTTATTTTAGTCACCTTAATACCAACCCATAATTAGTATACAACTATCCTATTACTATTCCAATACCTACTACTCATACCTTGGTATATCTTGATACTTACCTTGGTATCTCAAGATAATTGCCAAAATCTTTATATATATACTAACTATTCATCAATAACTATATGTATACATATATCAATCCAATATAACTTCTAGTATGTACTAAATAGAATAAATACTAACTACCACCTATAAATACATAATATATATAACTAAATATTCTTATAACAATAGATAACTAAAATATACTAACTATTCCAATAATATTATATGCTACAACTAAATATATTATACATATAGTATACTATAGCACAATTAAAAAATTAGGAACATATATATGTATATATTAATTACCATATATATATACATATATATCTATATATATATTAATATCTAATATTAAAAACTGCCAAACTGTCATTAAAAGCTCCTGTCTACTATCGCAGAAGCTACTGTTGATGTTGATACACTGCTGCTTCAGCGACAGTTTTCTGCAACTATCGTAGATGCTGTCGCTAAAGCTCTGATACGTCTGTTGATACGCTGCTGTTTCAGCGACAGTTTCCTGCAACTGTCGCTGGCTGCTTTCGCTGTTTCCCTGATGCCACTGCTGCTATGTTGCTTTTGCCGCTATTTGCGATGCTTTGCCTGCTACTGTTGGTAATAAAATTATATGTATATATATACAATATATATTTAAATACCATATATATAACCCATAATATATATATATATATATATATATATATATATATATATATATATATATATATATATATATATATATATATATATAACCCACAATATATATATATATGCAATATGCATATAAAACTATATATATACTATACATACACTTATAAATGGTAAATTGTATAAAATACCACATAGTAACATACACACATACATAGTAATATATATATATATATATATATATATATATATATATATATATATATATATATATATATATATATATATATATATATATATATATATATATATATATATATATATATATAACTATACATATATGTATACTTATATAAAATAATACACTATATAAATACATAGCAATATATAATATAACTATATATATAACCACATATAAATATATCTACTATATTATATATACATATACTACCACTTATAAATATATATCTATATGTAGAAAAATAGCTACATAATAAATATACACATATAGTATATACATAGGTATATAGATCTAAGACACAATATTATATAAATATATACACATAATATAACCACAATAATTATCTATTTACATATACATATCTGTACATGCTACTATTTATAAATATATATACATATATAAGAATAGCTACATACAATATATATACATATAATATATACGTAGATACATAGATTTAAGACACAATATTACATAATATATATACACAATATTATATATATATATATATATATACATATATATAATTATACTTCTCCATGAAATAAGAACACAAAAGAATTAGATCTACAATTAAATTGCACATACATGGACCGTATCATCCTGTATCCCACTAGATATAGGATACACATGTGATATGAGTCCACCACACATCTAAACGTACCCCGAAGGACACAAACAAGTCATATATATTATTTATGAATAATACGAAGAGTTAAATATAAATCTATATGTCCGTGTCAAAATATGACATGCTCAATGTAACGTGTCGGAAGAAAAAACCCCAAATCAACACTAATCACCAAATTATTGGAATACGACCTACACGTACTCAATTATGGACACGACACTAGCCCCAAATAACAAGCACATACTAAATTGATCTATAGGACCAATTGACACACACAACAAATGTCAATCTCGGAATTCTCCCAATTGACACAAAAAGTACCATAACTTTCTCAATAGGCCTCCTATGAACACAAAACCAAATCCTATGGGTAGTCTATGCATTTGGGTTGATTTTTTATGGTTAATTCTCAGATTTAGAGCCTAATTTAAGGGGGAAAACTAAATTGTACCTATTGGAAGATGGATTCCCAATGAAACTTCCAAAATTGGTAAAATGAGCCTTCAACTTGTAGATCCTTGCTCCTCTTTGTAGTTCCATGCTTTCTCCTTATAGATCCTTGCTCCACTAGTCTCTAATGGTGATTTGGGAAGGGATTGGGTGGAAATTTGGTAGGAATTTGATGGAATTTGGTTAAGGAAAATTCTATATCTAGATTTGGAATAAAAAATGAAGAAAGAGAAAGTTTTCATCCCCTTTATATAGGTCTCACTTGCCCCCTACCTCAAGCTACTATATAAAGTCTAAAATACCCCTTGAGGCCTCTCATGAAAAAATTAATTAAAGAGAAAAGCTTCTAGTCTAATAGGTTTAACATAATTAATCATCCTCCTAATAATTAGACTTCTAATTATTGGGCTCAATTCTAACTAGAATTAAATGTTGGTCCATGAGTCTAAACTAAACTAGTTAGTCCACTAACATAAGTCCAAAAATAAATCTAACATGCTAACAATAAATAATACAACAAATAAATATTTAACATGCATAATATTTAATTAATTACCAAATGACTAAAATATCCTTTCCTAGAAAATATGGTAGTGACAAATTTATTGATACAAAAGAGAGAGTTTAGAATAAAGAACAAACAGTTGGGGCACGCTTGCATGAGCGATGGATGTATCGAAGAATAACGAGTACGGACTATGGATTTTGGCAACGCAATGGAGCATTTGGTCGAGCAGTGGAACACGGTTTAATTTTTGGAGGAACAATGCGATAGAGTCGTACGAACTTGAAGAATTTTAGATATTGGTGCTCGAGAAGTTTGACTCAGAGTTTAGCAAAAGAAAAATTGGTGAAACGGTGCAACGATGGTGGATGGGTTCTCTAAAAGACGTGAACGAGCATGATGTGAAGCTAGTTGATGTTTAATCAGATTAAAAGTTAATACTTGTAGTATCGAGATAAATTAGAACACGGAGACATCAAGATGATGTTAAGGAATGGAACAAGAACAAGGATTGTGGCGGATGAACTTTTGAAGCTAACGGAACAAGAAGGCAACATCGAGGCAAATTACTGTGCCACTTGAGAGAGTTGGACGTGCAGTATTGAAGCATGGTGAACGAACGAGAATAGAGTAAGTCAATAGATTCTAGAAATTGTTGCAAGTGGTAGTGCAAGAAGTCGAGCATGGCGGTTCAAAATTTGGATGGATTCAGGGTAGAACGGCGGAGTAATCAAAGACCGTTTTAGTGAGCACAGTTTCTCGAGTAGTGGCTTGGATAGATAGTAAGACTCTAGGTGGTTAGCATCGTTTGGTTAAC
Source organism: Iris macrosiphon (assembly GCA_036927795.1). Taxonomy (NCBI): domain Eukaryota; kingdom Viridiplantae; phylum Streptophyta; class Magnoliopsida; order Asparagales; family Iridaceae; genus Iris; species Iris macrosiphon. The sequence continues at coordinate 38,205,982 of JAYESA010000001.1, read as the reverse complement.
AGATGCGTCAGCGATAGTGCATGTCACTACCATATTCTAAAAATAGGGATATTTTTGGCTTTTTGTTTATTATAAGTATTGTGTATATTTAATTTAAATAATTGCATGATATTGTATTTATATATATATTATTGTATAGTGTTCATTAATGTTTGAGCTAGTAGACTTGACCTAGAAGCCCACTAGTTGAACCTCTGACCAGAATATAGGATTATGAATTTAAATTATATTATTTAGGATTAATTATTGAGGTTGTAATTAATTACCGTTATTTTATTTTATTGTTGCGCCTTACCGTTGCTTCGATATTTAGAGTGCTACCCTAGCTTTTGCCTTCCAACAAATTTCACAACCTTATCCTAGACGTGCCAGCCTTTCATTCTGACCTTTGTGTAACTCATGATTATGCTCTCTCATACTTTATTTTAGTCGTACAATATTCGTCGCAGATGTTATTATTTAATTCTATATGAACCCAACTTTGTATCTTTGTGCGTTCCAATCAAAATTGGAGACACAATCTTGATCCATTTTGTGCAACATAAATTATGACAATATTCTATTCTGAGTCTTCTATGTCCATGATATTTGTGTCCCACCTAATTTTAATCCCATGTACTTCCAATTAATTCAAGAACACCATTTGTATTAATTTTAATTAAATTGATGTAAGGACCCAACTTGACCCAAAATTAGACCCAACACCAAACCAAACCCTTATTTACACTCTCAAGACTCATAGTAAATACCATACACCCTTTTCATCCAATACATCACACCAAATATGGTGTTTCCCCTCGTTAAATCCAAAAACCTAATTTTATGCAATTTTCTAATTGTTGGGCACTTCTATACAAAAGTGCATTAAGGTGGCCACCCCATTGGACATGACACGTGAATAAACCCATTTCTCCTTTATGTAAAATTTTCCACAATTTTTGGGAGTGTGTAATTCAACATCAACCTCCTTAAACCATGGCCCTCCAAACTTTGAACCAATACAATCATAGCCATTCATTTTAAATCCATTTGAATCCTAGCCCTTGAAATATATCAATGTCAAGCCCTTTTTCCCAAGGGTTTGACCAAGCCCTAATTCTAGGTCAACCCAATACTACCTATATATAAACATCCTTTGTTTTACTTTTTTTTTCTTTTTCCTATAAACCTAGCTACAGCCGACCATCCCTTCCCTATTCATCTTCATCTCCTTCCTCTCGCCGTTTCCACCAGTGCTCCCGTCGGACGAACCCCTCACCGGACTTCGACGACAACCCGCTGCCATTTCTCATAGACCATCGTTCTTCTCCGCCTAGACAACTCCCCGCCTCCACACGACAACCTCTCGCCTTCATCCCGCTCGCATCTCCCCTCGACCCGTCGAAAACTGACCAGGCCTGAGCCGACCATCTCCCTCGTCGATGACTTATTGTCCTCCGCCGTTCTACTCTACACGGCGACCATCCTATACCCTGTCGACCCCGCTGCACCCAGAAGCCACGCGACCCGCTGAACGCTTCCACGTCGAGCAACAACCCGCTGCCAACCCATCGGACCTCGTCGACTCTCGCCTGCACGACCGGAGAACCACCCGCCACTCGCCATCTTCACCAGAACCTATCGAAGCTCGTCGAACCCCCCTGCCCGACGCTGCTCGACCGGCCAGAATATGCTGAACTGACCGGAGAAGCCCCTGAAGCCGCTGTCTACTCGTCGACGATCACCTGCACACGCCGGAGTTCGACCCGCTCGACTGAACCAAGCACACCGCGACGACCTCGACACGAACATCTCATCCCACGTACACAGGTTCGAGTTCTCCCTCTTGCGTACATGTATACGTACACGCAGACGCGTATTCTCTTTTAGTATGCCTACGTATTTTAGCTATGTTTAATATACATGTATTATATATTGGTATAATTGGTATATATATACATATATATATATATATATATTATAAGAACTCAATTAGTATATATGTATAGTATATGTATTCCCTAGTATATGTTTAATATATATATAAAATAAAATCAATTAGTGTATATACATACATATATATATGGTATATGCATTTAGTTGGTGTACATATATATTATAAGTATTAATGTTATATAGTAGTTAAGACTATGTATGTTATATATGTAGTAGGTGACCCGAGTGTAATGACGGATATTCCGTAGTTACATTGACCTGTGACCATGTGATATGTTAGAAGACTGCCATATGTATACTGACGTACTGGCAAGATCTGTATTATTTTTGACTGTCTGATCTTGCACAGCAATTACAGATATGACACCCGTGCAGCTAAATACACGCTTGACCGTGTTAGATGACTAGGATCACCCCTAGAGTACCCCTGAGTTCAGTGTAATTATGGTTATGTATGTGCTAGTGTTTTGGCTGATGTTGTATTATATTTATATTATATGTATATAGGACCATTAGATTATTCTGCGAGACTTCAGGAGCAAGACATTGGTATTGCCAGCTAAGGACCCCAGGCGAGTATATTCTCTGATAATTTTTGTTATTTGATAATTTTTATAATTCAAGTATTTAGAAATGTTACATTTGACTCTTGACACTGTGCTACACGGACTAGTATATAGATTAGATCTTTAGTCATGAGATGTTACATTGGTTATCGTATTAACATTGTACACGACATTGATATTAGACATTATACATAATATATTGGACATTGATCGTGTATCGTGACATGTCATGGTTGGATCCATAGTACTAGTTGGGGCTGGAGAAATTGCTAGTGAGAGATATGATTAAATCCATATCGTACAAGTGTAGACATTGATGGTGTTAATTATATACCTCACGTATGATTAGCTAAGCCATGTAGCTATCGAACAAGTTCCCAAGCAGATCACATTTCGAAACTACGATTTCAATCACTTAGAATAGTTACAGTCCTCTATTTTAGTACATATACTACATCACTCGTATATGATATTGTACCTCTTTCTTTTTATTTCATATATGCACTGACTGTACCATATTGCCTATATTGCTTGTCTTTTTATTTTGCCATTGCATTTATTCATTGTCTTCTCTCAGTATATAACATCATCTATTTATTGTTTTATAGTCCTTATCAATTAACTGGAACTGTTATTTGGGTTATACTTCGCTCTATCCTAACTGGAAATATTTTTTCAGACTGCGCCTTAGAGGACTAGTGTTCGACATTTTATGGACCACAGGGAGAGTAGCTGCAGCCTTGGACTTTGTAGCAGGTGTGATTCCCGGAAGGACTAGTCGGGATCACTAGTTATATAGTTAGTTTCTTTTAGCAGATTTTTGGTACCGGATTTATCTCCGGCATATTTTTTTGAGACTTGGATATTATTGTTGAGTTAGATTATTTCTATTTTAGACTTGTGTTGCATTTTATTTATTTCTTCGATATCTTATCGTGTTGTAGTTGTGTGATTGAGTATATTATTCATATTATATTGTGATATCCGTGTCTCCTTATAGAGTTGGATGCTCGTATGAGATTGTTTAGAAAGTGTTATGACCTAGACAGTATTCTACCACCGATGCTGCGGCGTAGGCTGGACGTACCCATGTATTCGTGCCCTAAATTCTGGGTGCGGGTCGTGACACATTTTTAGTGGCGGCCCATACAGGTCAGACTTCGCAAGTTGTGCGATATCGTGATAGTGCGACGTCTTAGTTGTACTACTGCGTGCCTGCGATAGGATATAGGACATAGGATACTAGGATGAGAGCGAATACTCAATCACAAATTATTTGAGAGATTCCTGGGATGACCCTTGAGAATCTCATTATAATTTCTAATTCAAATCTTTTTTCCTTGTTCCGTCCGTTCTCACTTGTTGTTATTAAATTTGATTCTTGTTGATTAGTTACTAAATTTAAATCTTGGTGTCATTGTTGAGTTTGATTTCATATTGAGATAAATTTTACGGACTAAAATTTACGATATCATCTGATAACATATGTTGATGAGGACAGTGAGAAAGGTAAAACGTCTACTTTGGTTATGGAACCTAGAGTTTATCGCAGCCACGTTAGCTGTCATAACGGAAACGTAGGAACCTGACCTTGGATGTACATATCTTAGTTGTGAAATTTAGAATTTCTCACAGCCATACCGGTTAGCATGACGAGGATTCTAGATGACATGATTATAGAGTTGCATACCTTAGTTATGGAACCTATCATTTATCGCAACTATGCTTACTGGCGTGGCGAGGATTCTGAGTGTCATAATTTTGGACAAACGTGTATGATTATTAGGCTGTATCTTAAATTTGTTCTTAAAGTATCATCTCAATACTTATCCACTTCTGTTATTCTAGGACTTTATTCTATTATTTTCTTTTGATAGCCGTAGAGATACCTTCAGTCCTTAATCCAGTTCCTTTTTTAGCTTCCTTTCCTTGAGGATTCCTTGTTAGTATGATAATTGGTGACTTACAATTAGGTCTGTGTCTTGTATCAGTGTTGACTGAGTATGGCTTGTGAGTCTGTAAGTGTTTCTTGGTTGGACATGTGAGCAGTAGGCATTAATCTAGAGATAACCCATAGCGTAGTACCTTGTAGCAATGTTTCTATGATAAGGTGTCATTATTATATTAGTATTGGTATTATAGGTAGAAGGAGTAAAGTATCAGTGATGGTTCCAAGAGTAAGTATCAGAGTCAGCATGCCAGTCCTGGATAGTCATAAATTTATGTAATTGGATGATCTATGTAAATAATTAAGTATCAAAGACTTATGTTGAAAATTAATGGAGCATGATATTCAATTTAATGGTTGATTACTTGGGTGTGTCAAGAGGAAAGAAATATATATGCCTAAAGGGTGTTAATGAGTGTGCCATGGGTTGAGAGATATCAAGGTTTGTAATAAAAGATATATAGTGTATCAGTCTGTAAAAGATTTAAGAGAAGATACGTATATATGAATCGAGATATTGAACCATAGGCCTGCCTTGAGAGTGAAGTAAAACATGTGTATTATAAAAGGTGCAAGTGATCATGAGTTCTAGTGAATGTGATGAGGTGATCTAATGATGAAGCTAGTGTTACCATACCAATAGTGCTAATATTTATATATCAAGGATTAGTTGAACAAGGTGCTAGTAACAGTAAGTACCTTGTGTGATGATATTATATTGGTGTATCAGTTAATATGGATAGAAATTATTGGAAGTAATAGTGCAAGTAATCGGGCAATGCAAATTTCACTACACAATTGAGGCTTATAAACAATTGGTGTATTTGTGTGTATCTTGTGTGTTAGAGACTGTGAATATATATGTATACTTAGATAGATGTGGATTTAAATTTTATAAATATGCATCGATTGGATTTAAATTAGAGGAGTCAGATGATTAATGGATTAGTGTTTGAGATTCAAACTTTTCGGATGAGATTTTTTAATATGCATTGATTGGATTTCAATTAGAGGATTGAATATTAAATTTTTGTATTTAGTTATTAAATTTTTGGAGGAAATTGTGATAAAAATGGAATTTGATTTTTATTTCAAGGATTTTCAGGAATATGATAATTACAGAAATTTGAAAAGTTGTGAAATAAAAATATGGATTACTTCATGATTATATGGTTTGATGAATTTAAATTTTGATGGAAAATAATATAATGAATTAATACAACTGTTGAGGATCTTAAATTTTGAGGACGAAATTCTTTTAAGGAGGGTAGACTTGTCACTACCACATTCTAAAAATAGGGGTATTTTTTGTCTTTTTGTTTATTATAAGTATTATATGTATTTAATTTAAATAATTATATGATACGTGTATTTATATATATATTATTGTATAGTGTTCATTAAAGTTTGATCTAGTAGACTTAACCTAAAAGCCCACTAGTTGAACCTCTGACCAGAATATAGGGTTATGAATTTAAATTGTATTATTTAGGATTAATTATTGAGGTTGTAATTAATTACCGTTATTTTATTTTATTGTTGTGCCTTACCGTTGCTTCGATATTTAGAGCGCTACCCTAGCTTTTGCCTTCCAACAAATTTCACAACCTTGTCCTAGACGTGCCCGTCTTTCATTCTAACCTTTGTGTAACTCATGATTATGCTCTTTCGTGCTTTATTTTAGTCGCACAATATTCGTCGCAAATGTTATTATTTTATTCTATATAAATCCAACTTTGTATCTTTGTGCGTTCCAATCAAAATTGGAGACACAATCTCGATCCATTTTGTGCAACCCAAATTATGACAATATTCTATTCTGAGTCTTCTATGTCCATGTGTCACGCCCTAGTCCCAAAATATATAGGACTAGGACACGTAAGCATGCCAGCCGCATGGATATGGCAACTCCAATATAGGGAAACCAAATCCACACGTACGCTGTATTATGAACACCAAATCTACAAGTGGTATAACATATGTCATAAGTCACAGGGCACAATCTAAATCTTATCCACCAAAATCAAATATAATTAAATAACCAATATCTATGGAACTAGATCTTAATAAGAAGTATCTAAGGATGATAGTTGGATGAAAACAAATCCACTACCAACTCGAATATAAGAGCAACTATAATATGAGTACAACATAATAAACACTATATAAGAATACCAGCTATCAATCATGGCTCGAAGAGAAGACATCCTTGAAACATAAGTAGCCATCCGGATCTGCGCTCCTACGAATACTCAAGAACAGATACACCTGGCAGGGGACCAGGTCCTCAGAGGGACATAACAAGATACTTAAACACATGCCAATAAAGTACTGAAATAAATATCCAATGGGTCGCCTAACCGTCTAAGTTAATGCAGTTAAGAACAACTTTCCCAACGCGTGGGCTATCTGGCTAAAATGGGATTGGCATAGTTCTCTTGGAGATCCAGGGGCCTACAAAGGCACGACGCCTTTCGAACGCCGGAGGCCCGCCTGATAATATATATAGGGGTCATCATGACCGCGCATCTCCGACGGAGCGTACGGGTTATACAAGGAAAGTGCAACGTAGCCCACACGTCTTACTTGTTGTTCTCCCCACCCCATGCTCTAAGCATGTCACATCCATGACACGATAACACCTCTAATAACTGCCAAGTCTACTAGCATGTAAAGTTTCTAACAACAGTTATTCCTAACGCACGGCCCACACGTACAGGAGGCCAAACCCTGCACACAAGTCCGTGATCTATATGAGACTCACACTCGTGTAACAACTGTGTCACGGCCAATGAACCTAATGATGCTGCATGATAATGGGGTAGTCTCATAAACAAGGTCAATGCAAATACATAAATAAAAACATATCGCGACGACACCGTCGCGTGCATTTTATATAACAGTAAAATATATGAACTAAAAATAGAAAATAAAGATGCATGCAATATATGGAATATAAATAACAGTACAATGGCAAGGTATACTTGCCTGGCAAGGAAGCTGCAATGTACCAATAACCTGCTCCAGAAATCGCGCAGAACAAATCCAATATCCTATGTACACATAATATAATGCAATAAAATTATTAGTCATTACACTAGCACATACACAACCATATTTACACTGGACTCAGGGGGTATACTAGGGGTAACACTAGTCATCTAACACGGTCAATTACGCGTTGAATTACGCGAGTGTCGCATCTTCAAGTACTGTACGAAATCAGTCAGTCAACTGACAGGTGTCTATGTCAGTACGTTAATATACGCAAGACAGACAAATTCACAAGTTCTTAGGGTCAACATGGTCAAGGTAAGTATGGGATAGTCCACGGTGTCCTAGGGTCGTATAGTCTGAATATTTAGTCATAATTATCAATTTGCATTTACTTACATATATATTCATATTTATATAATAATATAACTAGCAATTTATTTAAATAATTATTGGAATACATATAATAATTACGTACATAAATATATATACCAAACTGAATAATATTTGCGTACATGTAAATGTACGAACGCGCGTTGCGTTCTCCGACTCAGGGTCTGATGTAAACTAACCGTGGTGGCTAAATACTAACGTCCTACTAGAACACTGTCAGAGAATATACTCGCCTGGGGTCCTGCTGCTGGTATGAATCAGAGTCCAAGTCACAGTCCAAATAGCCTATGTATTACAAATTTATCACGTCAAAAGATAATTTATTTTAATTTATTTAATTCTGGAATAATTACTCCAAAATCCTATTTTAATCTTATTATTCTAATTTTTATGTTAATTCCTAAATTTTGTCCAAAGAAACTGAATTTTATTAACTCGAGACTCATGGCACGTAAATCGAGGCAATCTGTTGACCGCAAAGTCAACCAACATAAACTCAACTTTCATGCATGATTTCCTATAGATTTTAGCGTCAAAAACATGTTGGAATTTATGGCTCATCCGAATTCAAATTCATTTGGGAATTATGGCACATACAAATTTTGTATTGTGCACCGATGGTTAAATTCTAACCTAAAAGTTCTACAGAATTAACAGTATACAAATACTTTGAATTAAATTCTAGTAAAAACATATGTCAATTATCTAGATATTAGCTTTCCGAAACTTTAAACGGTTCATGATTCTGATTCCTGGTTCTCTCGAAATCGCGAAAATATCGAAACACATCTATTTTTGGATATGCTGTGCTCTACGAATTTTCCAGAATTTAATACTGATAATTTCATTAAAAAAATTATATAATCAGAAATCTAACCTCAATATCGTTCTAACATTAAAAACTAGGCCTCATTTGGAGTCCGAAGCTATGCGCAATGGCTTCTGGAAGATGAAGGAACCCTAGATGGCAATTCTCCAAAATTGGCTCAAAGAAAACCCTAAAATAAATAACTAAACTATTATATAAAGAGAGGAGAGAGAAAGCAGCCGCAGCTCGGAGCTTGACACGTGGCAGCCATCCGTGCTGCCCAGCCCAAATCGGACGGTCCGAATCTGACGCGGCTCGGCTCAGCCGAGTCCGAGTCGAACTCTGACTCGGCTCGGCTCGAGGTCGGCTCGGCTTCACCTGCACCCACCCAGCGGACACTGACAGGCGGGCCCGGCCCTGTTCACTGCAGAAGGCTGACAGGTGGGACATAGTTTGCTGACTGGGCAGAAATAATTACTTTTTGGGTTTTTTTTTTCAGAAATTAGTTTTTAATTCAGTTTTTTAATAATTAACTCAAAATAAATGCTAAAAATAATCAGAAAATTCCCAAAAAATTATAGAAAATATATTTTATTATTTAGAACCTAAAATAAAAGTTTGGGATATTTTTAGTTAAGTTTGAACATAAAATAAATTCTCTAAAGTCCTAGAAAATTAGTGTTACTAGTTTTTAATTAACTAAAATTTATGGAAAAATTCTATGTGAAGGGGAAAGCTGGGTTTCTTCATGAATTGTCCAATGGTGGGGACACATAAATGTGTTTTTGTATAAAAGCCCCCCAACAATTGGAAAATTGTACAAAGACGGTAATTAGATTTAATTAATTAAATCGAACGTGCAAGATGTTCTAGAATTAATTAGGAGTACATGGGATTAAATTTAGGTGGGACACAAGTGTCAGGGGCGTAAAGGATAAAGTGTAGAATATTAATAAAATCTGGGTTGTACAAAACGGTCAAGGTTGTGTCTTCAATTTCGATTGGGACGCACAAGGGTACAAATTTGGGATTTATATCGAATTAAGAAATAACGTCCGCGATGTTTATTGTGCGACTAAAATGTAGCACCAGAGAGCAATATTATAAGTTGCACAAGGGTCAGAATAGTAGGCAAGCATGACTAGGATGAGGTTGTGAAGTTTTTTGGAAGGCAATGGCTAGTGAGGTGCTCCAATTATAGAAGCAACGGTAATGTGCGCTACGCGATATAAATTATTTCATAATTAAATAAATGCCGTGTTCTAATTCTAATTGGTTCAAACTAGCCCTAATTTTACTATCTAAGCAAATTAGGCCTAATTTTGGGTGAGGGGGTTTACACCATGACATTTGTGTCCCACCTAATTTTAATCCCATGTACTTCCAATTAATTCAAGAACACCATTTGCATTAATTTTAATTAAATTGATGTAAGGACCCAACTTGACCCAAAACTAGACCCAATGTCACGCCCCAGTCCCAAAATACCATAGGACCGGACACGTGATAATGGCCAGCAGCACGCACCGATGGACAAACCCAATTTGATGGATCCATCAGGGCATACTTAAGCTGTAAAATCAAGTCTACGACAATCATGGCACAACCAATCTCATCCACACAAGATATAAAATGTGATCCACAGAATAAATAAGGAATGTAAATCATCAGCTAATCTCAACAAAGTGCTTCGGGAAACAACCCGATAAATATCTGATACATGGTTCAACAGACCAGAAATAAATGACTGAAATAAGTAAATAAATACTGAGCATGAACATGGATGCTCAGGAGAAGTCCTCGGCTAACACCTCGTCCTCGGATGGCGGTACAGCTCCTGGATCAGCTCCTGCTCCAGTCCCGTATACCTCGGGATAGATCCCGTCCTCAAATCCTGGGGACATAATCCGGATCCAGGTCCTCAGGGGACATAGCAAGGTACAAGAAAGCTCATACCAAAATAAATGCAGTACAAAAAATAAATAGAATAAATAGGGCAAGTAAGTAACCGTCTAAGTGAAAATGCAAGTGAGAGCAGCACGAGTACTCAAGCTGAGCCACTATAAGCTGTGTGTCGGGGAGCCGGTAGTGGTAATAACCGGTAGTGGGTCTAGCTCTGCTCCGAGAGTCTACGAACTCTCAATAATAGAAGATATATATATAAAACAGCCTGTAGTATATGTGTCTCTCCCCACCCAATGTAACCACGCATATCATGACCATAACGTCTCATGTCCATGTCAAGTGGGATCATAGCTAATGCAACCAGTCATACTATATCTAAAAATATAATGTCCATGTCCTGTATCCTATACAGAATTACCATAAATATCTCGAGAAAATCCTGTCTTATGAATAGTATCAAGTGTCCTGGGTCATAGTGTACTTGGTAAGACAAGTACGAGAATATAAAGTGTCACGAATGTCCATCTCTAGATGACAGTACCCAACACCGCGTACAGTGTTGGCACCCGACTAATAATCGGATGCTAAGTACGTCACACGGTCCTAGGTTAAGCATGCACAGCAACATAATAAAATAAGAAAAATATGACAATACTGCAGAGTTTGGCAAGGTACACTTGCCTGATGTTTGAATATCAACAATCGTCCCGGTATCAGTGGATCCTGTGGGTACTCCTCCAAAAGCTGAAATAAACATCACCAACAGTTTCAGAAGATATCAAACAGCCAGAAATGCCTGTCCTTATCTCCAATTTGGATACAGGGGCAAAAAGGTCATTTTCGGGCCAAAACGGGGTCCACATGTGGGCCACTTTGCACCGAAAAGCGTATCAGGGTCAAAGGTCTCCAAATTCATCAAACTCAGTGTCTACAAGTCAAGAACGATGATACAAACCCAACAGAACTTTCAGAATTGGATTCCGATAAGCCGATCACAAAATCGCCCGCCAAGTGGAGCTTGTGGGGCCCACGATACGCGATTTTGTCAATGTTCTCAGAATCGGACCAAACTTGGGTCACAGGACCAGCGTATCGCTACGAGTCTGATGGTGCAAGTTTCGTCTCGATCCGATGTGTGTACACAAAGTTACAGCGTGTTCCGGAATGGACGGATACGGGGCGTTGTCGGCGGATACGCGTTGATTCTGGTGTGCACGCACATCTGAATCGACTTCTGCAAAATCCCACATGACCGTATCAACGTCGAGCACATTTCGGTAAAGACCGCGTGCGACCAAGTCGTCCCGTTTGGCGGGGCGTACTCAGTTTTGTGGTGAAACAGGGCATTATTTTTCCTGTTTTTGGATCGCGGTGTACGATCACCATAGGACGCGATGCACCGAGCGATTTGCATGGGCACCGAGAGGGTTATGCAGTCTACGCGTAGCAACTGACAGAATCGCAAATGGAGTTATGAGGTGAGAGAAATCGGTACCTGAACTGGGCTCCGTGAACGCTGGATTCCACGTGTCCGAGATTCAACTTTGTGTCCTGGTCGAGGATTCCCGTGTCTGTCGAGAGTCTGAGCTAGGGTTCTGACTCAGGTCAGCGGGGTGGCGCTCGTGAGGCGTCGGGTCGTCGACGATATATGGATCTGGTCAGGGTCGACAACAGCTGATCGGGTCTGCGGCACCGGAGCTGAGTAGAGGGGACGTCGGGTTGAGCAGAGAGGACGGCGCCGGGGTTGGGGTGCTGAGGCGTCGGGTCAGCGGCGAGGTCGATGGGCTGGCGCTGCGAGTCGGTAGAGGTGTCGAGGGATCATCATACGGGGCTGAGACGGGCGGCGAGGGTCTGTAAGGGAGGCATCGAGCACAACGAAGTCGGGTCGACGGCGCTCGAGATGGGAGGGCGGCGCCGGAGTTAGGCTGATGGAGGCGGCGCTCGAGATAGGAGAGGAAGGGTGCTGCGGCGGGCTGGGCACGCATGCCAAGGGGTTTTATACCGGCGGCTACAGTAAATCCGGTAGCTAGGGTTTCCACACGGGTTTCGGGTCAGGTTTGGATCAGATATGACCCGACCCGACCCAATAGGATGGGTTCAGTTCAGGCAGGGTGGGTTTGCTCTGGTTTGGTTTGGTTTATCAATCCTAAAATTTTATAGGTCCTAGAACTCGTTTCCGGAGTCCAATAAATTTACCGAAAAATACCCTGCGTCCGGTTTTCTATTTTACACCATAAAATTTTATTTCCATAATATTTAACACTAATAAACTGCATAAAAAAATCCTTAACTCCCACTTACCTTAATTCGTCTCCAGAAAATACCAAAAATATATTAAAAATTATTCTGAAAAACAGGGTGTTTACAATCTTCCCTCCTTAAAAGGATTGCGTCCTCGTAATCAACGAATAAGCTACTAAAGAAAGAATTATGGAAATACAAGGTTGCTTAGTTTACAACTGCCTCCTCGAACAAGTGGGGGTAACGCTGGCGCATACTATCTTCTCGTTCCCAAGTCGATTCGCCAGGAGAATGATGTTTCCAAGCTACACGAACCAGTCTGATTGTCTGTCCCCGCAATGTCTTCTCACTGACGTCGAGGATGCCCACTGGTTGTTCTTTATATCTCAAGCTTGGGTCTACTGCGATCTCTGAATGATCGACTACGTGACTTGGGTCGGTCACGTACCTTCGCAGCTGTGAGACGTGGAATACGTCATGCACTCCCTCTAAGGATGGAGGTAATGCAAGACGATAAGCCACCTCACCAACGCGCTCTAGAATGTCAAATAGCCCAATATACCTTGGGCTCAACTTGCCTCTGCTCCCGAATCTGATAGTACCACGAGTGGGCAAAATCCTCAAGAACACGTGCTCTCCTTCTTTAAACTCTAGGGGACGTCTGTGCGTATTTGCCCAATGCTTCTGTCTGTCTTGAGCTGCTCGTAGATGATTCTGAATTTTTTTCACCTTTTCCACTGTCTGCGTTACCAATTCTGGACTCAGTATTTGACGTTCACCAACGTCACTCCAACATATAGACGATCTGCATTTCCTTCCGTATAATGTCTCGAATGGTGCCATCTGAATGCTGGCCTGATAACTGTTATTGTAGGAGAACTCCACTAAGTGCAAATGATCTTCCCAAGATCCTCCGAAGTCTAGCATACATGATTGCAATATGTCCTCCAAGATCTGAATAGTGCGCTCCGATTGGCCATCTGTCTGTGGGTGGTAAGCCGTGCTGAATTTGAGTCTGGTGCCCAGACTCTCTTGCATGCTTCTCCAGAAATGAGAGGTAAATCTCGAATCTCAATCCGATACAATACTAACCGACACTCCATGTAGTTTGACGATGTGTCGCATATACATGTCGGCTAGTACCTCTGTGGACTGTCCAACTCTAAATGACAAGAAGTGTGCCAATTTAGTGAGTCGATCCACTATAACCCATACTGCGTCTCTTTCGCTGGGGCTCCTCGGAAATTCTGTGACAAAATCTATCGCGATATGTTTCCACTTCCATTCTGGTATAGGAAGCGGCTGCAACATACCTGCAGTCCTCTGATGCTCGGCCTTTACTTGCTGACAGACTAAACATTTGGCCACGAATCTTGCAATCTCCCTTTTCATTCCATGCCACCAGTAATACTGTCTCAAGTCCCGGTACATCTTAGTTCCTCCTGGGTGAACAGAGTACATAGAGCTATGTGCTTCAGTCATTAACTCCTGTCTTAATTCTCTATTCATACAGGCAATTTCCAAACCTTAATGTCCCGTCTTCGTGTATGCGAAGTCCTGTCTGCATGCCTGCTTCCGTCCTCTCTTTCAGTCTTCGAAATCTAGCATCGGTGGGCAATGCCTCTTTAATTCTTTCCACAAGTGACGAATTAATTTCAAGATTAGCCAGCAATCCACTCTGTCCTGGTAAAACAACCTCTATATGAAGCTCCTGTAGATCTCTCAATAACTCGGGCTGCATCGTCAAGAAATAAGCCGTAGGCTTCCTGCTGAGTGCGTTTGCCACGACATTCGCCTTCCCCGGATGGTACTGCAGATCTATGTCAAAATCTACCATCAATTTAAGCCAACGCCTCTGCCTCATGTTAAGCTCCTTCTGAGTATATACATACTTCAGACTTTTATAATCTGTAAAGATGTCTACTTTCTTCCCATAAAGGTAGTGCCTCCAAATCTTCAATGCAAAGATAACTGCTGCTAACTCCAGATCGTGTGTTGGGTAGTTCTTCTCGTGGACCTTCAACTGTCTCGACGCATAAGCAATGACTTTGCCATGTTGCATGAAAACACATCCCAGTCCACTACCCGATGCATCACTGTAAACGACAAAACCTCTTGACCCTGAAGGAAGAGTCAAGACAGGTGCTGTTGTTAATCTTCTTTTCAATTCTTCGAAGGCCTTCTGACAGTCTTCTGTCCATATAAACTCCTGGTCTTTGCGTGTCAGCTTCGTCATCGGTTCTGCAATCCTTGAGAAATTTTCTATGAACCTTCGGTAATATCCCGCGAGTCCGAGAAAACTTCTCACCTCTGCAACTGATGTGGGTGTAGGCCAAGTCTCTATTGCCGCAACTTTCTCTGGATCCACTGAAAGTCCTTCTCCTGAGATGATATGTCCCAAGAAAGGTACTTTGTCCATACAGAACTCATACTTACTGAGTTTGGCGTATAACTTTTTCTGTCTCAAGGTCTCTAACAGGATTCTGAGATGATCCTCATGCTCTTCATGGTTCTTGGAATATATGAGAATGTCGTCAATGAACACCACCATAAATTTATCCAAGAACTGATGAAAGACTCTGTTCATTAAACTCATGAACACTGCTGGCGCGTTGGTTAAACCAAACGGCATTACCAAGAACTCATAATGTCCATACTTGGTCCTGAAAGCTGTCTTCGGTACGTCTTCTTTTCTTACTTTGATCTGATGGTAGCCGGATCGTAGGTCAATCTTCGAGAATACCCTTGCACCACTCAACTGATCGAATAGATTATCAATGGTGGTAAGGGATACCTGTTCTTGATGGTCACTACATTTAGTGCCCTGTAGTCAATGCACAACCATACTGTTCCATCCTTCTTCGGCACAAATAATATGGGTGCTCCCCAAGGTGAGACACTGGGCCGAATAAAACCCTTCTCCAGAAGGTCGTCAACCTGTTCTTTCAACTCCACTAACTCCTTAGGTGCCAGCCGATATACTGATGAAGTGATAGGCTCTGCTCCTGGAGTTAAGTCTATTGTGAATTCTATTTCCCGATCAGGTGGTAAACCTGGAAGATCATCAGGAAATACATCCACAAATTTTGATATGACTCTTGGGTTACCTGTCTCCTCTTCTACAGATAGTACCCTAAGAGTTGGCTGAACTCCTTGCTCTACTGCTCCTCGAAGAAACTCGAATTCTGGATGTCCAGGCGGTCTAAATATAACCCGCCCAAGTCGGCAATCCAGAGTCGCATGGTACTGACTTAACCAGTCCATACCAAGTACGACATCATAATCTGGCATGGAAAATATCAGAAATTGAGCTCGCATTTCTCTGCCACAAACTACTACAGAACATGATCTACAGACGTCACTAACCGGAATAATTCCATCTCCCGTAAGAATCCTCTTCATCTTCGGAAGGGGTGAGGTAGCTACTCTATGGGTGGCTACAAAGCTAGCTGCTATAAATAAATGCGATGCTCCAGAATCAAATAATGCTACAGCTGGTAATGAAGCTACTAAGATAGTACCTGCGATGACCTCGCCTGAAGTAGCTTCCTGCTCAACAGCTAAAGTAAATGCCTGGCCTCTTTCCTGAGCTGGACCTCTCTGCTGTTGCTGCTGAAATAGGGCTGCCTGTAGTGCCAGTAGTGGTCTCTGCCGGTAGCCCCCCGTAGCTGGTGGTCTAACTCCTCCAGCTCCTGTCTGTTGTGCTCCTACTGCTGGATAAGCGGGTCGTGGTGCAGGTGTTTGTGGTATTAAGCGAAAGAATAAAAGTGTATTTCAATGACAGGGTTTATACGAGACCCGTGCCCTTTGGTTTACAAACAAACTTGTACAATTCGATCCTATACGAGGATGCTGGAGTACAATTTATTTAATCTGGGTATAAATTGCTATAGGTGTCTGATCTGCAGTTGATCACTTTAGCCCTTGGACTACACGATGTTGAAAAAGTGCCGTGGAAGACGGGTAGCGGCTCCGAAGGCTGCGAAGGAGGGTGGATGCACGGTGCCAGAGCCGTCGACCCCTACTCTTTTCCTGAGCTCCGGACTCTTCTCTCCTTCTCTTTCTCTCTCTCTCTCTCTCTCTCTTTTTACCAATTCTCCGACCTGGTTCGATCTTCCAAATTGTCGACCTTGTTCCCCATTGATAGGGGTCTCTATTTATAGAGTTTTGGTGACAGTGACCACTCCATCGGTATAACAACCGAGGAGTGGACAGTACAACACCCTTTTACACAACGGTTAAAATAACCAATGCCTGCGCATAAATAACCTTTTGAGTGAGCATGTGACACGTGTCCAACTAAGGGGACAAAATGCGTATATCTGCTGCGAAGATCACGACGTAGAAGCCACGTAGGTAGGTATCCCTTGTGTAGAAGAGGTTGGCGTAGAAGCCAAATGACTGTCACCCCTGGCGTAGAAGCCAAAATAGGCATAAAAGCCGAACAGGCGTAGAAGCCGAATGGGCATAGAAGCCGAACAGGCATAGAAGTCGAATGGTCGTAGAGACTGAGTGGGCGTTTGAAGCCGAATGAGCACAGATCCTGGATGGGCATAGAAGCCGCTGCGTACCGTGCCAGAGTGTTGATGTGGACGTCTTCGCCGAAATTAAGGCTTTCGAAGGTGTAATCAAATCTCTTACAGAGATTTGCCACCATCCTGTGTATTAAATGCGGAGACGTATTTTGAAGGTCTGCAGCCCTTCTGTGCATCCGTCGCAAAAACGTGTCTTAAGGGAAAATGTCACCGCTCTGTGCAATTTGACGTAGAGACGTGCCTCGGGCCCTATACGAAGTGTAGCTTTTGACGTGGCAGGCGGTTTGTCTACTGCGGAGCGTAAAACAGCTCATGTTTGCCTGTGTAAAACAAGGCGACGTATTCCCTTGTACGCGAAAGAGCGGTTTACGCTGGGGGGACTTTGGTAACCGACGGTTTGGTGATATTTTAACCAAATCCTCTGCATTAAATACCGAGATCCGCCATCATACTGTGGGGCACATCCAGAGGGGTCTGCCATCGTTTCCAGCCGTCGTCTGGGTAGCCGTGCAGCACTTTTTGTCAAGAGTCAGAGGCCAGGTTCACTGCGTGACTTGACAGGTTCATTTTAGGGAAAACGAAGCGTTCCTCATACGCATTAATGCTATTTTGAGAGCGGCTGAGTTTTACGCCATGGAGACGATAAAGAACTCTATCTTACGCTGGAGCGGCTTGGATGTACTGCACTTACGCGGATGGTCCTTTGAGCTTTATACTTCATGCTATGTTTTTAGCGGAGAAAGCTCTGTTGCACGTTTGATGGCTCTGAAGGCCTCTATTTTACGCTGCTCTGCATCAAGAGGCTGCGTAGATCCTCCCAGCATATTTTTTATGCTTCTACAGCAGGCAAGGCTAGTCTCGGTGCTCCTTCTCTGCGTTCAGAACAGTCCCTGGAAAAATGCTGGTTGGATCCGCAGCTCAGACATAGTCCCAACTTACGCCTGCATTATTTCTCAATGTGTCCTACCTTGCCGCAGTGGTGACAAGTAGGAAGAGGTCTGTCCCTATGTGCTGTTCTCTCCGGTATACTCCTCTGGAATCGTTTTGCAGAATCTCCAGGTGCTGTCTTGGATTGTGCTGATGTGTTTGGCCTCTTCAGATTTGACTCCCTTCTAGTGACGCGCTCCATGCGTCGTGCTGCTGCAAGGACGTCGGTATAAGATGTAGGTGCGACCGAGCCAATCAATCTCTGGAGCTCAAACTTCAGTCCGTCAAAGAACTTCTCAGCTTTCTCTTCCTCTGTCGAGATTAATGTTGGAGCGAAGCGACTTAGGCGAATAAATTTCGCTTTGTATTCTTCCACTGTCATACTGCCTTGGATGAGGCGGTTGAACTTGTCTCTGAGCTCTGACCGTGCAACTGCTGGAATGTACATCTCTTGGAAGTCTCTGGTCGGGCAAGGCGAACTTCCTCTCATTCTTCTGCCCCAGCGAGGGAGTCTCTGGTCGGGCAAGGCAAACTTCCTTCCGAGCAAAGTATCCCGCCGAGGAGTAGCGCACCCGGCCTTAGAGGTAGAGCCTTTGGGGTGACAAAAACGACGAAAAAATCCTTCGCACACGTTGAACGTGACCGCGCTAGGTCGTCTTCTGTGCTGATGGCCTCTTTGGAGGAAGATGATGCATGGAGGCATTTTCATCTTTTACGCCCATATTTCTAATATGCCAGCGTAAAGATTTCATATTTTCGTAGCCCTGAGCGTAAAAGCTCTGGCTACCGAAAGTTGGCGTATATCGTAAAATTTGAGTTTTATGCTTGTGGAGGGGACTTCCGGCGTAAAATAACCAAATGGTTACGATCCTGCGTAGAGCACAGACTATCGTTTCCTTGGTCTGTACGTTTTTGCAAGATTTGTAATGACATATTTCCTTTGCACTTTTTGCAGTTGATCTGGGCGAGTCTCCACTGGCCGAGGTGACGGGCTCTGCTGCTGGGATGCTGCACTCGAACTACCTGGAGGATCTGTCCCACGTGGCATTTCCCATCTCCGGACCATAGTATCCTGAGGAAAGGGGGTTTCTGATATCGGTTCAGGGCGAGCGAACGCTGTTGAGCATGATTAATGGCGAGCCCCTGACCTACGTAGATGGGGAGCAGTACATAAAGCCGGCTTTCCTCTTTGGGGACATGATTGACAAACAGTCCCAAACGAGGCCCAAGAGGGAGTCCTGGGTTTTCTCTACCGGGAATTTGGTTTTGTATTTGCCAACGATGTCGAGGGATTATCCCATCTCGGCCTTCTTCCATGCGACGCATCCCAGGAAGATGTCGTGGATGCTGACTCCTGATCTTCACGGTAAGCCGGGGAAGATCTTTCATCTCAAAGGAGCTGACCGGGGGTCGTTTGTCAGTCACCCTTCCGGCTTTGTGATGTTGTTCCGGGGAATGTGCCCGGGTAGTGTCCCGAGTGAAGACAGCTCGGTGGTCCAGCCGGTCCAATTGCCGACCTTCTGCAACGACTTCATGGGACGAGGTGGGGTATATCCCAAGGAGAATCCTCGATGTAATGGGTGGATCACCCCAACAAACTTCCGATGGACATGCCTAGTGGGCTGGGCCTTGAAGCACTTCCGGAGAGAGCTGGAGGTCATTGGGCTATATGCTGCTATGAGTGCGACGAGCGTCGGGTTGCCTCCGAACCCTAACTTGTTCCTGGCGTTGATGGAGCGGTACATTCCGCTCATTGGGACCTTTGCCACTCCACTGGGGGAGTTGGGATTGGCGCTCCACGAGATGGCAGTTGTCTCGAGACTGCCGATGGGGGATACCCCCTATGAAGAGTATGTTTCCACCAACCGGGAGTTGGGGTATTTGGACCCTCGGGTGGTGGAAGTATATCAGGAGCTGATGTGTCAATACTTCGCGTGCACCACTTTTTATAAGGAGCCTTCTGATTTGGCTCATACCACCAAGTGGATGTCCTACCTCTTCTTTCACCGAGCTAGGGCTGCCAAGTCGGAGAAAGTCTCGGGGGGCAAAAATGAGCCCGTGAACTGTTTGGGCATGCTTAGCGCCCAGGTCGTCTAGGGTCTTATGGAGGAGGCCGCAGCTCCGGATCAGATTCTCGTCGAGGGGGTAGGAAAGTACCCCGAAGGCACTAAGGCCTATAGTTACTTGAGGCACTGTCGCCGGCCTTTGTCTAAGGAAGCCCAGTTGGCTGGTTTCCTCTCCATATGGCTGCGTCGAGTAGTAGTGCCCGGCACAGCGTCCGTGGACCATATTAACCGGAATATCCTGTGGCCGGCAGTGCGCCTGGTGTTCGGGGCAAGACTGGGCTTGCTTCCCGCCATGGTGTGCCGTATACAGGCTGGCTTGAGAGCCATAACTGATGGGTTGCTCGTCGACGAAGCTCGGCGTGAGAGTTTTCCCAGGGTGGAGTTACCATACCTATACTTGATGGGATGGTTAATTCTCCATAATCCCCGGGTGATGTCTCCTGGCTCTGGTAGCAGCTCGGGGGGTATATTCTTGCTGAATTATAAGGATTCCTCCTGGAATGTGAACACAGTCTTAGACTGTCGGCTGGTGTTGAACCTCAGCCACGGCTGGAAGATCCTCTGCATTGTCCCCTCCGTTCATCGTAATCAATCAGGGGTACGGCTTGAGGATTCAGGTGGAGAGAAGATCGACCTTTCCCCGGAAGCTTTTAACTGGTTGGTCTGTATTAGACCCTCCCATCTGCTGTATAGGAGCGAAGACCATTGTTTTTTCGAGCCCTACTTGCCTAGTCGGTTTGCCCGGCAGTTTGGGTACGATCAGTTGCACGTGGGCAATGCCGTCACCAGCTTTAGGTCCAAGGGCAGACTCATTGATGGAGCCAGAGGGTGGCGGTATTTCCTCATGGGTTGTACGGGGGCAATCTTTATCGTGCCGGTCGTTACAACCTCCACGGAGCTCCACATTCTCCATTCTTACGCCCAGTTCTATGTGGCGATTAACACCTTCCATCGTGATTTTGACACGCGTGGAAGCTTCAGGGTGCCTTCTCCCAAGCCTGGGGGAAGAGTTGACGTCCCCTCAGTTTCTTCGGACGAGGGCGAGGAGTCTGGTACTTCGGATGAGCCTCTGGTATCGGTGCCGAGGTGCGAAGTGCCTCCGCCTGCGGGGGCTTTGGTAGTCTCTTCTGGGAAGCGAAGGGCTTCTGCTCCGAAGGAAGTTTCTCTTTGTAAGAGGAGGAAGGAGACGGTTGCTCGTCCTCTCCGCATTCTTAGTGTTGTGGCTCCCGCGAGTGAGCCTGCCTCTCCCCATATCAGGGATGATTCTTTGGCTGAAGGTTCCTCGCCTTTTAGAGAGGGACCTTCTACAGTTTCGGCCGGCGCCGCCGGAGAATCCTCGCTAGAGGTCGCTGTCGTGGCTGCTGCTCCAGGTAGCGGAGCGAGGTTGCCTGTGTGGCTGAGGCAGATGGGAGAATCTTTCCCGAGGTCAGCAGCGGGAAAAACTCCCGTCGTGTCAGCGAGCACGTCTGGCGAGATTCCAGCTGATGAACCTCGACCGCGTCTCGGTGGAGGCTTGAAGGAACTCTTGGTGATGTCGGTCGACCCACCTCCTTCTCCAGGTATGACGGTTCGCATTGCATCATTAAGGCATGGTTTAGCTACCTCGGGTGCGGATGCGTCGTATATGCCGTTGGCTCCGGGTAAATGTCATCTTTATGTCTTCCTTTAGAAAGATTATCATCATACTGATATTAACTTTCTTGTCCTCTTTTCAGGGGATAGCGCCCACGGAGAGTATAGCGTTGAAGCTCATTCTGGCTCCGCTCGGGCTCCTGATGATGATACGGAGGCGTCCGACTTCGATAAGGAAGTGGCTTCGGGGGCCAGTACGCCCGGAGTAGTTTCGTCACCTCAAGAGGAGGATGAACCCGTCGTCGTGACCTTGCCTCTTATGAGTGTGGCGATGACTTCGACAACCGTTGCCACACCTTCTTCGGTCGTGCCATGCGTCGATGCGACGGCTGTGGCCACCTCGTCTGCAATTATCCCTGGAGAGGGACTTGCTGATATTGCGGCCGCTCCCAGCGTCCAGTCGGATCTAGTTGCGTTGACCGAGCAACATACCAGCCTCTTCTATACCGGTTTAAAAATGATGATATCAATGGTGTTAGCGAAGAGTCTAGATTTTGAGCGCCTGAAGAAGACTTCTCTTGCTTCAATCGGGGTCATCAGGAAGCTCGGCGATTCTGGGGTAGCTGACGCCCTGGAGGCGGTGGTTAATGGGTTAGAGCAACCCATTACCGAATACTTGCAGCTGACTCGGGGCAGCCTCGATGCTGATATCCAGGCTCGGTTCGACCTCATGACTGCGCGGCTTGCTACAAAGCTGGAAAGCCTAGACAACTCCATCCAGAAGCATAAGCTGGAGATGGATAGGAGAAAAGCTGTCGTGGAAGAGGCTCTTGCTGTTGAGATGCAGTGTCGATCCGAGCATGAAGGGAATGCGGCGAGGGTCTCCAAGCTGAAGGAAAAACTCGCTCGGGCAGAGGAGTGGGCTTCTCAGTCGCTGGCGGGTCTAGAGGTAGCAGCTGGTCGTCTGAGCGCAGCGCGACAGGACTTAGACCGTGCAGAAGCTGCTCGTGCGGGCTGTCTTCGGGCAAAGGCCGATCTGACCCTTACGAACACTCCCGAGGCACGGCTGGAGCAGGCTCGCGTCGATGCCTTGGCTCTTAGGAATGAGAGGATAGCTGTACTGGAGCGGCTGATTCGCAATCTGACTACTCCGCCATTATGATGTATCCTTTCCCTTTTTGCTTGCCCAGATGTAATTTTGCCTCCCTTTTGGGAATAAATAAAGGCGACTCTTTCTGACTTTTGTGGACCCATCATTTCAGAATATAAATGACAGTTTTTAGGCGAGAGTAATATCAGAGGTAGTATGGACATGATAAACTCTCGATAACCTTTTAGCGGGATATCTATTCAGAGGTCTTACGGACATGATAGAGTGTAATCCAACTAATTGCGTTCTGGAAGTAGTTTTGTCAGAATCGAGATCCTCGCTATATTCCACTCGAGCGGGAGAGATTAAGCATAGTACCTCTTCAAGAATTTACCGTTGATAGGAGCCATTAACAGGTCTCCGTTAGACTGGGCTAACCTGTAAGCGCCATTCGAGAACGTTGTCTCGATCACATAAGGGCCTTCCCACTTGGGCTGGAATTTGCCTTTACTTCTGTGAGTAAGAATCATCGGCCTTCTTACGGCTAGAACTAGCTCGCCGACTTTGAACACCCTTTCCTTCACTTTATGATTGAAAGCTCTGGAAATATGTGCTTGGTAGAGCGCGATGCGCTGTTGAGCTTGGAGGCATTTCTCATCTAATCCTTCCAGCTCTTGTAGCCTTAACAGGTCATTTTTTTCTCGAGTCAGCTTATTAGTTACGGCTATCCTGAGCGACGGGATCTGGATTTCAATGGGGAAAACTGCTTCGCTCCCGTAGACCAGCGAGAACGGGGTACAGCCTGTCGGCGTCCGTACCATTGTGCGGTATGCCCAGAGACATTCGCCCAGCTTTTTGTTCCAGTCTCATTTGTTTGAAGAGACGAATTTCTTCAAGAGTTTGATAATGGTTTTGTTGAAAGCTTCCGCCAAACCATTAGCAGCTGGATAGTATGCCGTAGAGGCAATATTGCGTATCCGATCTTTATCGCAAAATCGATAAAACGCTTGGCTGATGAACTGAGGCCCATTATCGTGAATTATCCTCCAGGGTACCCCGAAGCGATAAATGACGTGATGCTTGATGAAGCTGATCACATTAGATGCCTTTATCTCAGCGAGAGGGATTGCCTCTGCCCATTTGGAGAAGTAATCCGTGATGGCCAGTATGAACTGGTGACCCCTGGAAGAAGACGGGTGAATAGGACCGATGATATCCATACCCATGCTTCGAAAGGCCAGGATACGACCATGGGATGTAGATGTTCGGACGGTTGATGTATGAAATCTGCATGAACCTGACAGGCTCTGCAATGTCTTGCATACCGTATTGTATCTGCGATCATAGTAGGCCAGTAATAGCCCATTCTCCTGATGCGATCCTGTAGCTTAGGACCGAGTTGATGCGCTCCGCACACGCCATCGTGAGCTTCACGGATAATCTGCTGTGCTTCGTCGTTAGAGAGGCATCTCAATAGTAATCCGTCGTAGGTCCGGCGATATAGGCTTTGTGAAGATGCATCGAAGTAGAAGCGTAGTGATCGTCTCTTGACGGATACTGCTTCTTTGGGGTCCTCCGGCAAGATTTCGTATGACACAAAATCTATGAAGGGACTTGTCCAATCTCTCGTAGGAGGATCGGTGTTGACAGCGTAGCTGCGTTCTATGTGACAGCTGTTCTTCATACAGAATAAGTCTCTGTTAAGAAGGATTATCGAATCCTGCCTTCTTACGGGAGTAGCTAAATCTGCCGCTAGACTGGCTAGGGCATCAGCTTCCAGATTTTGAGATCGAGGTACATGCTCTAGGAAGAACTCCTTGAATGTCATGGCTATCTCGACCGTCGCTTGGTGATAGGGGATAAGGTCTGGATTCCAGACTTCATATATTCCCCTGACTTGATTGACGATAAGCATAGAATCATCGAAAGCTTCCAGGGACTCTACCCCCAGCTCTTTAGCAACTTGGAGCCCTATTAGTAGAGCGTTGTACTCTGCCACATTATTGGAGCAGGGCTCGCTAAGAGAATATGCTCGGTAGATGATAAGCTGATCAGGGGCGACCAGGACGACTCCCACTCCCGAAATGATGTTTTCCTTAGGACCGGTTCTGGAGGCGCCGTCAAAGAACAGTTGCCATGCGTCACCTTTTATTGCGGAATTATATTCTGCAACTTCGTCGGGAATGTCTTCGTATAATTTGGAGGCCTCCGGGATCGGGTGAGCAGCTAGGAAGTCGGCCAGCGCTTGGCCTTTGATGGACTTCTGCGGTACGTATACCATGTCATATGGTGTTAACAGCATCGCCCAAGTTGCGAGTCGGGAATTAAGAACGCTCGGCTTGCTCATCAGTACTCGAAGAGGGTTAATCCTGGAGATGATGTGGATAGTCTGGCCGGTGACGTAGTGCCGCATCTTTTGGATAGCGAACATCAGAGCCAAGCATTCTTTCTCCACTGGGTTGTACCGGTGTTCGGCTCCGACCATCATCCTGCTGAGGTAGTAGATAGCCTGTTCATGCCCTACATCATTCTTCTGTGCGAGAAAAGCTCCTAGCGAATGATCCATTGCTCGGACGTATAGCAAGAACGATTTTCCCATAACGGAAGGTACCAGAACTGGTGGATTGGTGAGGTAGCGCTTGATATCTCCGAACGCTTGCTGGCAGGTTTCTTCCCATACGAAGGATACACCTTTCCTCATGAAATGAGAGAAGGGCTGACATCTCCCCGAGAGGTTGGATATGAATCGCCGGATGTAAGCCAGACGTCCTTAAAATCCCCTGAGTTCCCTCAGATTATGGGGCAGTCGCATTTCCACGATTGCCTGGACTTTATCAGGGTCCACTTGGATGTCTTTGGCGGTAATGACAAATCCCAGGAATTTGCCACTAGATACACCCAGAAAGGACTTCGTAGGGTTCATCTTGAGTTGATGTTGGCACATTAACTCGAATACCGTCCTCAGGTCTTGAATGTGATCACCTTTGAGGCGGCTCTTGACGGCTATGTCGTCCACGTAACATTCCAATATTTTGCATAAATGCTCGTAGAATATGTTACTCATAGCTCGTTGGTATATAGCCCCGGCGTTCTTCAATCCGAAGGGCATGACCGTGTAGCAATATACTCCTAATGGTGTCCGAAAGGCGGTGTGCTTCTCGTCTTCAGGATGCATCTTGATCTGATTGTACCCTGAGAACCCGTCCATGAAAGACATGCGTTCAAAGCCGCAGGTGTTGTCGATCATGATGTCCGTGATGGGAAGAGGGAATTCATCCTTGGGACAGGCCGCATTCAGATCTCGGTAATCGATGCAGATACATACCTTTCCATTTTTCTTCATGACTGGGACAACATTGGCGACCCAGTCGGGATGTTGTTCTTCCCGGATGAAACCGCAGGCTATCAACTTCTTGACTTCAGCTTCGATGGCGTCCATCATATCTGGGCGGAACCGGCATTGGTGCTGCTTTACTGGCTTTGAATCGGTCAATATATTAAGCTTGTGAGTAGCTACTTTCGGGTCCAGGCCTGGCATGTCCTCATAATTCCATGCAAAGATGTCGATGTATTCCTTTATCAGCTGTATAACTTCTTCCCTTTCAGCTGGGGGAAGGTTGTTACTGATAAATATTGGCTTCGGCGAAAGTACACCCCCAACATCGATCTGGATAACTTCGTCTTTGGTAGGAGGTTCTCTTTGCTCGAAGCAGAATTCCCACTGTGTATCCATTTGCTGAGCCCAAGAGTCATTCTCAAACGGCTCCGAATCCTGCTCATCTGCTCCTGAGGGATCTGTCACCACCATATTTACTGATAGTGTTTGTTCGAGAGCATCAGGTGAGTCGGGGGGCGACGAGCCGTTCTGGGAGGAGGAAGAGATGTCCTCATCTGACTTAGAAGTCGCAAGGGCGGTGGCATATCCTAATCTGAAATGGGTCTGTTAATAGCGGGTGTTGTCGTACGGCAGCGTTCGTCTGCCTCTTTCGTAGTTGAGGCCCGGCTTCCGTTTTAAGTCGTAGCCCATATTTCGTATGATCTTCAGCGCTTGAGGGCTGTATCGGTGAACCTGCATTCTCTCAGTATTGTTGTCGAAAGGATCTTCCTGGGCAGTCGGTTGATTGCGCATGCGGCCGAAGACTATCGAACGCTGGCTGCTGCAGGTAGGCGGGACGATGAAGATAGAATCCTCGTGTGGCCCATATGTCGTGACGACGTTGGACGATGACGCCACTTCCTATACATACGGACGGTAGGAGTTTATAGCTTCCAAGAATTTTCGTGCTATTGGTTCTACTTCGTCATGGGGAGTAGATTCCTGTTTCAGAATTTGAGCACCGATGTACCGGAAAAGAGAATATTTATTATCATCTGGAACTCCGTTCCTGGTTGCGCTTACATCAGTCGGCTGCCTGTTATGCCAAAGGTTGATGGCCAAGGGTGGAGGCTTCCGGTTCAAAGTGATTACCAGAGGATCACTCCCTTCTCCTGACTTGGTTTTGTTAAGGTGGATAGCCATAGGCTCTATGGCTCTTGGACGAGTGGTTCGTCCTTTCACTTTGATCGACAGCGACAGTGTGGTAGAGGGCTCTTCTGGCTCTTGGACGAGTGGTCAGTCTTTGGCCTCGCCTGGCGCTTCTTCCGTGTGGTCTTGGGAGTACAACACGGCATCGGAATAGTAGGATTCTAATCCTTTAAACGGGTTTAGGTCAGCCACCTCTGTTTGTACGGTTCCTTGTGCGTCTACATATTTAAGATATTGATGTAGGGTTGTAGGAACGATGTTGTGGTCGTGGATCCACGGTCTTCCCAGCAAAATATTGTAGGACACCTCTGAATCGATGACGTAACATATAGCCACCGATCTAAGATTGCCGATCTGGATTCTCAAGCGGATCTTCCCCAATGGCTTACTTCTTCCAGCGTTGAAACCCACGATTATAGTGGTAGTGTAAGCCAGTTCGCTGGTAGGAATTCTTAGCGGCCTGAGCAGACTGTGAGGGATGATGCTGATCGACGACCCCGGATCTATGTGAATCCGGTCGACCTCCATGGAACTGACGTACCCGGTATAATAGAGGGGCCTGTCATGTCTGTTATGTTTTAACAGCATATCGTCTTGAGTAAAAGTGATATTTGGGACCACCTCCATCACGTTATGGCATTGAGGACACGCCACTGGCTCCTCATCGGGGGACTTGAGCTGGGTCAAGTATACCTTCGCCTGCATCAGTGCTTCACTCAAGGCTAGACGAGTGTCCGGGGAGAGCCTGAGTAGCTCAAAGATGGACAACCTGGCCGGTGTATTGGCTAGTTGGGCCAGGATGTCAAATTCGTACGGCTTCTCTAAACCTTTGCTTGGAATGTTTTTTACAGGTTTATCAAAGCGTACTTCTCTCTGCTTTCCCTTTTCCGCCGGAGTAGGTTTTGCAGGGCTGATGTTTTGCATGGCGGGACCTTGTTCTGAAGGTTTGGCGGCTGGAGCGTCAGCCGACGCGCCTTCCTGACCTGCTCCGTTGTCGTTGAGGTAGGCCTTCCCTGAACGGGTTGCGACAAATACTTCGTCTTCGTCCGATGCAGAAGAAGTTGCGACCATGTGGCATGGTCTGCATTTGGGGCTCTTCTTGGTCTCTTCCTCGAGCTCTGACACCAAATCTGGATGAACCCACATGATTTTGCCCTGCCGGGTGGTTAGGGGTACTAGGTCTTGATTTTGATCTCTAGAGGGAGGGAGATTGACGATGTCCATCGTAGCTCGAGAAATGGGCGTGACACCGTTCATGACCTCTTGGGAAGGCAGATCGCCGAACCGTAGAGAGATTATGTTGGCCGTGACCGTCTTCTCGGCGTTGTGCAGAGTGATGGCCTTAGCATCGATCAACTCCTGGATCCTCCTCTTCAGTATGTAACACGCCTTTGTTGGGTGGTGTACGTATCTGTGGAAGATGCAGTATTTGGGGTCGTCAATACTACCGGCTTCTTGGGGCCGCCTTAGCTCTGGAAGGGTGATCTTGCCGCTTTTGACGAGACATTCGAATATACTAGGGATATCGTCATCGTCGAAAGAGTAGACTTCGACGGGCCTGAAAGTCCCGGGCTTCGTCTGCGTGGTCGCCGCCGTCTTTTGTCCAGATGTATTGACTGTCAGAGCTTCTTTTTCCTTGGAGCTGCGAGGATGGTCGCTGCTGGGAGATGACCTTTTGCCTCTATAGGAGGCGGAGATCATGATGCCATTGTCGCGCGCCTTGCGACTGTTGTCTTCGGCGGCCACTGCCGAGACGATGAACGAAGGCTACTCATGGAACTGATATGGTCCTGTAAACACCGAGACTACAGGAAGGAGGTTCTTCCTGCAAATGTCTACTAACGCCGAGTCCGAAACTCCTGGAGGCATTTGTAAGGTGGCCTAACGAAAACGTTCGACGAAGGTGCAAACGTCCTCCTTTTCCCTTTGTTTGACTTCGATGAGAGAGGACATAGACATGTCCATCCCACCCTCATAGAATCGCGTGAAGAATAAAGCTTTGAAGTCTTCGAAGGAAGTAATGCAGTTGTCCGCCAAGCTACGGTACCACTGATAGGCTACTCCTGAGAGGCAGCCTTTGAATACCCGAGTGAGGAGGGCGTCATTCCCTTGTAGCAATACTGTCATCATACTGAAATAGTTTATGTATTGACTGGGCGATGTTTTTCCTTCGAACAGAGCCATAGTCTGAGGCTTGTACTTCGGAGAAAAAGGGACTTCTTCCCAGATAACTGGGTAGGGTTGGTTGATTCCCAGTTTCTTGAGCTGATCTTTGTGCTTCAAGGCATCGAACTGGGCTTTCAATTCCCGTACTACCTGCATCAGATTTTCGGTCGGAAGCGG
The DNA here is from genome assembly GCA_036927795.1 of Iris macrosiphon. NCBI lineage: Eukaryota > Viridiplantae > Streptophyta > Magnoliopsida > Asparagales > Iridaceae > Iris > Iris macrosiphon. The sequence goes on along the minus strand of JAYESA010000001.1, from coordinate 38,176,134 downwards.
GGCTACGGAGTGGTGCGGAGTTGGTTGTATCATAACTCCAGCGGGAGGTAAGGCATTCCCTGAGTGAGGAAGCGGAGGAACTGCTGACTCTTGATCTAGCGCAGGCTCTTGGCTCGGGTTGGATGGTGGTAAGTCCACCCCCACACATATTTGAGTTGGCGGGACCGATGCTTGAGCCATGGCAGTTGTGTGCTGAGCTAGCATCATCCGGTGCATGTTCTCCATCGTGGATTACATTTGTCTCAGAGATGTTTCCAGCATAGTGATGCGTTGTTCCGCGTTTCCTGATGGCGAAGCTTCCTCGCGTTCGTCTTCAATGGCGTAGACTCCCATTTCTCTGGGCATCCTCGAAGGATAAGTATAGGTCGCTGCAGAAGTTGACTCTATACTCTCAGCATCTGATCTGGGAGATTGGCGACCCCCAGTGTCGGAATCAGATGAGTACGAAGCCGGTTGCTGTGACCTTGCACGGGTGTTTTGGAATACCCCAGTTTCAGTGTTCCTGAGGAGGTCTTCGAATCTTCTTCAGCTCGGAGGCCCTGCGGGATGACGTCTTGAGCTCGGCCCTCCTCTAGGTATGTGAGAAGCCATGTTCACGGACGCATACGCGGGCTCTTCTTCCGGGAAAGACTGAGAGTAGCTCAACCGGTCGAAAACCGGTCGTTTTGCCTTAGAACAGCAACAGTCGATCACAATTTTATGACTATTACAACATTGCTCGCTAGGAGGCATAATAGACATGTTGGAAGGTCCCCTCTCCTTACGCTTCTGGATTAAGTATTTGCGCAGGTCAGGGGGAGTAGCAACTTGAGATCGTTTTACGTCGTTGGACTTTGCCTGGCGTAAATTGGAGATTCGCTTAGAGTGGCGTAAGGCTGAAGAGGTCCTCAGCTGGCCGTCGGCTTCCCGCGTAATCCGGAGGGTAGGCAGATTGCTCCTTCGCTGGCGTAACGGCCGAGGAGTCGAGTATTCCGCTGCCTGCTTCCCTTCGCGGAAATCATGGCATTCATCTGGTTCCTCGTAGAGGTCAGATGTTGTCTGTCCTGGCGCTGAGGCATCACCAGAAGTTTGGTCTATACCGCGCGTAGCGGGAGACTGGTTCCTACGCATAGAGCGCAGTGGATACTTCTGGGTTAGCGCTGAGGCTTTGCCCGAAGTTTTGTCTGTACCGCGCGTAGCGGAAGACTGATTTCTGTGCGTAAAGCGCAGTGGGTACTCCTGGGTTAGCGCTGAGGCTTTGCCCGAAGTTTTGTCTGTACCGTGCGTAGCGGCAGACTAATTTCTGCACGTAAAGCGCAGTGGATACTCCTGGGTTAGCGCTGAGGCTTTGCCCGAAGTTTTCTCTGTACCGCGCGTAGTGGGAGACTAAATTTTATGTGCGGGGCACGGAGGGAGCGATGCTACCACCTCATTGGTCGGAGAGATCGGAGAGTCCACAGGAACGGCGGAGGATGTCTTGGGCATCCACACTTTGCACAGCTTCCTGTTGTCTTGGACGAAGAGAGAGTGAGAGCTACCCCCAGTCCGAAGCATGTCTTCGTAGGCAGACTGGTCGAATTGGACGACCAGTGTCTTCTTTACGGATCCTACGGATACCGCATCGTGTTGAGCAATTACTTCCTCGTCAGAAGAGAAAGACGTCCCCAGCAGAGTCGCCATCTTGTTTGTGGTATTAAACGAAAGAATGAAAGTGTATTTCAATGACAGGGTTTATACGAGACCCGTGCCCTTTGGTTTACAAACAAACTTGTACAATTCGATCCTATACGAGGATGCGGGAGTACAATTTATTTAATCTGGGTATAAATTGCTATAGGTGTCTGATCTGCAGTCGATCACTTTAGCCCTTGGACTACACGATGTTGAAGAAGTGCCGTGGAAGACGGGTAGCGGCTCCGAAGGCTGCGAAGGAGGGTGGATGCACGGTGCCAGAGCCATCGACCCCTACTCTTTGCCTGAGCACCGGACTCTTCTCTCCTTCTCCTTCTCTCTCTCTCTCTCTCTTTTTTTACCAATTCTCCGACCTGGTTCGATCTTCCAAATTGTCGACCTTGTTCCCCATTGATAGGGGTCTCTATTTATAGAGTTTTGGTGACAGTGACCACTCCGTCGATGTAACAACCGAGGAGCGGACAGTACAACACCCTTTTACACAACGGTTAAAATAACCAATGCCTGCGCATAAATAACCTTTTGAGTGAGCATGTGACACGTGTCCAACTAAGGGGACAAAACGCGTATATCTGCTGCGAAGATCACGGCATAGAAGCCACGTAGGTAGGTATCCCTTGTGTAGAAGAGGTTGGCGTAGAAGCCAAATAACTGTCACCCCTGGCGTAGAAGCCAAAATAGGCATAGAAGCCGAACAGGCGTAGAAGCCGAATGGGCATAGAAGCCAAATGGTCGTAGAGACTGAGTGGTCGTTTGAAGCCGGATGAGCACAGATCCTGGATGGGCATAGAAGCCGCTGTGTACCATGCCAGAGTGTTGATGTGGACGTCTTCGCTGGAATTACGGCTTTCGAAGGTGTAATCAAATCTCTTACAGAGATTTGCCACCATCCTGTGCATTAAATGCGGAGACGTATTTTGAAGGTCTGCAGCCCTTCTGTGCATCCATCGCAGAGACATGTCTTGAGAGAAACTGTCACCGCTCTGTGCAATTTGACGTAGAGACGTGCCTTGGGCCCTGTACAAAGTGTAGCTTTTAACGTGGCAGGCAGTTTGTCTACTGCTGAGCGTAAAACAGCTCATGTTTGCCTGTGTAAAACAAGGCGGCATATTCTCTTGTACGCGAAAGAGCGGTTTATGCTGGGGAAACTTTGGTAACCGACGGTTTGGTGATATTTTAACCAAATCCTCTGTATTAAATGCCGAGATCCGCCATTATACTGTGGGGCGCATCCCGAGGGATCTGCCATCGTTTCCTGCCGTCGTCTGGGTAGCCGTGCAGCACTTTTTGTCAGGAGTCAGAGGCCAGGTTCACTGCATGACTTGACAGGTTCATTTCGGGGAAAACGAAGCATTCCTCATATGCATTAACGCTGTTTTGAGAGCGGCTGAGTTTTACGCCATGGAGGCGATGAAGAACTCTATCTTACGCTGGAGCGGCCTGGATGTACTGCACTTACGCGGATGGTCCTTTGAGCTTTATACTTCATTAATGTGTTTTTAGCCGAGAAAGCTCTGTTGCACGTTTGATGGCTCTGAAGGCCTCTGTTTTACGCTGCTCTACATCAAGAGGCTGCGTAGATCCTTCCAGCGTATTTTTCATGCTTCTACAGCAGGCAAGGCTAGCCTCGATGCTCCGTCTCTGCGTTCAGAACAGTCCCTGGAAAAATGCTGGTTGGATCCGCAGCTCAGACATAGTCCCAACTTACGCCTGCATTCTTTCTCAATGTGTCCTACCTTGCCGCAGTGGTGACAAGTAGGAAGAGGTATGTCCTTATGTGCTGTTCTCTCCGGTATACTCCTCTGGAATCGTTTTACAGAATCTTCAGGTGCTGTCTTGGATAGTGCTGATGTGTTTGGCCTCTTCAGATTCGACTCCCTTCTAGTGACGCGCTCCATGCGTCGTGCTGCTGCAAGGACGTCGGTATAAGATGTAGGTGCGACCGAGCCAATCAATCTCTTGAGCTCGAACTTCAGTCCGTAAAAGAACTTCTCAGCTTTTTCTTCCTCTGTCGAGATTAATGTTTGAGCGAAGCGACTTAGGCGAATAAATTATGCGTTATATTCTTCCACTGTCATACTGCCTTGGATGAGGCGGTTGAACTTGTCTCTGAGCTCTGACCGTGCAACTGCTGGAATATACATCTTTTGAAAGAGTCTGGAGAACTCTTCCCATGTGACCCGGTCCTGTCCAAGCCTCCTTTCCTCTGCTAACCACCAATGATGTGCATTTTTAGTTAACTGCATTCTGACTGCAGTCATCCACTTCTCTCTTGGAAGTTCAGCGGCTTCCAACTGATGCTGTATGTTTGTGAGCCATTCATGAACTTCCGTTGGCCCCTCTTTGCCAGAAAATGTACGAGGCTTGAGATAACGGAAATCGATGATAGATCCCGTCGCTGTTCGCCTCGTTGGTGGATTTGCCTGCTCCAATGCGGATACCATGCTGGTCCTTAGATACTCTGCCTCCTGGCGATAGGCCTCTTGCTGAATCTGCTGCTGGGCCTGCATCATGGCATACATTATCTGGAACATCTGTTGCCCGTCCATGGCTTGTCCGGGCGAAAAAACTGGCATCTGGGGAGTGAACTGTGGTGGAGGTGGGATGTTATCTCTCCGGAACCTTGGATTAGGCTGACCGGTCTGATCGCTCTACGATGCTTGTCCTCAATTCCCTGGAGTCACTCCGTCTGTATAAGTAACCACAGCGTCGTGTGGCGTGTCCAAAGGAATCTCATCTCCGTTCCTGGAATCTATTTCTCTGCAACCAAAAGATAAACTGTAAGAACACTCAGAGGAATCAAAACATGATGCGATTCAAGTAACAATTTCGAGTTCGATATAGAGTTCAACAATGGGTTAAATAATGGATGAGATCCTATAACTTATCCTATTCTTAGGGCAGGCTGGTTCGGTCCCTAAGTTGAAACCAAATAATTTAGTCGTAGACCTGCATGGGCCACCACAAAAACCATGTCACGCCCCAGTCCCAAAATACCGTGGGACCGGACACGTGATAATGGCCAGCAGCACGCACCGATGAACAAACCCAATTTGATGGATCCATCAAGGCATACTTAAGCTGTAAAATCAAGTATACGACAATCATGGCATAACTAATCTCACCCACACAAGATATAAAATGTGATCCACAGAATAAATAAGGAATGTAAATCATCAGCTAATCTCAACAAAGTGCTTCGGGGAACAACCCGATAAATATCTGATACATGGTTCAACAGACCAGAAATAAATGACTGAAATAAGTAAATAAATACTGAGCATGAACATGGATGCTCAGGAGAAGTCCTCGGCTAACACCTCATCCTCGGATGGCGGTACAGCTCCTGGATCAGCTCCTGCTCCGATCCCGTATACCTCGGGATAGATCCCGTCCTCAAATCCTGGGGACATAATCTGGATCCAGGTCTTCAGGGGACATAGCAAGGTACAAGAAAGCTCATGCCAAAATAAATGCAGTGCAAAAAATAAATGGAATAAATAGGGCAAGTAAGTAACCATCTAAGTGAAAATGCAAGTGAGAGCAGCACGGGTGCTCAGGCTGAGCCACTACAAGCTCTGTGTCGGGGAGCCGGTAGTGGTAATAACCGATAGTGGGTCTAGCTCTGCTCCGAGAGTCTACGACCTCTCAATAATAGAAAATATATATATAAAACAGCCTGTAGTATGTGTGTCTCTCCCCACCCAATGTAACCACGCATATCATGACCATAACGTCTCATGTCCATGTCAAGCGGGATCATAGCTAATGCAACCAGTCATACTATATCTAAAAATATAATGTCCATGTCCTGTATCCTATACAGAATCACCACGAATATCTCGGGAAAATCATGTCTCATGAATAGTGTCAAGTGTCCTGGGTCATAGTGTACTTGGTAAGACAAGTACGAGAATATAAAGTGTCACGAATGTCCATCTCTATATGACAGTACCCAACAACGCGTACAGTGTTGGCACCCGACTAATAATCGAACGCTAAGTATATCACACGGTCCTAGGTTAAGCATGCACAGCAACATAATAAAACAAGAAAAATATAACAATACTGCAGAGTTTGGCAAGGTACACTTGCCTGATGTTTGAATATCAACAATCGTCCCGTTATCAGTGGATCCTGTGGGTACTCCTCCAAAAGCTGAAATAAACATCACCAATAATTTCAGAAGATATCAAACTGCCAGAAATGCCTGTCCTTACGTCCAATTTGGACACAGGGACAAAAAGGTCATTTCCGGGCCAAAGCGGAGTCCACATGTGGGCCACTTTGCACCAAAAAGCGTGTCAGGGTCAAAGGTCTCCAAATTCATCAAACTCAGTGTCTACAAGTTAGGAACGAAGATACGAATCCAACGGAACCTCCAGAATTAGATTCCGATGAGCCGATCACAAAATCGCCCGCCAAGTGGAGCCTGTGGGGCCCACGATACGGAATTTTGTCAACGTTCTCAGAATCGGACTAAACTTGGGTCACAGGACCAGCGTATCGCTACGAGTCCGATGGTGCAAGTTTTATCTTGATCCGATATGTGTACACAAAGTTACATCGTATTCCAGAATGGACGAATACTGGGCGTTATCGGCGGATACGTGTTGATTCCGGTGTGCACGCACATCCGAATCGACTTCTGCAAAATCCTACACGACCGTATCAACGTCGCACACGTTTCGGTAAAGACCGCGTGCGACCAAGTCGTCCCGTTTGGTGGAGCGCACTCAGTTCCGGGGTAAAATAGGGCATTATTTTTCCTATTTTTGGATCGCGGTGTACGATCACCACAGGACGCGATGCACCGAGCGAGTTGCACGGGCACCGAGAGGGTTATGCAGTCTACGCGTAGCAACTGACGGAATCGCAAACGGAGTTACGAAGTGAGAGAAATCGGTACCTGAACAGAGCTCCGTGAACGCTGGATTCCACATGTCCGAGAGTCAACTTTGTGTCCTGGTCGAGGATTCCCGTGTCTGTCGAGAGTCTGAGCTAGGGTTCTGACTCGGGTCAGCGGGGTGGCACTCGTGAGGCGTCGGGTCATCGACGACAGGTGGATCTGGTCGGGGTCGACAGCAGCGGATCGGGTCTGCGGCACCGGAGCTGAGTAGAGGGGACGTCGGGTTGAGCAGAGGGGACAGCGCCGGGGTTGGGGTGCTGAGGCATCGGGTCAGCGGCGAGGTCGACGGGCTGGCGCTGCAAGTCGGTGGAGGTGTCGAGGGATCATCGTACGGGGCTGAGACAGGCGGCGAGGGTCTGTGAGGGAGGCGTCGAGCACAACGAAGTCGGGTCGGCGGTGCTCGAGATGGGAGGGTGGCGCCGGAGTTAGGCTGATGGAGGCGGCGCTCGAGATGGGAGAGGAAGGGTGCTGCTACGGGCTGGGCACGCATGCCAAGGGGTTTTATACCGGCGGCTATAGTAAATCTGGTAGCTAGGGTTTCCACACGAGTTTCGGGTCGGGTTTGGCTCAGATCCGACCCGACCCGACCCAATAGGAAGGGTTCGGTTCAGGCAGGGTAGGTTTGCTCTGGTTTGGTTTGGTTTATCAATTACAAAAGTTTATAGGTCCTAGAACTCGTTTCCGGAGTCCAATAAATTCACCAAAAAATACCCTGCGTCCGGTTTTCTATTTTACACCATAAAATCTTATTTCCATAATATTTTAACACCAATAAACTGCATAAAAAAATCCTTAACTCCCAATTACCTTGATTCGTCTTCCAGAAAATACCGAAAAATATATTAAAAATTATTCTAAAAAATAGGGTGTTTACACCCAAACACCAAACCAAACCCTCATTTACACCTTCAAGACTCATACTAAGCACCACACACCCTTTTCATCCAATACATCACACCAAACATGGTATTTTCCCTCATTAAATCCAAAAACCTAACTTTGTGCAATTTTCCAATTGTTGGGCACCTTTATGCAAAAGTGCATTAAGGTGGCCACCCCGTTGGACACGACACGTGAATAAACCCATTTCTCCTTTATATAAATTTTTCCACAATATTTGGGAGTGTATAATTCAACATCAACCTCCTTAAACCATGGCCCTCCAAACTTTGAACCAATGTAATCATAGCCATTCATTTTAAATCCATTTGAATCCTAGCCCTTGAAATATATCAATGTCAAACCATTTTCCCAAGGGTTTGACCAAGCCCTAATTCTAGGTCAACCCAATACTACCTATATATAAACATCCTTTCTTTTACTTTTTCTTTTCTTTTTCCTATAAACCTAGCTACAGCCGACCATCCCCTTCCATATTCATCTTCATCTCCTTCCTTCTGCCGTTTCCACCAGAGCTTCCGCCGGACGAACCCCTCGCCGGACTCCGACGACAACCCATTGCCATCCCTCATAGACCGCCGTTCTTCTCCGCCAAAACAACTCCCCGCCTCCACACGACAACCCCCCGCCTTTATCCCGCTCGCATCTTCCCTCAACCCTTCAGAAACTGACCAGTCCCGAGCCGGCCATCTCCCTCGTCGACGATATACTGTCCTTCGCCGTTCTCCTCCATACGGCAACCACCCCGCACCCTATCGACCTTGCTGAACCCAGAAGCCGCCCGACCCGCTGAATGCCTCCACGTCGAGCAACAACCCGCTGCCAACCCACCGGACCTCGTCGACTCACGCCTGCACGATCGGAGAACCACCCGCCACTCGCCATCGTCACCAGAACCCACCGAACCTCGTCGAACCCACCTGCCTGACGCTGCTCGATCGGCCAGAACACGCTGAACCGACCGGTGAAGCCCCTGAAGCCGTTGTCTACTCGTCGACGATCACCTGCACACGCCAAAGTTTGACCCGCTCGACTGAACCGAGCACCCCGCGATGACCTCGACACGAACGTCTCGTCCCGCGTACATAGGTTTGAATTCTCCCTCTTGCGTACATGTACATGTGCACGCAGACGCGTATTCTCTTTTAGTATGCCTACGTATTTTAGCTATGTTTAATATACGTGTATTGTATATTGGTATAATTGGTATATATATATATATATATATATATATATATATATATATATATAGTATAAGAACTCAATTAGTATATATGTATAGTATATGTATTCCCTAGTATATGTTTAATATATATATTGTATAAATTTAATTAGTGTATATACATACATATATATATGGTATATGCATTTAATTGGTATACATATATATTATAAGTATTAATGTTATATAGTAGTTAAGACTATGTATGTTATATATGTACTAGGTGACTCGAGTGTAATGACGGATATTTCGAAGTTACATTGACCTGTGACTATGTGATATGTTAGCAGACTGCCATATGTATACTAACGTACTAACTAGATCCGTATTATTTTTGACTGTCTGATCTTGCACAGCAATTACAGACGTGACACCCATATAGATAAACGCACGCTTGACCCTGTTAGATGACTAGGATCACCCCTAGAGTACCCCTGAGTTCAGTGTAATTATGGTTATGTATGTACTAGTGTTTTGGCTGATGTTGTATTATATTATATTATATGTATATAGGACCATTAGATTGTTCTGCGAGACTTCAGGAGCAGGACATTGGTATTGCCAGCTAAGGACCTCAGGTGAGTACATTCTCTGATAATTTTTGTTATTTGATAATTTCTATAATTCAAGTATTTAGAAATATTACATCTGACTCTTGACACTGTGCTACATGGACTAGTATATAGATTGGATCTTTACTCATGAGATGTTACATTGGTTATCGTATTGACATTGTATACGACATTGATATTAGACATTGATATTAGATATTGTACATGATATATTGGATATTGATCGTGTATCATGAAGTGTCATTGTTGGATCTACAGTACTAGTTGGGGGCGGAGAAATTGCTAGTGAGAGATGTGATCAAATCTATATCGTACAAGTGTAGACATTGATGGTGTTAATCATACACCTCACGTATGATTAGCCAGGCCATGTAGCTATCGAACAAGTTCCCAAGCCGATCATATTTTGAAACTACGATTTCAAACACTTAGAATAGTTACAGTCCTCTATTTTAGTTCATATACTACATCCCTCGTATATGATATTGTACCTCTTTATTTTTATTTTATATATGCACTGACTGTACCATATAGCCTATATTGCCTGCCTCTTTATTTTGCCATTGCATTTATTTATTATCTTCTCTCAGTATATAGCATCATCTATTTATTGTTTTATTGTCCTTATCAATTAATTGGGACTATTATTTGGGTTGTACTTCGCTCCATCCTGACTGGAAATATTTTTCCAGACTACACCTTAGAGGACTGGTATCCGACATTTTATGGACCACACGGAGAGTAGCTGCAGCCTTGGACTTTATAGCATGTGTGATTCTCGGAAGGTCTAGCCGGGATCACTAGTTATATAGTTAGTTTCTTTTAGCAAATTTTTGGTAACGGATTTGTCTCTGGCATATTTTGTTGAGACTTGGATATTATTATTGAGTTAGATTATTTCTATTTTAGAGTTGTGTTGCATTTTATTTATTTCTTCGATATTTTATCGTGTTATAGTTGTGTGATTGAGTATATTATTCATATTATATTGTGATATCCGTGTCTCCTTATGGAGTTGGATGCTCGTGTGGGATTATTTAGAAAGTGTTATGACCTAGACAGCGTTCTACCGTCGATGCTGTGGCGTAGGCTGGACATACCCACGCACTCTTGCCCCAAATTCCGGGTGCGGGTCGCAACGGTGCATGAAATGCTCAAATTCAGAAGCTCGTTCGGGTTGAATGATTGGGTTATGGTCATATTTATAAAGTAGATATAGCACGGTTCATAGTAACTGTCCATAGTGATGACTTACAATTATCAAGCATAGCTTCGGCATACCTGACCCTAGAGACTTGACCACTAAATCAAAATAAATATTGTAGCCCATAGAGTGACCTTTGCGGTGGTGCATTTGGGAATGTGTCGATGGTGGATGTGAGCGGCTTATGTTGGAGATAGTCTAGGCGACTGAGTATTGTATTCAAGAGATCCTTGGGATAGCCTTCAGCTGAAGATGCAGCCAGAAGATCAAAGCGATGGTAAAAATGGCCTAAGTCAATTTTTAAGATTTAGAGTCGCAGATTATCAAAGAAGGCATCGCCTCTGACTCATCGTGCCTCAGAAGGGAATATCATTCATATGAATTAACGACTGTGTAACTTGCTTCGAGAAGTCAAAGTCACGGCTCTCTTCAACTCAGATTCTTGCACTTTCGAAAGGGACATATGTTCCTTAGATCTACAAGATAAAATTTAGAACTTAGTCTGGGATGAGTGCTCATAGAGAAGGCGAATGTGATATCCTGTGCTTCGAAGCAGTGAAAGCAGCACAAAGAACTATTTTATGCGCGACCTAGGAATTGTGGTGATTGTGTCTGCGTTGAAATCGTGGTGACAATCTCCCTATGGCATGACGAAAAAATCTTTGTAGATCATATGAACTCCAATATAGGTGTTCACCAAGAGAGGTATTGAGATTGAGGAAGAGGTGTTGGGATGAGCTGATCGAAGAATATAATACGATGATTGGGTAAGTCGACTAGCTGAGGTAGTATTAGTTGTGAAGATCGTACGGAGCATGATGATGATATTTTGAGATGGTGTGTGCGGAACATGGTATGATTGAAGTCGAGTTAGAGTTTAATTGGTTAAGCTCAGACGATACAAGTGTGAATTCAGAAATAGTTGGATGGTCGAGTCGAAATAAGAACTGAATTGAGTCAGGTGGAGAGATTTTTAGTGGAGGATCATTATTTTTGAGAATAACGCTTATGCGAATGAGTAATGGGATTATCATTAGGATCGTTTCAGTCAATAGTGGAGCAAAGAATGTCTCTGACCTGAAGATACCCTTGTAACTTGTCCAAATTCGCTATCGCTTAGCTCGACTGAAATGCATGCATTTCGGGGACGCCTTAAATATGTGTGTAAAACCCCTAATTCTGAAAAACCCTAAATAGAGAAAATATATTTTATTTAATTTTTATTCAAGATGGTTGTGCATTTAGGGTATTTATGGAGCCATTATAAATTTTTCTTAATTTATTCCATGTAGGAGACCCTTTGGACAGTTGCTAGCTTAATAGTATGCAAAAATATAATCCCTAATGGATCTCAACCCGAAACCCAAACCCTATTCTAACCCAAACCCACTACCCGTTTATCCCCTACCCGGACCCGTTAGGAGAGCAAAATATCAACAAAAGCAGTAGCAAAAACCAACTTTTTTTCCCTTCTCCGCACGTGTGAGCCGTCTTATTCCACCGCCTCTTTATCTCTATTATATCACTAAACTCTCCTAAACCGAAAACCAAAACTAAAGAAAAAAAGAAACAACAGCAGCAGTGGTTTTTGAAACCACTAAATTACCCCACCGCCTCTTTATCTCTATATATATTACAAACTCTCCCAGACCCTAGCTCAAATTCTTCCACTAAACTTAACACCGTTTTGGACGCTTGTACTATACAAATTTCCTGCCAGGCAAGTATACCTTGCCATTGTACTAATATTTATATTCCATATGATGCATGCATAATTTAATTCTTTCTGCTTATTTAGTTCATTTATTTTAACTGCTATATAAATTGCACGTCCAAGGAAACTTGGGTGCAACGACGGTGTCGTCGTATTTTGTTTTTATTTATGTATATACATTGGACCTACTTTATGAGACTACCCTATTATTATGAGGCATTTTATGTTTTATTAGCCATGACACTATTCTTACACGAGTATGAGTCACATGTAGGACACGGACTTGCGTATTCGGCTGGCCACTGGTATGTATTGGTCGTGCGACAGATAGGGATAATTGTCGATAGAAACTTTGTATGCTAGTAGACCTGGCAGTTATTTAGAGGTTTTATCGTGTCATAGATGTGGCATGCTTAGAGCATGGGATGGGGAGAACAATAAGTAAAGCGTTTGGGCTCCTTTGTACTTTTCTCCTGTGTGCTCGGATTCTCTGCCAGAGAGACGGGTGGTGATGACCACTATATATTATATTATCAGGCGGCCTCTGCCGTTCAAAAGACGACATGCTTTGTAGGCCTCTGGATCTCCAAGAGAACCATGCCAATCCCATTTTTGGCCAGATAGCCCACGTGTTGGAAAGTTGTTCTCAAACTGCATTCACTTAGACGGTTAGGCAACCATTGGATATTCACTTTTCAGTACTTTATTGGCATGTTATTATGTATCTTGTTAGGTTTCTCTAAGGACCTGGTCCCTTTCCAGATATAGACGAGCAGGAGTATCCGCAGAAGTAAAAACCTGGACCTGACGCTACTTACCAGATGGAGGAGGTCTTACCTTCCGAGTATTTATGATTTTATTATCGCTGTTTAGAGATCCTTGTTTCTACTACAGTATAGTCATTTTGTAGTGGATTTGTTTCCATCCGACTATCAGACTTGATACTCATCTTTGATATTCAGATATTATTTAGCCCTTTATTCCTACTTATTATTTGTACTGTGGATGAGATTTAGATTGTGTGTGACTTGTTGTGACAGTATATTACCACTGGTGGATTGAATATTCATGTACATCGTACGTGTGTATATGGTTTCAATATATTGGAGTCCGTATACATACGGCTGGGCGTGTTACGTATTCCTAGTCCTACATATTTTGGGACTGGGGCGTGACATATTTTTGGTGGTGGCCCATGCAGGTCCAGAAAATATTATCTCGGTTTCGTAACTGTACCGAACAAGCCTGCGTATAGGAATAGAGTATAAGGATCTCATCCACGCTTGACTAAAATCTCATTCTTTCTTTCAACCATCCTATGATTGGACAAACAAAGTTTTACTCCAAAACTCTTTTACCCTGTGACCAGACCCTTTACCCTTGTTGGCGTAAAAGCCAAATGACTGTTGTTGGCGTAAAAGCCAAATGACTGTTGTTGGCGTAAGAAGCCAAACTATGAAGAAGATTGCCTACTTTACGCTGCAGTTATGACAACTGCTACCCACGTTCAATCTGCGTATGACACGTATCCCTTTATAAAGATCATGGCATGCAAGCCACGTAGGTAACTGCCCCTGCGTAAATTTGATGATTCATGAATAATAGACAACCAGCGTAAAATAGCCTGATGAGACGTAAAATGTAAGGATGGTGATGTGAGCGTATTTGGCACAGTTTTAGCTTTCTCGGTCAAGAACAAATCTCGTGCATTAAATGCAGAGATATGCCTCAATCTCTGTACAAAAACAGCTTTTGGCGTGTCGTCTGATTTTGTCTTGTCTTGAGCGTAAAAACTCATTTCTGTAGGCAGCGTATTCAGAAGACTCTTTTTTTTCTTTCTTCCCTTGAATGCGTAAAAATAACTTGTATCAAACATGTCACTAAATGACAACCTGGTTCTCTGTGCAAAATTATCATCACAGCCATCCTCTCGATCATCGTGCAGTACTTTTGTCAGATGTCAGGTTCACTGATTTGTCTGACAAATTTATCCGAGAAATACAAAGAGTTCCTCGTACAACTTTACGCTGCATTAAAAATAACGTATTTCAAACTTTACGCAGGAAACCTTTTACACAGACCTTTTTACGCAAACTTTACGCAAGAAACCTTTTACGCAGATTTTTACGCAGACTTTACACAGAAAACCTTTTACGCAGACTTTTACGTAGACTTTATGCAGGAAGTATAACAGCCTTTTACGCAGACAGCTCTGAAGCCATATTTTACGTGGACAGCTTTGAAACTCTACTTTATGCCAAACTTCCTTGAATCTCTGTTTTACGCGGACAGCCTTGAATCTCTACTTTAAGCAGATAGCTCTGAAGCTCTACTTTACGCCAAACTATCTTGAAGCTCTGCTTTACACGGATAACTTAGCAACCTGTTTTATACAAACAACCTTGAAGCCCTGCTTTACGCATGAGAGGGACTTCATATATGTTGAGGGTTTTGACTGTAAAATACGCGAATAATTCCCCAGCATATTTTATGCTTCTACATTCTCTTTAATGCTTGCATCCTGTTTGATTCCTATACTTCTTCTAATCGTTGCGTACATTACCTACAGAGAGATGGATATGCATAATGGATATACTGTCGTCGATGGTGACACAACTCCTGGAGTCAATAGTTAGACTCAAGGAGGGACCTCAACAATTCTTAGACTTCTGGGACCAGATGGACAGATTCACAATCCAGTTCCATCTGATCTTTCCATTTCCCCTAATGGGAACCTTCATGTCTCATCAACACCGCAGGATGGCCAGGCACAACTGTTCCAATTCTTCCAGATGATAATGTAGGAACAGCGACAACAGGCCGCCACACTAGCTGCAGAGCAGAGGCAGCAAGCAGCAGAACAGAGACAAGAGTTCCTAGCAGCACTTGAAAGGATGGCTGCAAAGACTACTGTACCAGCTCAAGCACTAGCTCCAGTACCTCGAGCTAGAGTTGGTTCAGTAAAGGACTTTATATAGATGGGTCTGAAGCCATACAAAGGCATTAAGGGCCCAAAGGAAACTACCAACTGGATCACTCACACTCGGAAGTTATTAGAGGCATCACAGCTACATGCAGACCTATGGATGACAGGTATAAGGACGCTTCTAGATGGTAATACTCATCACTGGTAGGAATCCATGGAACGCCAGTTGGGTACATACCAGACTTGGGAGCAATTCTTGGAGTGCTTTGAAAGAAAGTACTTCCTGGACACCGTCAGAGATGCATTGTACGATCAGTTTCTCCATCTGGAGTAGGAGAATAGAATAGTTGACGAGTACGATGCCGAGTTTAGTCCCCTCAGTAAATATGGCGCTGTCCTGATACCAGATGACTTGTCCAAGGCTAAGAGGTTTTATCGCAGACTGACTCAGGAGCTCCAACATTACACAAGCTCACAGTCCCGGATCTCTTATGCTAAATTACTGACAGAAGACAGATTGCAAAAGACCATCAGCAGAGGAAAATAAGGTCAGCTGAGGACACAACAAAAAACGGCAAGGACACAACAAGGAGGACCTATTAGACGTCCTTTAGCTCAGCAACAACAGTACCAACACAGAGCAGGACCGTACCAGATTCCAGAGAAGCTCTAATGTAATTATTGTGGGAGACGCGGGCACATATCAAGAGACTGCCGGACCTATTTGGGATATTGTATGAGATATGGTTCTGGACAATACCTAGCGAGAAATTGTCCAATGCAGCAGACACTTCCACCGCCAGTACAGAGACTAGCGATTCCAGCACCAAAGCCAACACAACAAATAACTAGACCAGGAGCACCTTGACCTCCAGCAGCAGAAGGATTTCAGCAAGGACAACTGCTACCTACACAAGAGGATCAATTCACGAGGGCCAGACAGGGACAACCACAGAGGAATGGACAAGCTTTTGCAATGGAAGTGGATGACATAAATTAGGAGATTAATGTCATAGCTGGTATCACTCTTGCTTTTACTTTTCCTGCTGTGATGTTATTAGATACGGGATCCACCCACTCATTCATATCATCTGGTTTTATTGCCAAACACAATATTGTCTCCACACCTTTATCTAGTTGTGTTAGAATTCTTACCGGAGGAGGAGTTGTACTTGTTAGTCAAATTTATAGATTGTGTCCTATAGTGATACATGGCAAAGAAATGAATGCCCGACTCTTTGTCCTTTCTATGCCAACCTTTGATATTGTGCTTAGAATGGACTGGCTAAGCAAGTACCACGCTTTCTTCGATTGCTTTGGAGGAAGCATTCTTTTCAAGGTACCAGGCCAGCCTGAACTTGAGTTTGTACGAGGATCCACATAAATCCTTGATGGTATGCAGCTCGCAATGGACGACGTTGTTTATCACCCCATTATTTCAGAATTTTAAGACATTTTTCCAAAGGAATTGCCAGGACTACCTCCAGATAGAGACGTAGAATTCTCAATTAAATTGACACCGGGAGCAGCACCCATAGCATCACTCTATAGACTGGCAAAGAAGGAGATGGATGAGCTGAAGACACAGTTGAAAGAACTAGAAGAGAAAGGTTTCATCCGACCGAGTGCATCACCCTGGGGAGCACCAGTGTTGTTTGTAACAAAGAAGGATGGGTCAGTACGTATGTGCATTGACTATAGAGCCTTAAATACAGTAACTGTGAAGAATAAATATCCATTGCCACGCATTGATGACTTATTTGATCAGCTTAGTGGGGCTAAGGTGTTCTCAAAGATAGATTTGAGATCGAGATATCACCAGGTGAAGGTACGGAAGGAGGACATCCCTAAGATCGCATTACGAACAAGATATGGGCACTACGAGTTTCTAGTCATGCCATTTGGATTGACCAATGCTCCAGCTATCTTTATGGACTTAATGAATCGAGTCTTCCAACAGTATTTGGACCAGTTCATGGTCGTCTTCATAGATGATATACTTGTTTATTCAAAGAACCACGAGGAGCACGAGAAGCACCTGCGGGTTGTTCTAGAGACCTTGAGGAGAGAGCAGTTATATGCAAAGCTCAGTAAATGTGAGTTCTTCTTAGACAGAGTCTCATTTCTTGGACATATTTTTACAGGAGATGGTATTTCTGTTGATCTAGAAAAGATCTCGGCAGTCGAGACATGGCATGTTCCTAAATCAGCAGCAGAGGTGAGAAGTTTCCTTGGACTTGCGGGATATTACCGACGGTTCATGGAGAACTTCTCAAGGATAGCAACACCTATGACTCGGTTGACTTGCAAAGATCAAGAGTTCATATGGACCAACGAGTGTCAAGCCGCTTTCGAGGAGTTGAAGAAGCGACTGACTACAGCACCAGTATTGACTATTCTATCAGGATCAGGGGGCTATGTGATCTACAGTGACGCATCAGGAAAAGGCTTGGGATGTGTATTGATGCAGCATGGCAAGGTGATTGTATATGCATCTAGACAGTTATGAGTACATAAGAAGAATTACCCAACTTATGACTTGGAACTTGCAGCCGTTGTATTTACTCTAAAGCTATGGAGACATTACTTATATGGGAAACGAGTGGAAATCTATACAGACCACAAAAGCCTCAACTACGTCTTCACACAGAAGAAGTTAAATATGAGACAACGTCGATGGCTCGAATTGATGAAAGATTTCGAGATAGAGCTACATTATCACCCAGGCAAGGCTAACATTGTAGCAGATGCGTTAAGCTGGAAACCAATAGCTTACTTCTTGACAACACAGAAGGAATTATTGGAGGAATTGCAAGGTCTTGGCATTAAAGTAATAATACCCAGAGTAGACGGAACACTAGCCAACTTACAAGTACAATCATCACTAGTAGAAAGAATCAAGGCAGCATTGCCTACAGACGCCAGATTCAGAAGATTAAAGGAAATGACAAAGGTCGGAGAGTAGACAGGACTACATATTCATGATAACGGGACATTATGATGTGGTGATCGTCTATATATTCCCAATGGAGAGATTCGACAGAAGCTGATGACAGAAGCTCATAGTTCGATATATTCTATTCATCCTGGAGGCACCAAGATGTATCGTGATTTACGACAGCACTTTTGGTGGCATAGAATGAAAAGAGAAATAGCTCGCTTTGTAGCTAAATGTTTGGTATGTCAGCAAGTAAAGGCGGAGCACCAGAGAACAGCAGGGTTATTACAACCACTTCCGATTCCAGAGTGGAAGTGGAAGCACATCACTATGGACTTCGTCATGGGTTTTCCTAAGAGTCCAAGTGGAAGAGATACAGTATAGGTAATAGTGGACCGACTCACCAAGTCAGCTCATTTCTTGCCTTTTAGAGTTGGCCAATCTACAGAAGCTTTGGCTGACTTATATATGAGGCAGATCGTGAGATTGCACGATATACCAGTCAGTATTGTATCAGACAGGGATTCATGCTTTACATCACATTTTTGGAGGAGCATGCAAGAGAGTCTTGGAACTCGTTTGAAGTTCAATACATCTTATCATCCGCAGACATATGGGCAGTCAGAGCATACTATTCAGACATTGGAGGATATGTTGAGGGCTTGTATGTTAGACTTTGGAGGATCATGGGAGGACCACCTACACCTTGTGGAGTTTTCTTACAACAGTAGCTATCAGGCAAGCATCCAGATGGCTCCGTTTGAAGCATTATATGAAAGGAAGTGTAGGTCTCCTGTGTGTTGGAGTGACGTGGAAGAACGTCAAATTCTAGGACCAGAGTTAGTGGTCAACACCGTTGAGACAGTTAAGAAGATACAAGGACACTTGCAAGCAGCGCAAGACAGGCAAAAACAATGGACAGACCTTCATCATCGTCCCTTGGAGTTCAAAGAGGGCGATCATGTCTTCTTGAGGATATTACCTACCAGAGGCACCATTCGATTCGGAGGGCGCGACAAGTTGAGTCCAAGGTATATTGGACCATTTGACGTGCTAGAGAGAGTGGGAGAAGTGGCATATCGACTTGCGCTACCACCTTCACTTGAGGGAGTACATGACATATTCCATGTGTCGCAGCTCAGGCGATATGTGGCAGACAACAGTCATGTTCTCGACCATTCGGAGATCACCATTGGGCCGAGCTTGTAATACCAAGAGCAACATGTGGGAATCCTTGATCGTCGAGAAAAAGTGTTAAGGAACTAGTCTATTCCCTTGGTTCGCGTAGCATGGAAGCATGGCATGCCAGGAGAATCAACTTGGGAACGCGAGGACGACATGTGCAAGCATTTTTCGAACCTATTCGTAGACCAAGGCATGAATTTATTTCATTCATTTTATACCTTATACCATTCTTGACTTTCTACCGTAGCTTAGTTTTAATTTCGAGGACAAAAATTTTATAAGTTGGGTAGAATGTAAAACCCCTAATTCTGAAAACCCCTAAATAGAAGAAATAGATTTTATTTAATTTTTAATCAAGATGGTTGTGCATTTAGGGGATTTATGGAGCCATTATAAATTTTTCTTAATTTATTCCATGTAGGAGACCCTTTGGACAGTTGCTAGCTTAATGGTATGCACAAATATAATCCCTATTGTATCTCAACCCGAAACCCAAACCCTATTCTAACCCAAATCCACTACCCGTTTAGTCCCTACCCGGACCCGTTAGGAGAGCAAAATATCAACAAAAGCAGTAGCAAAAACCAATTTTTCTTTCCTTCTCCGCGCGTGTGAGCCGTCTTATTCCACCGCCTCTTTATCTCTATTATATCACTAAACTCTCCTAAACCGAAAACCAAAACTAAAGAAAGAAAGAAACAACAGCAGCAGTGGTTTTTGAAACCACTAAATTACCCCACCGCCTCTTTATCTCTATATATATTACAAACTCTCCCAGACCCTAGCTCAAATTCTTCTACCAAACTTAACACCGTTTTGGACGCTTGTACTATACAGATTTCCTGCCAGGCAAGTATACCTTGCCATTGTACTAATATTTATATTCCATATGATGCATGCATAATTTAATTCTTTCTGCTTATTTAGTTCATTTATTTTAACTGCTATATAAATTGCACGTCCAAGGAAACTTGGGTGCAACGACGGTGTCGTCGTATTTTGTTTTTATTTATGTATATACATTGGACCTACTTTATGAGACCACCCTATTATTATGAGGCATTTTATGTTTTATTAGCCATGACACTATTCTTATACGAGTATGAGTCACATGTAGGACACGGACTTGCGTATTCGGCTGGCCACTGGTATGTATAGGTCGTGCGACAGATAGGGATAACTGTCGATAGAAACTTTGTATGCTAGTAGACCTGGCAGTTATTTAGAGGTTTTATTGTGTCATTGATGTGGCATGCTTAGAGCATGGGGGTGAGAAGAATAATAAGTAAAGCGTTTGGGCTCCTTTGTACTTTTCTTCTGTGCGCCCGGATTCTCCGCCGGAGAGACGGGTGGTGATGACCACTATATATTATATTATCAGGCGACCTCTGCCGTTCAAAAGATGATATGCTTTGTAGGCCCCTGGATCTCCAAGAGAACCATGCCAATCCCACTTTTGGCCAGATAGCCCACGTGTTGGAAAGTTGTTCTCAAACTGCATTCACTTAGACTGTTAGGCGACCATTGGATGTTTACTTTTCAGTACTTTATTGGCATGTTATTATGTATCTTGTTACGTCCCTCTGAGGACCTGGTCACTTTCCAGATATAGACGAGCAGGAGTATCCACAGGAGTACGGACCTGGACCTAACGCTACTTATCGATGGAGGAGGTCTTACCTTCGGAGTATCTGTGATTTTATTATCGCTGTTTAGAGATCTTTGTTGTTACTACAGTATAGTCGTTTTGTAGTGGATTTGTTTCCATCCGACTATCAGACTTGATACTCATCTTTGATATTCAGATATTATTCAGTCCTTTATTCCTACTTATTATTTGTACTGTGGATGAGATTTAGATTGTGTGTGACTTGTTGTGACAGTATATTACCACTGGTGGATTGAATATTCATGTACAACGTACATGTGTATATGGTTTCCATATATTGGAGTCCGTATATATACGGCTGGGCGTGTTACGTATTCTTAGTCCTACGTATTTTAGGACTGGGGCGTGATAATGTATATGATCCAAACTAAGCGATAGATTGAATTTGAATTGAGCTGCAAGGAGGATGTGAGAATTTGGAATTAGTGTTTGAGCGTTCAGTCTAAATTGAAGATGATGAGTCTGGATCAGCGAAGTATGAGTTACTTGGAGCAGAGTTTATGAAATGGGAAAGCGGCATACAGGAAAGAAATAGGAACTAGTTTGGTTCTAGGACGAACCTTATTCTAAGTGGTTTATTATGTAATGTCCTGCAAGCGCTCGGTGCATTATGCTGAGATTTTGGGAATAAAAGAACTATTGATTCAAGTTAATTTCCTTGTGCAGATGGTGTACAGAGTTTGGTAAAATCAGAGCAGCGCCTTGCACGGGCTGAGGCATGAACTACACAAATGAAATCAGTGTGTCCGTTTGGAGCAAATATAGAGATAGCGGGACTTAGAACAATAATGTCGTCTTCCTTACTCTGATCGGTCGGATGATTTGGAGACCACGGCCTTCTCGTACGGTTATACCAATTGAGTAGATTATGCTTTGTATCGGACCACAGATTCAAAGAACCGACCGTATCGATAAGGCAGAGTGCTTAACAGAGTCAGACTTGGTGAGTGGACTATGTCCCCCTTCTCCTCTACTCCTTCATGCCTAACAATATGGAACACACGTAATAGTTTGAACACTTGATTTGGAATATTGGAATCACCGCACTGTGGCGTACATAGAGTGTGTGCCATTTGGAAGGATATAATTTGTGGCTTGAGTTGGACTTACGTTTGGGCAGTTAGAGCTTGAGTGGATATTCTTGGTTGGAATATTGAGGCACTTCAGCGAGCGAGAGTGCATCCATGCAAGAGTATAAGTTGGATGCTTTGTCAAGCAAAGTGTGTAATTATGGTTCAAAATTGGGTAACTGCATCAGAGAGGGCATTGTGCCACTGTTGGGGCATTGTTCCACGGAGCATTCGAAACAAGGGGTGTTGCACCTAATCGGGGCACTGTGTCGAGAAGCGACATGGTATAAGTGGAGATAATTTGAGGATGGTGCCTTGGATTACAAGTTGAGAATGGTTATGGTGTATTAGATAGA
Source organism: Iris macrosiphon (assembly GCA_036927795.1). Lineage (NCBI taxonomy): Eukaryota > Viridiplantae > Streptophyta > Magnoliopsida > Asparagales > Iridaceae > Iris > Iris macrosiphon. The sequence goes on along the minus strand of JAYESA010000001.1, from coordinate 38,153,798 downwards.
TCGAGGTGAGTATCATTTGGTGGGAAAAGAAGGCACGATTCTCTCGTCATACCTACTTGTTGGAGTATTGCATTGGTCATGAACAACCTATTGCGCACAGGGTTTAGTTTTCTCGAACGAGATAGGCTCCTGGGTACCGAGATTATTCGGCCATGGAGAAAATAAATGGTAATATGCCTTGGGCACGGTACTAGAAATTTGAGACCACCAGGCAGGCTAGCTATTCAACGCTGGATCGAATCAAAATGTAGTTGGATAGTCCTTTTTGGCTTGGACAATGACCTTCATGTAGATAAGAGTTGGTTCAGTTTGAGTTTGTGCATTCTTGTAGGCGGTGACACCATCTTACCTTGGACAAGAGTGTGTGCATCGATGATTGGATTAGCAAGGCTTGGATTATGACATGATTCGATAGATTAGAGACTTGGAGTGCGATTCGGTTCGATAGGTTAACACTTTGCTTCAAATTTGAGTAGAAAAAATTGCATGCTTAGTTTTATTTGAGTTTGGATATAACTGCTAGTATATTTACCTGAGTTAAATGATTGCATTCTTAAACTGCTTTACTGCTTTCCTTAACATGTCATACCTCTGCCATGAAATAAATCTAGGATTCAAGTAGAAAGATTACCATATAACTATTTTTATTCACTATCTACTTAGTATCGGTTTAGGCGAGTGGGTTACCCCGCTCACTAGTACGGCTGTGTACTAACCCACGTTTGTGGGAATTATTTCCAAGTACATAGGTGTAGTGGCTCAGCTTGGATATACGGGACATAATTTATGGAACGATTAGTACCTTTGTGGGGAAGAGAAAGAGCAAGAGTGTTGCATTGCCGGCATTCTCCTTTGTGATATTTTTATTTAGACCCTTTGAGAGATTTGATGCATATACTCTGATGTTTTCTTGGCACATAATACTTAACTTTTACTGTAACTTGTTTGTTTTGATGATAATCTTGAAGTTTGACGTCATTGCCTTGTGCGAGCGCAACTCCAGGCTCGTACGATATTACGTCCCGGTGAGAACGATTGTCCTGCGGGAGTGCTGTAGCATGGTGATTCACGTTTAGCGGGGATGATCGAATTTGCGAGAGATTGGGGCATGACAAGATCGATGCAAGTTTCTTTATTTTTGAAGGAATGGTTCAAGCACAAGGAATATCACAAGCACAAGTAATAGTAAGTGCAAGCGAGTAGTTCTAGCACTTCAGCCAGCTCCGAGAGCCAACAACCTGCGCCCCCTCTCGACCCAGTTGAGTGGATCATGCACATGTTCGATGCACAACAACTGAGGGATGAGGATCGATTCGAGCGAGTCGAAAAGTGGGCAAAAGAACGTCAGAGAAATTTTGAACACAATCTTGAAGCCCGATTTACTATCCAGCAAAAGCAGGTAGATGCCCTCAGCAGATTATTCAGACCTTGGCCTCCAACTGTTCCGCAATAATAACGATACTAGTGGAGCCGGTAGCAGTTGAAATCGAGACTGCTCGACCTACAAAGGAGAAGGAAATAACTACATTCGAATTTGCCGATTTTAAGAAGGACTGCAACACATCCTTCCACGGGACCGAGGACCCCATCGTGGTGCTAGATTGGCTAACCGAGCTTGAGGACCACTTTAAAGTACTTGAAGTACCCACAAAAAGTGGGTCATGTGTACCCAACTACAGCTCCGTTTGAATACGCATGACTAGTGGGACGTGCATCAAAGATCTCTCCCACAGATGGTAAAGATGGCACGATCGCCTGGGCTACCTTCCGTTGTGCATTTGAAGAGGAGTTCATACCCCCTCTCGTTCATAGAGAAAAGAAGAACGAGTTCGTACAACTTTGACAAGACAATATGATGGTGAAGTAGTATGTTGCCGAGTTCAATCGGCTAGCCAAGTTAGCAAGCCCCTATTTACCAAATGTAGCGAGTCATGCTCGACAATTTGAAGGTGGCCTGCGACCTGCCATATATGCGTATGTAGTCGTTCCCCAGTATCAGAGGATGTAGGAAGTCCTAAACCCTGCCTCCACCCTTGAACCGCAGTATCCTCCAGTTACTGCCGGTGGTATGTCCTATTCTCATCACAAGTGCCCTAGCAACGCGGAAGGAAATAATGCTTCAAAGCGTACAAATAAGGGCGGTTCTCGGGGCCATGATCCAGGGAGGACTTAAGGGCCAAATTGTGCCTAATTCCATATGCCAATACACCATATATGCGACTATCATATGCAAAAAGGGGGATGCTTCATTTGTGGTAAGTTTAGCCACATTGCTCGTGACTGTCGGGATCTCCCCAACGATCTCCCTCTACGTCATCCCCAACAACAAAATTCTAATCAACCGCCCCAAGCAAGTCGACATGAGCAACAACAAGAGTGTCGTCCAAATGATGTGGGCTGGGACTATGTAATGACACGGGACAAGGCATTTGCCTCAGACACTGTTGTGACAGGTATATTATTTTTTAATAATGTTCCTACATATGTACTATTTGATTCTTGTGCCACGTATAGTTTTATATCGAATAACTTCGCCAAGGAACATAAATTTTCTTAGACACCATTAGGCCTAAAGCTTAGCATAAGTACCCCGTCGGGCATGGATTTGCTTGCTTACTCAGACTACCATGATGTCTGTATTTGCATCAGAGAAAGGAAATGGTCGTTCGATGAGATAGTCCTGGACATCAGGACTATGACATCATTATGGGGATGTATTGGCTCGGTGCTTGCTCGACCACCATTAATTGTGCGGAAAAGAAAGTCGTGTTTCATCTACCTGGCGAGACATAATTTTGCTACGCGTGCAGTCCAACGTTGAGAGCGTTGAATGCCTGCATGGTAATTTTTGAAATATCTGCTCGATAGATGATACATTCCGACTATGAAGGGTACTTGGCGTCCGTTCGAGACACTCATCAAGATTATACAAACATAGAGTCTACTTCCGTTGTGGCAGAATTTCCTAATGTGTTTCCCGAAGAGTTGCCCGACATGCCGCCCGCCCGAGAGATAGAGTTCACTATAGATATATTTCCAAATACTCGGCCAATTTTTAAATCTCCGTATCGAATGGCCCCTACTGAACTGAAGGAGCTGAAGTTCCAACTCCAAGAACTGCTCGATCGTGGATACATCCGTCCGAGTGTATCTTCGTGGGGCGCATAAGTACTATTCCTGAAGAAGAAAGATGGTTCGATGCGTCTCTACATTGACTATCGAGAGTTGAATAAATCTACCATTCCAAAATCAGTATCCCCTTCCATGAATTAACGACCTCTTCGATCAACTACAAAGCATGTCAGTGTTCTCTAAAATTGATCTTCATTCGGGTTACCACCACTAACTCAAGATTAAGCTAGACGATGTGCCAAAGTTTGTATTTCGCACTCGCTATGGCTACTACGAGTTTTTGGTAATGCCGTTTGGACTGACCAATGCCCATGATGCCTTCATGGATCTAATAAAACAAGTATTTCGGTCATACCTCGATAAGTTTATAGTGGTGTTCATTGATGATATCTTGATGTATTCAAAGAACAGGGAGGAACATGCCGAGCACTTGCGGACCATGCTGCTGGCTCTTCGAGACGACAAACTATATGCAAAACTGAGCAAGTGCGAGTTTTCGCTGAGCAGTGTATCTTTCCTCGGGCATATCATTTCTGAGGGAGGCGTTCAGTCTATCCAAAGAAAGTTGAAGTCATCGTCTAGTGGAAGCAACCCGCATCAGTCAGTGAAATTCAAAGTTACCTCAGTTTAGGAGGCTAGTATAGACGGTTTGTGTAACCTCTGTATCCTAAATTTTTTGCTTAAATATTGTTATTAGGTTAATTTGGGGCCATTGGATATTTTCCATAATTTTTGGTTAATTAAAAACTAGTAACAATAATTTTTTAGGATTTTCAAGAATTTATTTTAGTGACAAACATAATTAAAAATGTCCCAAACTTTTATTTTAGGTTCTAAATAATCAAATATATTTTCTAGAATTTTCTGGGAATTTTTTAAGTATTTTTAGTATTTATTGGGAGTTATTTAGGCTAATAACTAATTTTCTAGGACTTCTAAAATTTATTGTGCAATCCAAGGAATATAGAATGGACCCACATAATTTTTTAGGGTTTATAATATTATTATATATTTTTTGAAATTTTTCAGAATTTTTAGAATATTTTTAATATTTATTTTTAGTTAAATAGGTAAATCTAATTTTTATAGCTTCTCCTAATTATAGTAGGAAAACTATGAACATAAAATTATTCCAAGTATTTTTCTAGGATTTAAATATATTTTCTGTAATTGTTTCAGATTTTTATGATTATTTTTAATGTTTATTTGAGTTATTTAGATTTAAAATGACTTAAATAATGTTTTGATAAAGGCAAATAAAAAACAAATAATATAGACACGTGTCGGCCTATAACTTTTCATTCAGCTGCATGGCAGCCAACATCTATATATATATATATATATATATATATATATATATATATATATATATATATATATATATATAATAACCTTAATTATCCCATTATTTTAGAGAGAGAAATTTGAGGGAATGTCATCTAGGGTTTCCTTCATCTTCCAGAAGCAATTACTCATAGCTCCGGACTCCAAACGTGACCCAATTTTTTGTGTTAGAATGGTATTGAGGTTATTTTTCTGAATATATAAATTATTTTATGAAATTATGAATATTAAATTCTGGAAAATTCGTAGAGCACAGCATGTCCAAAAATAGATGTGTCTCAGTGTTTTCGCCATTTCGGGAGAACCAGGAATCAGAATCATGAACCGTTTAAAGTTTTAAAAATCTAATGTCGAGATAATTGACATATTTTTTTTCAAGTTTTAATACGAAATATTTCGGTGCTGTTAATTCTGTAGAACCTCTAGGTTACAATCAATCACTGTTCCACAATATGATTTATGTATGTGCAATAATTTTCAAACTAATTTGAATTTGGATAAGATATAAATTCTAGCATATTTATGATGCTTAAATCTACAGGAAGCCATGCATAAAAGTTGAGTTTGTATCGGTTGACTTTTTGGTCAAGAGAAGGCCTCAATTTGCGTTCCATGAGTCTCGAGTTGATAAAATTCAATTTCTTTGGACAAAATTTAGGAATTAACCTAAAAATCAGCATAATAATATTCAAATAGGAAGTAATTATTCTAGAATTAAATAAATTAAATAAAATATCTTTTGACATGGTAAATTCATAATACATAGGCTATTTGGACTTGGACTTTGATTCCGACCCGTACCAGCAAAGGACCACAGGCGAGTACATTCTCTGATAGTTTCCATTATTTGATATTTTCTATGATGCATATTTATAGTATTGTTTTACCTGATTTCTGACATGATGGATACACGGATTGATATTGTATGGATTCATTTTCGTGAGATACATATTTTCAGGCCTATTGACTTTTTTCTTGACTAATGAATTACTGGACTAATGTATTTTCTAGCCTGTTGACATCTTTTGGACTATTGAGATTATTCGTGTCTGGACTTGGATCCATGAGTACTAGTCGGGCGAGAAAATACCTAGGAGACATGTGAACTACCCTTTCTATCCCATGGTCTTTCTGGAATAATAGCAGCCACACACGACACGTGTGGTTTTTCGGATATTACCCCCTAGCCGTTCACATGTCAACTTGGTATTTCAAAATACTAGTTAGATGCAGTCATTCTGGATTAATCTATACTTGCTGATTGTATAATTGCATGACAGGTATCCTAGTTCACATATCTGTTTGTCTTTACATGCTTCTATGTTCTTCTTTTTTGTCTTTCATTATTTCTTTATTTAACTTTTCCTCTATGATGTACCCTATTCCATTATTATATGCTCATCAAGTATTTCATAACTATTTACTGTTCATAGTACTTGTCAATTAACTGGAACTGCTATTGGGTTGTACTCGTTCCATCCTGACTGGGTAAACATTTTAGGTGACTTGCTATCTTGCTCATTGGATTTAGTTGGAGATCGAGATGCTTGTGGAGGCTAATATTAGAATTTAGATAGTTTAGCAACTTCTTTAGATTTGATGTTTAGCGGGTTTGTTCCTGAGTTATGATTTAATTATAAATTAAGAATCTTGTAAAACTATGTAAATGTTGTGAATGAACAATAGATTTGAATTTGTGATTAAATATTATCTATTTGGATTGATGGACCATTGTTATCATAGACAACGTACTATTACCGATGCTGCGGTGTAGGCTGGACTTGGCCACGTACTCGTATCTGAAAAGTGGGTACAGATCGTGACAAGTTTTTATGGTGGCCCATGCAGGTCAGTCTTCGCAAGTTGTGTGATGTCATGGTTAGTACTTCAACTTAGTAGTACTAGCTGTGAGTCTGCGACTAGGAGATGCTCATTCACAATTAGGATTGATTTGAATTTAGGACAATGGCTAGGACTAGGTATACAATTGGAATGCATTATTTTAATTTTATTGCTTGGGTAGTTAAGGTGTTACATAGGCTACGTGATTAAAATAGGTATACATGTTGAACTTTTAGGTAAACTCTAGTAGATGAACTTGAGAAAATTAAGTGATTATATATTATGATATTTTATAAGTTGGTGTGATCAAAGTTAGGGGTAGACTTCTCGATTGGTAAATTATTTCCTTAAGGTTACACAATTATTGAAAATGAGAATTATTAAAAAAAAGGAAAAATAATTTTAAATTGAATGATGATAAAGACAACAAGTTGAAGATTTATGGAATTTTATATTTTTGCAGATTATTATAGTGGATTTAAGTTTAAGTTTGAATATTTAAATTTTGAGTATTTGATTTAAAATTTGAAGTATGGGTTTATTACTTTATGATTTTGTCAAATTTTAAAAAAAGATTAATATTAGAGATATTGGACTACAAGATGTGGATTTAAATATATAATTTGAAGATTGAAAATAAATTTCAGGTTTTGAGACTTTTTGAGGAGTTGAGATTTTATGTATTTAAATTTTTTGAGAATTCAAATTCAATTCAATAAACATAGTCAAAGCTATAAATATTTTTGGAAGTGATTAAAATTTTATTTTAATATTTGAATATTTGACTTTTGAGGAAAGTATATACATTTTATTTTAATTGTTTGAGAAGTTAAATATTGAGAATTTATTTTAAGGATAAAATTATAAGGTGGGTAGAAGTTGTCATATTTGATTATTGAGAAAAAAAAATTTGAGGATAATGTTGAAAGTTTTTGAAATTGAGGATGATCTTGAAAGTTTTGAGATATAATTCGAGGAATTCAATAATAATGTTAAGAATTTGAGTGTTAGGAGTTCAATATAATATTGAGATTTGGTTTATGGGTTGAGTTAGACCAAAAGAATAATAATACAAAGATTAATTTTATAACTTGTTGAATTCGAATTTTAAGGACTTAATTTGAATTCAAAATTTAAATTTGTTCGAAAGATAAGATTGATGGAGTAAATTTGAAAATTAAATTTTGAGGATGAGACTTTAAATTTTTTTAAATATTTCAAGAAATATAAATTAGTAGGATTTACTTTGAAGATTGGAATTAACTTTTAAATTTCTAGGATTGAATCATTAATCGATGTTCTAAGGATAGTCATTAATTTAAATACCAAGAATTTGTATACGTAATAGCAGCGAGGACAAAACAAATTAAGGCTATGGGGACAAATCAAATATATGTGAGAAATGACTACAATATGATATTTCAATTTTTAAAGATGGAATTAAATTTTTTCTTTAAACTTCAAGATTGGATTTAATTTTTAAGTTTGGATATGAGATTAAATTTAAAGGATTTAATTATTAAATTTTTGAAGACATTTATAAATGAGATTTAAATTTTAAGAAAATAATGTTAGATTGTATTTAAGAATTATGACTTTTAAAACTGATTTAAGAGAAAATACTATTGGATTTTAAATTTAGAAGATAAATTCAAATTTTGAAGCTTTACGTTAAAATTTTAAGTTATGAGGATGAAGTTAATTTTTAAGGACTTTGTTAAATAACAATAGTGGTTTGACTTCATTATTATATTGTTTAAATTTTGATGGTGGCAGAAAAAAATTTATTATTAAGGATTTTAAATTTTGAGGACACACATTAATTTAAATAAAGAGTTAAGAATTTAATATGGCAGAATTGACGATTTTGTTAAATCACAAATTTTTATGATGATTATGATATGATTGGATCTGTCATTAAATTTTGAGAAATTTAAGAAGATTATTATTATATTTATTTGATTGCAAGATATAAATTTAAAATTTATATTTTGAATGTTGTATTTGAAGATTTCGTAAGTATTATATTGTTTGAGTATGATGTGAAAAAAGAATCGAGGATTAAGATCATTAATGGATTGGTGTTTGAATTCAAATTTTTGGGATAGGAATTTAAATTTTATAAATATGCATTAATTGAATTTAAATTAGAGGAGTAAGATCATTAATGGATTAGTGTTTGAATTCAAATTTTTGGGAGTTTGAATTCAAATTTTTGGGATGAGATTTTTAAATTTTATAAAGGTGCATTGATTGGATTTAATTAGAGTATTGAATATTAAATTTGTTGAGCATTTAGTTATTAACTTAAAATTTTGGAGGAGATTGTGATAAGAATGGAATTTGATTTTAATTTTGAAGATTTTCAGGAATATGATGTTTTTAGAATTTTTGAAAAAATTATGAAATTACAATATGGATTTATTTCATGATTATATGGTTTGATGAATTTAAATTTTGACAATAAAAAAAAACTATTGAGGATTTTAAATTTCGAGGACGAAATTTTTGACTTATAACCTCCGTTTCCTGAAATTCTTGCTTAAATGTTGTTATTAAGTTAATTTGGTGCTATTAGATTTTTTCTATAATTTTTTGTTAATTAAAAACTAATAACAGTATTTTTTAGGACTTTCAAGAATTTATTTTAGTGACAAACATAATTAAAAATATTCCAAACTTTTATTTTAGGTTCTAAATAATTAAATATATTTTCTAGAATTTTTTGGAAATTTTTTGAGAATTTTTTAGTATTTATTGGGAGTTATTTAGGCTGATAACTAATTTTCTAGGACTTCTAGAATTTATTGTGCAAGCCAAGGAATATAGAATGGACCCACTTAATTTTTTAGGGTTTATAATATTATTATATATTTTTTGGAATATTTTTAAATTTTTATGATTATTTTTAATGTTTATTTTGAGTTATTTAGATTTAAAACGACTTAAATAATGTTTTGATAAAGGCAAATAAAAAAAAAATAATATAAACAAAATCATCCAACCAGATTCTGACACGTGTCAGCCTATAACTTTTCATTCAGCCGCATGTCAGCCAACATATATATATATATATATATATATATATATATATATATATATATATATATATATATATATATATATATATATATATATATATAATAACCTTAATTATCCCATTATTTTAGAGAGAGAAATTTGAGGGGATGTCATCTAGGATTTCCTTCATCTTCCAGAAGCCATTACTCATAGCTCCGGACTCCAAACGTGGTCCAATTTCTCGAGTTAGAACCGTATTGAGGGTAGTTTTCTGAATATATAAATTCTTTTACAAAATTATGAATATTAAATTTTGAAAAGTTCGTAGAGCACAGCATGTCCGAAAATAGATGTGTCTCGGTGTTTTTGCGTTTCTGGGAGAACCAGAAATCAGAATCATGAACCGTTTGAAGTTTCGAAAAGCTAATGTCAAGATCATTGACATATATTTTTCTCATGATTTAATACGAAATATTTTAGTTCTTTTAATTCTATAGAACCTCTAGGTTAACAATCAAACACTGTTGCACAATATGATTTATGTATGTGCAATAATTTCCAAACTAATTTGAATCCGAATAAGCCGTTACTTCCAGCATGTTTGTAATGCTGAAATCTATAGGGAACCATGAATGAAAGTTAAGTTTGTATCGGTTGACTTTTTGGTTAACAGATCGTCTCGATTTGCGTTCCATGAGTCTCGAGTTGATAAAATTCAGTTTCTTTTGACAAAATTTAGGAATTAACCTAAAAATCAACATAATAATAATCAAATAGGAGATAATTATTCCAGAATTAAATAAATAAAATAAAATATCTTTTGACATGGTAAATTCGTAATACATAGGCTATTTGGACTTGAACTTGGATTCTGACCCGTACCAGCAAAGGACCACAGGCGAGTACATTCTCTGATAGTTTCTATTATTTGATATTTTCTATGATGCATGCTTATAGTATTATTTTACCTGATTCCTGACACGATGGATACACGGATTGGTATTGTATAGATTCATTTTCGTGAGATACATATTTTCAGGCCTATTGACTTTTTTCTGGACTAATGAATTACTCGACTAATGTATTTTCTGGCCAGTTGACATCTTTTGGACTATTGAGATTATTCGTGTCTGGACTTGGATCCATGAGTACTAGTCGGACGGGAAAATACCTAGGAGATGTGTGAACTACCCTTTCTATCCTATGGTCTTTCTGGAATAATAGCAGCCACACACGACACGTGTGGTTTGCCGGATATTACCCCCTAGCCGTTCACATGTCAACTTGGTATTTCAAAACACTAGTTAGATGCAGTCATTCTGGATTAATCTATACTTGCTGATTGTACAATTGCATGATAGGTTTCCTAGTTCACATATCTGTTTGTCTTTACATGCTTCTCTGTTCTTCTTTCTTGTCTTTCATTATTTCTTTATTTAACTGTTCCTCTATGATGTACCATATTCTATTATTATATGCTCATAAAGTATTTCATAACTATTTACTGTTCATAGTACTTGTCAATTAACTGAAACTGCTATTGGGTTGTACTCGTTCCATCCTGACTGGATAAACATTTTAGGTGACTTGCTATCTTGCTCATTGGATTTGGTTGGAGATCGAGATGCTTGTAGAGTCTAATATTAGAAATTATATAGTTTAGCAACTTCTTTGGATTTGATGTTTAGCGGGTTTGTTCCCGAGTTATGATTTAATTATAAATTGAGAATCTTATAAAATTATGTAAATATTGTGAATAAGCAATAGATTTGAATTTATGATTAAATATTATCTATTTGGATTGATGGACCATTGTTATCATAGACAACGTACTACCATCGATGCTGCGGCGTAGGATGGGCTTGGCCACGTACTCGTATCCGAAAAGCGGGTGCGGGTCGTGACAGTTTGTTAAAGAATTTTCTAGAATTGCTTCACCCTTGACTCGCATCACTCAGAAATGAGTCGTATTTGAGTGGTCATGTCACCCCCATATTTTTAGATGAGGGTATTTTAGTTATTTTGCATATATTTATTTTTGGTGAATTAATATCTATCTATATTGTGCTATATATTTAAATTGTGCTTTTGCTAATTATTATTTGTTAGTGGACTAGCCTATGTTTATTGGACTTGACACTAGTGGACCCATTAGTTAGTCATGATAATATTTTGAGCCCAACATGAGACCAAGTCAAATAGACCCTCTTCCTTAGTTAGTTAAGGAGATTAGCTTAATTTGCATTAGTTTAGAGCCTTTCCAAAATAGCCCTTCTTAATTATTCTTCATAATTAGATAGAGAGGGGCACCTTGGACATTTGATGTTGCTTTGAGGGAAAGAAAAGGGTGGCCGGCCATATGAGGCTCTTCATTCTTTCTCCTCTTCATTAATTCATTCCAATTATATCCCCAATTGCGTTATTTCCCAAATTGACTCATTCCTCCATCAAATTTAACTCAATTCACACACATTCTCTCTCAATTTTATCATCTATGAAGCATTAGAGCTTTGATTGCAAGGAGCACTTGAAGGAAGAAGAATTGGTAAGGAGATTGTGTTCTAATTGTGTCCATTAAGCATTTTTTTTGAAATCTATCTCCAAATAGGTAAATTCTGAATCCAACCCATTGTTTAGACTCTAATTAATATATTTAATCATTAGGAATCATCCATTGACTTAGGGCTACCCATAGGATCAAAAACTATGTTCATATGACTTATATTATGGAATCTACATAGTAATTTATGTCCAATTATGAGAAATTCTGAGATTGACATATCAAGGATGTGTTATGAGACCAAATTGGTCTAATTGGGCTTAGATTGGTGATGCGAGACTAGATATGTGTCCAAAAATAGATATGAGTATATCGTATCATAGTATTTTGTGATACAGTATGATACAGAGGCCATTTTGGGTTATTTGTGCATATGAGTGAGATCTCTCTTCAATTTCTATTGTAACTAATTAGTCTAGTTGTATTATTATTTATTTGGTGTGTATTATTAGAGATTATGGAGAATTGGGAATTTTGGCTCTTCATTTGGATGAGTTTCATGAGTATCTTAAGGAGTGAACTCTAGGTGTTTGTTTTTATGCTTGGTGTATATTTAGTGTCTATTTAGTAGGGATTTTGGTATGAGGAGTGAGAACCATAGCTTGACACTTAGTGTGATTGTGTGGTGTATCAATGTGCAATAGAAGGGAAACGTATTGTGTTGCACCTGTGGGTGCTGTGCAAGGATGTTGGTGTTGTGTTCGGGTTTCAGTGACAAATTAGGTGAAGGGACTGTCGGGTAGAAGTAGTAGAAGTTGGAGCAGAAGCAATTAGAGAAAGGGGTAGCTAGCATAGTGTTTAGGTGCATCAGTGTGTATGTGAGGGAAAATCAGTTAAGTTTGAGTGCTCGGGTTATAGGGCAGTGATGTTAGACTGTTTATGAGTATATAAGAGATATGTTGTAGGTGCTTTAGTGTTTTAATGTACACAGGAACTTGAGTATTAGTAATAACCCAATGCATAGAAGATTTTTAATGTGTTTATAGGTGCAACAAGGAAGTGGTGCAAGTGTGCACTGCTTGAACCAGTGAGGATGGCAGCAGCATGATTTGGAACAACAAACAAATAGAGTGGGGATGAGTAGAGTTTGGACTGTCCAGAAGGGGATTGACATGACAAGTATGAATGCTAGGGTTAACAACAGGCATCAGCATGAGTGTATCTAGGTTATAGAGTGAATACAACTCCTTATATTTAGGATGTGTAAAGGAGTGATACTAACTATTGGTGTTCCATCTCAGTTATCATGGGTTAGTATATGTTAGTATGAAAGTGTAGTGAATAGGTATTAGAAAGTGTGCAAGAACTTGTGAGTGTATAGGCAGTGTAACTAGGTTCCAGCAGTGTGGAGATAGGAAAAGATATGAGGGACTGTGCATAACAAGGTAAGAGTGTGGTATTCAGATTTTGAGTGTCAGGGATGAATGTATCAAGTTGTAGTAGAAGTGCAAACCCAGTATCAGTACCAAATAAGTCAGTGAGTGTGAAAAGTGGTCCAAGTTGTGATTGCTATTTAAGTAAAGCTAGTAGATGGATTTATTGGGGTATAGGCAAGTATAGGATTTAGTATTTAGTATTAAGGTAAGGTAATCTAGTTAAGGTATTTAGAGTTTGAGTTGAGGTATTAGGAAGGGGAGGAATTCTTAGTGTTTAGTAGAAGCTAATGTGGTGTGTGGATGTTAGAGTTGAGAGTGTTTATAGCACTTGTGAGCATCTGAACACTGCAAGATAAGAAAGGAGGCTTGTGTGCAGGCTTTTGAAAGGAATTACAGTAGGTAGGGAGGTGCATCAGCCGTACACAAAACATGCAGGCCTGCCTGCAAGGGGGCAGAAGATGTGAAGGTGTAAAGTGGCTCAATTTTGTAGAGATAAGGGGATCGGGCAACAAGTAGATGGGAGAACTGCAATTATAGTTAGGGGTACCACTGATTAAGGTATGGGAGAGAATATGTTGCAAGGTTAGTAAATATAGTCAGTGAGGGAGAGTTGAAGAAGCATGGGGGAATGAGTATGCTACAGCTATACCTGTAGTTGGGATTGGAGTATGATTATAGGTTTCAACTGTGTGTAGGTGAGCAAGAGTTGGTCAGGGGAGAGTAGTGTGTACTTGTGCCAGTATACTATGGTAAGGAGATAGGGTTCAGTGGTTGCAATACAGTGAGATAAGGAAGGAGCAGCCACTTTAGCATAACAAGAGGTTAGTATTTATATGTATGGATATATGTGAATCACAGATGCATATGTGTACCACAGTAGATTAGTAAATTAGGAGGTGTATCAGTAAGAGGAGAGCATACATGTGAATGTCAGAGATCTACTTGAGTGTGAAGGTAAGTTTGGGTGTAGAGTCAAGGTATTAGTGTGATATTTTAGTATGGACTAGGATACTACTAGATAGTGTTATGTAAGAGTTCATATAGTGTATTTATGATACTTAGTATATAGTATTAACTAGTATGACTTAGAAATTAGTATTAGCAAGGTATTTACCTAGAATGACTTAATATGATCTATTATTGGCTAGTTTAGGTATATAGGACAACTAAGTAGATAACTTTGAACCAAAATTAGGTAATTGACCTAGTTTGACTTTATTAACCTAGTTAGACCCAAATAACTTAGATATGACCTAGAAAACCTAGAATAGAGTTATTTAAGCATGTTTATGTTTCCAAAATACCTTTTTGATATAGAATTTCATATATAGGTCACTTGTACTCCAGTACAGGCACTGTTTGATATGCATTGCTCTGGACCACAGGCGAGTACATTCTCTGATAGTTTCCATTATTTGATATCTACTATGATTATAGTTTATAGCATTGGTCTACTTGATTCTTTGACACTATGGATACATGGATTAGTATTATCTGTATTCACTCTCTTGTGACACGTGCATCATACTTATCTGGCCTCTACTTCATGACTCTTACTGGCATCACATCAGGACTCACTTACTGATATCACTTACTTTTATCTGGCTGGCCTCGTACTTGATTTATGTGTCTGGACTTGGATTCATTTATACTAGTCGGGCGGAGAAATATCTTAGTAGACGTAAATATTTTTAAAAGATGGAATCACTCCCTACTGGTCTAATCTGGAAAGATAGAAGCCGCACACCTAACGTGCGATGAGCCGTGTTACCCCTAGCTGTTTACATGTCGAAAGTGGTATTTAAAAACATACTAGTTTAGTTACATTCTTGCTGGCTTCACATGATACTTGCTGGACACATATCTTATTTATCTAGTTTAGTTCTCATCTATTCATAGTCCTTATTTACTGTATTTTCTAGATTCACCATGCATATCTTATCTTGCTTCTTAAAATTAACTATAACTGTATTTATTCCCTGACTCTTTTACTTTCCTTGCTCATCATGTACTACTTTCTATAACTGTTTTATAGTCTTTGTCAATTAATTGAAACTGCTATTGGGTTATACTTCTCTCCAATCCTAATTGGATAACATTTTTCAAAGGACCCAGAGGATTGGTGTCCGACCTATTACGGACCTCAGGATGTTGATGGTACAGCCATAGACCCCGTAGAACAAGAGTGATTGCTGAAAGGATTAGCCGGATCACTAGTTAGCCTAAGTTAGTTTAATTAGCTTATTGGTACCAGACTTTTTTTCGGCTTATATTTGAGACTTAGATATTATTTCTATTTGTTGTTGTTGTTGTATTTGGTTATTGTTGATGTTTAGATTTTGTAGTTATGTTAGGATTCTCTGATATCTTATCATGCTTTAGATTTGTGATCGAGTATTTATTATTGCATTTATTATCATATTATCCTCCTTCCTGGAGTTGAGATATCTTTAGCAGATTATATATTGTGTGAGATGCAAGTTAGTTAGTGATGACGTAGACATCGTTCTACCGTCGATGATGTGATGTAGGCTGAATGTACCCATGTACTCGTTCCCTCACACCGGGTGTGGGTCATGACAGGTCCACCGACTGCGAAGCTTTATTTCAGGAGTTAAAGTAACACCTCGTCTTTGCTCCGATACTTGTACTGCCGAACAAGAATATGGGATCCTAAATCTTTAGCATTGCCTCTGGCCAGGGCTTAGGAGCTGTACTCATGCAACAAAATAAAGAGATTGATTTTGCTTTGAGATAATTGAAGTCGCATTAGCGCAACTATCCCACACATGATCTAAAACTTGCGATGATTGTGTTTGCACTGAAGTTGTGGCGACACTACCTTTATGGCGTGGCTTGCCAAATTTTTACTGACCACCAGAGCCTCAAGTATCTTTTTACTTAAATGGACCTGAACCTATGGCAATAGTGTTGGCTAAAACTGATTAAAGACTATGACTTGATGATCAACTACCCCCAGGCAAAGAAAATATTATAGCAAATACGCTGAGTCGAGTATTTGCGGGATGTCTATCCGTCAACTATAGGTTATAAAAATAATTAGAGAGTATGGGCATTGAGCTATGAATTCGATATCGAGGTGGACCGATTGAGGGATCACTAGCTCAGTTACTCCATAAAATGAGCCTCATAGAAAAGGTCAAGTACGTACAAACGAACGACCCATTTTCGATGAAGATGCGTGAGAAGATTTCAACAGAAAAGGCAACTGACTTTGCAGTGGATGAAATCGTGGGTAAGAGGAAGACTGTGTGTGCCAAATAATGCAAAACTTAAAAATAAGATCCTCACGAAAGCTCACTATGCAGCCTATATATCACATCCTGGAAGCACGAAGATATATCAAGACCTTCACACGATCTTCTAGTGGCTCGACATAAAAAAAGACGTGGCGCTCTTCGTGTCACAATGCTTGTCTTTTCAGAGAGTTAAAGCCGAGCACCAACAGCCGTGCGGAGAGATGCAGAACCTTGCAATCCCGGAGTAGAAATGGGACCATCTCATGATGGACTTTATTATTGGCCTGCCAAAGATGCAATGGGGGAACGATGCCATATGGGTCATCGTCGACCAATTAACCAAGTCAGCGCACTTTATTGCCATCAAAGTTACTTGAAGCATCGATCGCCTGGCTTAGATATACCTTGACGTGATAGTTAGACTATATGGCGTGCTAGTGTCTATCATCTCAGATTGAGACAGACTATTCTTATCACGTTTCTGGGAAAGCATTCAGTCAGTAATGGGGGCCAAGTTGAAGTTTAGTTCAACATATCATCCTCGGGTGAATCAGATACTCAAAGGCATGCTACGTTTCTGTACAATCGATTGGAAGCCAAGTTAGGACATCCATCTACCATTGGCAGAATTTGCATATAACAATATTTACCAGTCCAACATTCAGATGGCTCCGTACGAGGCTTTGTTTGCACGGAAGTTATAAAACCCATAATCCTAAAAACCCTATTTACCTTTTTTATTTAATTATTAATTTAATTTTAGTAATTAGTGGCTAATTAGGAGAAATAGATTTTTATAAATTTTTATTTTAGGTGTTGGTGCACTTAGGGGATTTATGGAGCCATTAGAAATTTTTTCGAATTTATTTCATGTAGGAGACCCCTTGAGCAGTTGCTAGCTTAATGGTATGCATTAGTGTAATTCTAGATTTTCTATGAGTATATATATATATATATATATATATATATATATATATATATACATATATATTTAAAGAATAAAATATTAGAAAAGAAAAAAATAGTTTTATTACTATTTTTTTCCTTAACTACCCATATACTACCAACCCAAAACCATCCTAAACTACCCGCCCCTTGTGAGCCAACCCGCCTATGCGTTGTAGCACAAAACCCGCTGCCCCTTTATAGAAAAAATCCCACAACAGCAGCCTTGCAAATTTGTAACAGCAACCCATAAACCCAAGAACCCCCCCCCCCCGCGGCTTATTGACCAAACCCGACCACCCCCCTTCTCTCTCTTATATATCTATATATATATCACTTATTTTGACTAAAATTCTAACCCTAGATCATCCAAACTCTTCCTCTTCCCATCTAGACCTAGAGAGCGCCGCCACCGCAGTCGAAGAACCGTGCCAGGCCATCCAAACCAATCCCGACGACCGCGATCCCGCACACTGCAGATTTCTGCAGCGAGGTACCTGTCTTCCAGAGTTGTTTCCCGTCGCCTCGCTCGACCAAACGCCACCCCGTCTTCACCGGTATGCTCACCCCTTAACCCTCTTCATTATCTGTGTGATAGTAGACCTCGAACGACTTGTAACCATAGGCGAAAACAGCGTCAAAGTTGGCAGAAAAAGACCAACTTCTGGGATCGCAGAAAACTGCGGTGATCACCTATGTTCCCGGATTCGTATCTTCCACCACAGAGATCCAATTCAATGATTATTTTTGGTATGCGTAGACCACTTGACCTAGTTTAATTTCTGTTAAATAACTCTTGATTATTAACTGCTGTAGGCAAAATTAAATTCGTTGGAAAACCCCGTAAACACACTTTTTCTAGATTTTCAAAAGTTATGAAATGGAGTGCGCCCCGCCAAACGGGACCGCCCTGCCATGTATCATGTATACCAAATGGTGCACGCAGCATAATCGGACATGTGAGAGTTCGCGGAAACTGATTCGGACGCGTGTGCGCGCCAGAATCAGCCTGTATCCGCGGACAAACCCCGTATCGTAACATTTTGCGAAAGTCGTGCGCATTTTATGCATGCTCGTCAGATTGTGACAAAACTTACGCCACTAGACTCATGGTAACACGCTAGTCCTGTGACCCAATTTTCACACAATTCTGAGACAGTTGACCAAGTCACGAATTGGCGGGCCCCACTGTTGACTTTTTGGGCGAAATTGTGTTCAGTCCATCAGAATCCACATTTAGACATACCGTTAGATTCGTATTGACATTTAGAGCTTGTTTGACCTATAATTTGTCCCATTTAGAGACTGTTATCCTTTGTACATTTTTCGATGCAAAGTGAGCCACAAGTGGACCCTACTTTTATCCAAAATTACCGTTTTGCCCCTGTGTCCAAATTGGACGAAAGGGAAGTGCTTTCTAGCTATTTTGCTTATTCTGGGAACGTTGGTGATGTTTATTTTAGCATCCGAAGACGTTCATCCTGAGGTCACAGCTTCTACTCCTGCGTACGTGACATCGGTACATTATATTTTTGCAGCTTTCTTGCCAGGCAAGATACCTTGCCAAATTGCTTACAGTATTTTGCATGCTTAGTATATTTCTGTATATTTATTGCATTTCTGTATATTTATTACAGGTGTAGTTTCTTTCAGTCATTACTATATATTAGATATGTTGACACACACTTGACACTTAGTATCATAGAGGACAATCAGTAGGCGTATGGGCTTTAACCACTATGGTAACACCGTAGTAACTAGCACGCACTATGGTGGTCGTGTCCGATGGTCGCTATCCCCGCGGTATATTGGCTGATGATGTTCCTGACGTGTGTGTGAGTTATGAGATTAGATCGAGTAGCTTACCCTTGCCCATACGTCGAAAAGTTGTCCTCATTTGCATTCATATAGATTGTCTTGTACAGCATACTTATATATTTTCAAACATTATGCATGTTCACTGTATACAATTGGCTTACTTCTATGTATCTTGTTATGTCCCTCTGAGGACCTGGTCCCTTGCCAGGTATAGACGACTAGGAGTATCCGAAGGAGTACGGGCCTGGACCGACGCATTACTTTCTGCCGAGGAGGTCTTACCTTCTGAGCATCTTTGATTACATCTAGCGATAGATTCTTTTAGCTGATACACTTCTGTCTTCACATTATTTTATATTGGAGATTTTATACTCCTCTCTCATTTTAGTTTTGGATATAGTCTTTGGCAGTGGATTTGTCTCCACCCGACTATTATTTTGGATATTTCAGACTCCTTATTCTATTTAGTATTTCTTTTCTATGACTTGTTGTGTGGATGAGATTAGCATATCTGTGACTTGTGACATTATATATACCACATGTGAGTTTATATTCATTCTACAACGCACGTGTGTATCATGGTATCTATATATTGGAGTTGCCATATACATACGGCTGACATGCTTACGTGTTCCTAGTCATACGTATTTTGGGACTGGGGCGTGACAGAAGTACAGATCTTCTATCTGTTAGGATAAAGTTGAAGAGCGATAGATCCTTAGCCCAGAACTAGTAGAGCAGACTGTTCAGAAGATTTGGTTGATCCGAGAGTGATTAAATGAGGCACAAAGCAGACAGAAGAGTTATGCGGACATCCACAAATGACCCCTTGAATTTACAATTGGTGATCAAGTGTTTCTCAAAGTTATGCCAATGCGAGGAGTCACGAGATTTGGAGTAAAGGGGAAGGTAAGTCCATAATTTGTTAGTTCGTTCAAAATTCTCAGGCGAGTCACCCCAGTTGCATATCAAAATACCCTACGATCGATTTTATCAAAAGTTTATGATATCTTTCACGTGTCACAGCTGCAAAAGTATATGCATAATCCGAGTCACATGATAGTTCAGTTGGGTTTGCAAGCAGACTTGTTCTATGTAGAAGGACCTATGCAGATCATCGATTGAAAGGATAAGCAGCTCTAAAATCTTTTAATACCGCTTGTGCGTGTACTTTGGAGGAACCACGTGGTCGGGGAGTCGACTTGGGAACTCGAATCGGACATGAAGGAAAAGTTTTCCTCATTATTTTTTTAGGGGTAGGTTATATTCCTAAATTTTGAGGACAAAACTTTTTATTAGTTGGTTAAGATGTAGTGCCCAGTTCCCCTTTTTTAGGGAGCACAACTAAGAAAAATTTGGTATCGTTCGATCGGGACATATTGAATAAAGATTATTTCCTCGTTATGGATTGGTTTCTTCAGAATTGTCCCATATTTAGCGGTTCATGCCTCAAGGAAGGACTCGACGGAAGAGTCACGAGGGGCCTTTCCGTTGCGCTGGTTTCTTTACCCATTTTCGATGTCGCTTGGTTGCTTTCTTGTTGGTTTTGTGACTTACGTTTTCTTAAATGGTTTTGATGAATTTTATTGTCTTCATTATTTGAACTTTATATTTTGTATCAAACTCTAGAAGACTGAGGCGGGAGATATTGATCATTTATTGATGCGTGCAGGTGATCGAGCATGCGACGCGCGAGCGGAGTCTTGAAGATCTCCCCTTTCTCTTTTCCCATTCACCAACTTGTGACCTTATCTTCGATTAGATCCCTTCTTCCAAGTCTCCACTCTTAATAATCTGACTTATTTGTGTGTTCCGATCAACAATACCATAATAATAATAATAACTGAGTAAAGATAATAAGAAGTAAACTTGGAACACTTATGCTTGTCACACAAAATTGCTGAACGATCATATTGTTATGTTCTTGTCTGCCATGCATGTATCTATTTATGTTCAAGATATAGCTAGAACTTATTTATCTATAACTATTTAATAAGTAGTACATAACTTGAAATATGATCACTTGAGCAGATAGGCTATACCATCGTACTGTGCTAAAGTAGTTATGTTTATTATGATGTCTTGAAATGCTTCATATGTTAATTTAGTGTTTAGATCATCAATAGTCATGGACAACTTGTGCACAAGGTATATGGTTCCTGCGAACGGTCGCCGGGATACCGGGACCGATTCGTCCTGGGCGAAATAACTGTTAGTCGTGCTAGCAACCTAGCACGGGTAAGGCAGGAGTTTGTAGCGGGACTCACTACCTACATTACAAGAATTACCGTCTATCCAGACTATAGTCCATGATGGCTCATCATAATAGTAATCCTTAAGTGTATGTTAAATGTGTAAGCTAACTATGTCTTCGTGGCAGGGAAGGACATGGTAAGTTCTATGCAGGTGGTTCAAACGGGCAGGTAAAAGTCACCGAATGGTGGCATATTTATTTTAGTCATCTTATATCTATTGCATGTTGTAAGTTAAACTAAGACAAGATAGAAAGACCATAATAATAACTTGTATTGCTGATATGAATATCATGTCGATTTGGTTAGTTGGGTTAGCTCGCCCTCACCGATACATTTTAATGTACTGACCCTCGTTGTAGCAGGTTCCCTAAGCCAAGACGATGCGGCGAAGAGATGAAGCTTTTGCCCCAACTAGTCTACCAACTTGATGCACTATATTCGTGTCTTTTAAAGCTTGTACAATCATCTGAAGTGCACACATCTTATGCAGCTCCGTCACAAGGCGATAGCTTCGTCCAAAGGTCTATTTTGTGTTTTCAAGTTTTAGTATATGATGTAATGTATGGAACAGTTATCTCATTTTGCATCCATCTTATAAGCCCATGCAGTATCCCTTTACTTTGAGTCAGGAGTCAGTAACAAAGATGTTCATTATCAATAAATAGAACTTTTCTTTATTTTAATGTGTGTTCTTTAACTTCCACACTCTGTTGTTGTATTTCTATTTATATCATTATGCTAGGCCTTGTGCGGGCGCACCTAACGCTCGTACGACATCATGCCCGGGGGACGATTATCGATTTTGCAGAATCAGGATATGACAAATCTTACCTGAATACTTACCCATATATTTATGTATTCATGGATACCCATACCCAACTATCCTGTATCACACAATCTAATAGCCACTTGCATATATATTGGCACCAAACTGTACTCAAGTATACTATGCAGGCCCCTACTTCTAATGCATGTTGTTAGTAGTTGTGGCTTTCCCCCACAATTCAGCTGTTGTCCTACTTCTTGCTGTTTGCTGAAAGTGCAAGGATCAGCAGATACAACTGCTGCTATAACCCGGCAGGACCCCAGCCCTCACTACTGAATACAAGTCACTTTCTACACCTTTCTTCAACTGCCTGGGCAGTATCATGCCCCGATTCCCGTAAGGGGACATTCATCCTCGCTTAGCGTCTTGCGGAACCGATCTTCCTGGCATGAGCGTGATGCCGTGCAAGCCTAAGTTGCACTTTCACAAGGTCAAAGCTTTGAACAAGGGCAAGTAAGCTATTTAGGACGGAAGCAACGACACTATATTACAGAAAAGTAAAGAATACAATAACATACAAAAACAAGCTCTTTATTGATATTCAAGATATGGAACAAGTGGCGCCTGACCAAGATTATAATTTGCTCAAGCTCTCTTTCTCTCGATTATAATGGCATCATTCTATTCATTACATTCCTTTATACAAAAGCAGCTCAAAATATCTCGATACAACTTAAGGCATCGACTCCAATTTTTTGGGTCCTGGAGATGAGGCTCGGCTATCGCTTCTACGAACGATCCAGCACCTTCAAACATGCAAACTAGTGGAGGTTAGCACTTTAGAAAAAGTACTGGTGAGTATAAAATCAATGAATATAAGCAATACTCTTTGAAACCAACACTAAGTAAGCATGTGGTAAAATATTACATTACTAGTGATCTTGCTACTTTTTACTTAGGTTCATTTCATGCAGCACAGGATTTAAGTCAGATTACCTCTTTCGAAAACATATCTTTGAAATATAGGTTGCATAAACAATACATTCAAACAAGCTATAGGGACAATGTTCTTTCGTGCAGTGCACAACATGTATTGTGAGCCATATTCCTTTAACTCTTAGGAACATAAGCTATCGCTAGTGGACTGTTCATCTCAATTCTAGGTAGTAGTGCATCTAGTGGACTATTCAATTCAATTCAATGGCCAGTAGCATATTCAAGTTAAATATGCAAGTCTAGGAGCAATAGGAGATAGCAAGCACAATTCAAAAATGAGTACATCACTTATCGGTGATTCTTACCCTTCATCGAACGGTTATCCCTGCAACAAACATACAAGTTAGCAACAATTTGCATAATCATAAGGGTTCCATTTTTTGTTTGTCCCTGCATCAAACCGTTAGATATGCAAGAAGGCTAACCTAGCATACGCCCTAACTATATGATGGCCCCCGAGTGTTGGATCCCCGAGATTAGCAGTTGGGACGTACAAGCCCATCTCACTAATGACAGATTTGGCTAATAGCTGCTGAGACACATGACTTTTCTGCATTAAAGTATGCTCAAAATAGCAGTCATGACTCATAGTTCAGCACTACACTAAAAGGCATACCCTCCCGTAAATAAGGACTTCTAGCCTCAGGGTGTTCCAGATCTCTCCCAGGCCGAACGATCCCCAGTGCCCTAAGAACTGCTCGAGGGATAAACCTTGTGCAAAAGTTATCAGACCGATGCATGAATGTACTTTTATCAGATAAAGACTATATCATGCACATATTCATGAACAAGCAAACATTTTAATCATTTTTGAGTCAGCAAACTGATATCTCGTGTACATAGTGCCAACGCGGAGTGGGGCACTATATACTTATCCACTGAGAAAAAGTTTTGTCCTCGAAGCTTGTCACTACCCTATTTCCAAGGCAGGATATTTCTTTATTTTTTATTTTAATTTGGTAAATTGTGTATTGATTATAAATATTAGTATTAATATTTAATTAGATGCATGTATTTAGTTTTATTAGTTGTTTTAGGGTTTTGGCTAGTCTGAACCCATGTTAGACCCTAGTGGACCCTTGTCAGACCCAACCAATACCCTTGTCAGACTTATTTATTGGTTTAGAGTAGTTATTTATACTCTAATTAGTTAGTTGGAGTGATTAGGGTTTAGTTAGAATGTATTTGGAACCCTAAATCCAAACCCTAATTAGCATGACTTGTAGGAGGGGTATTTCAGACTTTGTACCCATATCTAACCCTAACCCTACTCTCCATGACATGGCCAGCCCCCTCTTTCCCCTTCATTCCATTCATTCACTTCTCCCTTTCCACTCTCTTTCTTCATTTCTTCTTCCTTTACTTTAACCAATTTCAAGTAAGTTTCCTTCCCTATTTCTCTTTTTACCTCCAATCTTCATTCATATCTAACCCTAACTTTTTATTTTTCTCTAACCTAGTTGTGTAGGATTTACTTTGGGAGTAGAGCTTGGATTTTAGAGCTCGGAAGCTAGTTTGGAGCTTTTAGGGCTTTTTGACGACTTTGGCCTTGGGATTCCAACTCCCAATAGGTAAACCCTAATTTTTCCCTTTGAGATTACTCTAATATAGTATAATTAGTTGTTTAGAACCTTCTTAGACCTTAGGGCTACCCATGGGAGGAAGTTAGAACTTGTTTGGATAGATTTGGAGATTTTGACCTAGGGTTTTGTGTCAATTTAGGGTAAAATCCGAGATTGGCCCATTTTGGGTATTGCCCTAGGTTAGGCGGATCTAGGTAGACGTGCTTGGGTGTCTTGAGGGTAGGTTCGTGTCCCTGTTCAAACACGCGGGGTCGTATCGTGGAGTTTTGGACGTTTCGGGCGATTTGGGGGTTTTCCTTCGACATGGGTTCCACTCACATGTGAAATTTTGCCATGGACCTAGAATCAGGGAGTTAGCATCTTTGTGAGGTTCTAGACATCGATTAGAATTCATAGATAAATTTTGGGTCGATTTCGATTAGGTTTGGCGTGCGTTTCGCGAGGTATCGCAAGCCGCACTCCAAGTGTTCGTCGAAATGACCAAATGGCCATTTCGACTTGGTTTCTAGGTTTCAGGCTTGTGTGCGGGTTGGTTTAGCCTTGGAGAGTGTGTATTAGGGTTTTTAAGTTTATATATATATATATATATATATATATATATATATATATATATATATATATATATATATATATATATATATGTATTTATATGTATATAGGTGAGTGTGTGTGGTATGTGTATTTGTGTGTGTGGTTGTGTGCATATATATGTGTGAGAGTTGATATATATATATATATATATATATATATATATATATATATATATATATGTGTGTGTGTGTGTGTGTGTGTGTGTGTGTGTGTGTGTGTGTGTGTGAGAGTTATATATATATATCAACTCTCACACATACATATATATACACATACACACACACACACACACACACACACACACACACACACACACATATATATATATATATATATATATGTGTGTGTGTGTGTGTGTGTGTGTGTGTGTGTGTGTGTGTGAGAGAGTTGATATATATATATATATATATATATATATATATATATATATATATATATATATATATATATATATATATATATGTGAGTGTATATATGGGTAAGTGTGTGTGTTTATATATATATATATATATATATATATATATATGTGTGTGTGTGTGTGTGTGTGTGTGTGTGTATGTGTGTATAGCGTATGAGTGAGATAGAGAGAAAGTAAGAAGGAAGAGAGGAAGAGAGAGTAAGTTGAGAGAGATCGAGAGAGAGTGAGATAGAGAGAGAGGGAGAGGGAGAGCAGCAGCAGTTAGAAGTAGCAGCAGCAGCAGCTGTCAATAGCAGCAGCAACAGTTGGTAGCAGCAGCAGCAGTTAGTAGTAGCAGTAGCAGCAGCAGCAGGTAGTAGTAGCAGCAGCAACAGGTAGTAGCAACAACAACAACATCAACAATAACCCCCCCTTTAGCTAGAGTTGAGAGAGAGAGAGAGAGAGAGAGAGAGAGAGATTAGTTATATATATAGATATATAGTTAGTATAGATAGATGGATAGGTATCTAGATAGATAGATTGAGATAGGTAGTAGGTAAATAGGTATCGGATTAGTATATATATATATATATATATATATATATATATATATATATATATATATATAGATGTTTACATATAGTAGTATATATATAAGTATATATATAAGTATATATATAGATAGTTAGCTAGTTAGTTAGAGTTAGATAGGGGTAAGGCTAGAGGTATCTCAATACCTTGAGATACTCAAGGTATTGGGTATTGGTGCGAGGTATTGAAGTTTTATCCGTGTATGGGATAAGTGATGCTTTTATATATATATATATATATATATATATATATATATATATATATATATATATATATATATATACGTGTTAGGATATATATTAGTGGGTTTAGATGGGGTATATATTGTATGTTGATATATCGGATACCGAGGGTATCCCGGTATCTCAAAGAGGCGAATTTGAGGGTTTACTAGCTTAATGAGCTAGTTTTGACCTAGAATTTTATGGACACCCTAGTTTGACCTAGAGTTGACCGTAGTTGACTCGGTTGACCGCCAAAGTCAACCTTTGACCTAGTTTTGACCTAGAGTTGATTTTTTGGGGTCAGAGTTGACTTTTTGACCTAGAATGGACTGGTTTGACCTGTCTGACCAAGAAAAGGCCTAGAAGCTTATTTTTACTTTATTTAAATGTGTTTATCTCTTTAGAGCACCAAGTAACCTTGGATTTCCATATTAGGTCTTCGCGATGCCAGTTCGGACCTCGATCCTCGCCAGTTGCTCAGGATGTCAGACGAGTACATCCTCTGATAGTTTTCATTATCTGATAATTAATATGATTCAGCTTCTAGTATAGTATTATTTGATTTTCTGGCACGATACTAACTAGTATATCTAAATTTATTTACTTGCGACATGTATATTTCATATCTGGCCTCTATTTCTAGAATCACCTACTGGCATCACATCTGGACTTACTACAGACATCACTCATGTTTCTGGCTGGACTCATATTTATTTTATGTGTCGAGTCTTGGATCCACTTGTACTAGTCGGGGCGGGAAAATACTCTAGTTGACATGTAAATATTTTCAAATCTAGAATCATTCCCTCTAGTCTAATATGGAATGATAGCAGCCGCACACCCAGTATACGGTTAGCCGTACTTACCCCTAGCCGTTTACATGTCGAAACAGATATTTCAGAGACACTAGTTCATTCTTTCTAGTCTAGACTCACTTACACTTCTTGATTGGTCTCACTTATACTTTATGGACTGGACTCACTATATTTACTCTTGCTGGACTCCTCTTGCTGGACTCACTTCACGTTAGTGTGCACACACTTGCTCTTAGTTTAGATTTTTTGTATCCTGCAGTCATTATTATCTTGCTTCTGATTTTCATGCATCTTTACCTTTATGCACCAGTTGATATATATATATATATATATATATATATATATATATATATATATATATATATATATATATATATATATATATATATATATATATATCCTTGTTCAAACTTTATTTTACCTTGTGCTACTCGCTACAACTGCTTTATAGTTTTTATCATTTAACTGGAACTGCTGTTAGAGGTGTACTTGCTCCAATCCTGACTGAATATATTTTTCAGAGGATCCGGAAGATTGGTGTCCGACGTTTTATGGACCTCAGCCTGTCGATGGTGTAGACAGGGACCCCCTAGTTCAGGAGTAATTTCCGGGTTGGTAGCCTGGATCACTAGGACCTCAGTTGTCTTTATTAGCTTTTGGTATTGGATTTGTCCCCGGGTTTTGGTTTAAGACTTTGTATTGTATTTGATTCAGGATATTGTTGTCATTATTATTATTGTTGCTGTCTTTTGTAGTAGTTGTTGTTTAGACTTTGTAGTTGTTAGACTTCCTTGTTATCTTATCGTGCTTAGATCATAATTGAGTATTTATATTATCTTTATCATATTGTTCCTCCGTTTGGAGTTGAGATCTTGGCAAGTACTTATATTGTTGTGTGAGATTGTTAGCTAGATAGTAGACCTAGACAGCGTTCTATCGCCGATGCTGCGGCATAGGCTGGAC
Source organism: Iris macrosiphon (assembly GCA_036927795.1). Lineage (NCBI taxonomy): Eukaryota > Viridiplantae > Streptophyta > Magnoliopsida > Asparagales > Iridaceae > Iris > Iris macrosiphon. The sequence goes on along the minus strand of JAYESA010000001.1, from coordinate 38,125,319 downwards.
GTACCCACGACTCATGCCCAATTTTTTGGGTACGGATTATGACACATTTTTGGTGGTGGCCCACGCAGGTCTTGAGCTTCGCAATTAGTACTATGTCGTGGTAGTACAATAATTTAGTTGTACTGCTGTGAGCCTGCTCTAGGATATAGGATCTAGGATGAGAGTGTACTCAATCACGACTAGGAACAATTCCAATCAAATATTTGCTATTTCTAATTATTCTGAAATCGCTTTCTTTTAAAATATTACTGTCCTTCTTTGATGATATCGTATCTTGCGCCGTATTGACTTTTTTGATCTGTGTTCAGGATGCCTCCGAAGACACGGTCTCACCGCACCTTTCCAGCAGCTGCCACCGAGAGGTCTGCTACCTCTCGTCTTGCTCGACTTCAGGCAGCTGCTACCGCTTCACTCACCACTCCTGCGATTGAGGGAGCATCTACTTCTCTCAGGGATCCTCCTCCACCTGTCGATCCAAGGACTACTCCAGTCGTTCCGGTGGTACCTCCTCCACCACCTCCTATATCGGTAGATGCCGCACAGTTGTTTGCATTCTTCAGGGAGATGCTGGACGCGCAGCACCGCCAGGCGGATATGATGAGGTTGGGCATTGAGAATGCCCACCAGGTGGCTGTGACGGCAGTGGATAGGGTGGCACAGACCCAGCCACAGGCAGATCAGACTCAGCACCCGAGGCCGGATAACATCATTGACTTCCAGAGGATGCAGCCCAAGGAGTTCCGGGGTACAGAGGGGATCCTGTACGCGGATGACTGGATAGAGCAGATTGAGGGGATTTTTTGGCTGGCACAGATTCCAGATAGCATGCAGATAGAGGCAGCGGGCAGTCAGATGTTTGACCTCGCTTTGACGTGGTACCATACTGATACGAGGATCACGGCACCAGGGCTTACTTGGGAGGCTTTCAAGAGGCTTTTTAAGGAAAAGTTTTTCCCAGATGTGGCTCTCAGTGCCTTGGAGAGCCCGTTTGAGGCACTCGTCCAGGGGAGCATGCTGGTGGACGAGTATGCAGCAGAGTTCTGCTATCTGGGCAGATTTGTGGAGGGCTTGAGTGAGTCAGCAAAGGCGAGGAAGTTGCAAGGGCTTGGTCATGGCGGTCAAGTCTTTGACTAGGAGTGACCGCGAGGCGACTTTCGAGCAGATCGTAGGGGACGCTCAGAGGGCAGAGGATGACTTGTATCTCAAGTCCAAGAGAGGCAGGGATGACTCAGGTAGTGTGAGTGGTAGTGCGGGGTCGGCTAAGCGTCCCTATGTGCAGAGGCAGCGCAGCAGCCGTATCAGTGGGTTGCACCAGCTAGGGCTCGTTTTTAGCAGGAGCAGTAGGGACAGAATCAGAGAGTGCCCACGTGTGCCTACTGCAGGAAGGCAGGACACACTTGGGATATTTGTAGGAGGAGGCTGAAGATGTGTCTGTTCTGTGGATCCGCTGCTCACCAGATGCGAGATTGCCCCACTGTACTTCTATTTGGTAGAGCACAGGATCGGAGAGTTGGATCTAGGCCACCTGTGGCACAACATCATGCCCCGTACCAGCAGAGGGAGATACCCCAGCAGGGCAGGGCTTTTGCATTGACGGTCTAGGAGGCCGATGCTACGGGTATCGGGTTAGCAGGTCTATCTTTCTTTGTTCTTCTTCTTGTCCTTTTCTATTTCTTGTGGTGTGCTTCATTAGTACCTGTTAGACTTTTCTTTTGTGCTGTGGTAGATAGTGTAGTGACCCTGATTGAGACTGTTATAACATGGCTAGTAGGATCATGATCTTGCATTTTGTTTAGGTAGATTTTCTTAACTGTGATTGTTGGGGGTTTAACCTAAATTTAGTGCGATCGACTTTAAATTTCGAGGACAAAATTTTCTAAGGAGGATAGGCTTGTCACTACCCCATTTCCAAGGCAGGATATTTTTTTATTTTTTATTTTAATTTTGAAAATTGTGTATTGATCATAAATATATGTATTAATTTTAATTAGATGCATGTATTTATTTTTATTAGTTGTTTTAGGGTTTTGGCTAGTCTAGATCCATTTCAGACCCTAATGGACCCTTGTCAGACCCAACCAACACCCTTGTCAGACTTATTTATTGGTTTACAATAGTTATTCATATTCTAATTAGTTAGTTGGAGTGATTAAGGTTTAGTTAGAATGCATATGGAACCCCAAACCCAAACCCTAATTAGTATGACTTGTAGGAGGAATATTTTAGACTTTGTAATCTAACCCTAACCCTACTCTCCATGACATGGCCGGCCCCCTCTTCCCCCTTCATTCCATTCATTCACTTCTCCTTTTCCACTCTCTTTCTTCATTTCTCCTTCCTTTACTCCTCCAACCAATTTCAAGTAAGTTTTTTTCTCCATTTCGCTTTCCACCTCCAATCCTCATTCATATCTAACCCTAACCTTTCATTTTCCTCTAATCTAGTTGTGTAGGAGTTACTTTGGGAGTAGAGCTTGGATTTGAGAGCTTGGAAGCTAGTTTGAAGCTTTTAAGGCTTTTTGAGAACTTTGGCCTTGGGATTCCAACTCCCAAGAGGTAAACCCTAATTTTTTCCTTTGAGACTACTCTAATATAGTGTAATTAGTTGTTTAGAATCTTCCTAGATCTTAGTTCTACCCATGGAAGGAAGTTAGAACTTGTTTGGATAGATTTGGAGACTTTGACCTAGGGTTTTGTGTCAATTTTGGGTGAAATCCGAGATTGGCCCATTTTGGGTATTGCCCTAGGTTAGACGGACCTAGGTAGATGTGCTTGGGTGTCTTGAGGGTAGGTTCATGTCTCCGTTCAGACACGCAAGGTCGTATCGCAGAGTTTTGGATATTTCGGACAATTTGGGAGTTTTCCTTCTACATGGGTTTCACTCACATATAAAATTTTGCCATGGACCTAGAATCGGGGAGTTAGCATTTTTGTGAGATTTTAGACATTGATTAGAACTCGTGGGTAAATTTTTGGATCAATTCCGATTAGGTTTGGCATGCGTTTCACGATGTATCGCAAGCCGCACTCCAAGTGTTCGTCGAAATGACCAAATGGCCATTTCGACTTGGTTTCTAGGTTTTGTGCGCGGGTTGGTTTAAGCCTTGGGGAGTGTGTATTAGGATTTTCGAGTTTATTATATATATATATATATATATATATATATATATATATATATATATATATATGAGTATAGTGAGTGAGTGATATATATATATATATATATATATATATATATATATATATATATATATATATATATATATATATATATATAATATATATATATATATATATATATATAATATATATATATATATATATATATATATATATATATATATATATATATATATATATATATATATATATATATATATATATATATATATATATATATATATATATATATATATATATATATATATATATATATATATATATATATATATATATATATATATATATATATATATATATATATATATATATATATATATATATATATATATATATATATATATATATATATATATATATATATATATATATATATATATATATATATATATATATATATATATATATATATATATATATATATATATATATATATATATATATATATATATATATATATATATATATATATATATATATTATATATATATATATATATATATATATATATATATATATATATATATATATATATATTATATATATATATATATATATATATATATATATATATATATATATATATATATATATATATATATATATATATATATATATATATATATATATATATATATATATATATATATATATATATATATATATATATATATATATATATATATATATATATATATATATATATATATATATATATATATATATATATATATATATATATATATATATATATATATATATATATATATATATATATATATATATATATATATATATATATATATATATATATATATATATATATATATATATATATATATATATATATATATATATATATATATATATATATATATATATATATATATATATATATATATATATATATATATATATATATATATATATATATATATATATATATATATATATATATATATATATATATATATATATATATATTATATATATATATATATATATATATATATATATATATATATATATATATATATATATATATATATATATATATATATATATATATATATATATATATATATATATATATATATATATATATATATATATATATATATATATATATATATATATATATATATATATATATATATATATATATATATATATATATATATATATATATATATATATATATATATATATATATATATATATATATATATATATATATATATATATATATATATATATATATATATATATATATATATATATATATATATATATATATATATATATATATATATATATATATATATATATATATATATATATATATATATATATATATATATATATATATATATATATATATATATATATATATATATATATATATATATATATATATATATATATATATATATATATATATATATATATATATATATATATATATATATATATATATATATATATATATATATATATATATATATATATATATATATATATATATATATATATATATATATATATATATATATATATATATATATATATATATATATATATATATATATATATATATATATATATATATATATATATATATATATATATATATATATATATATATATATATATATATATATATATATATATATATATATATATATATATATATATATATATATATAATATATATATATATATATATATATATATATATATATATATATATATATATATATATATATATATATATATATA